>CM040921.1:36465000-36805000 GCA_023029165.1 Gobiocypris rarus | reverse complement strand
AGTATTATTTGAGACACTCCTGTATGTATTTCCCTTCTAAACACACAACAAAATTGCCCTACTTCTGGCCTGGTAGGCCTTAAAACAGTGTGGGGTTTTGAATGATTTACTAATTGTCTTTTCTTTTTTTTCTTTTTTTTTACATTAATGACAGACTGTGTGTATTATATATGGTGAAGTGAATAACACTGATGATCTCTTCATCACCTGTTAGTGTGTGGGATATATTAGGCAGCAAGTGAAAAAAAAATCCTCAAAGTTGATGTGTTAGAAGCAGGAAAAATGGGCAAGCGTAAGGATTTGAGCGAGTTTGACAAGGGCCAAATTGTGATGGCTAGACGACGGGTCAGAGCATCTCCAAAACTGCAGCTCTTGTGGGGTGTTCCCGGTCTGCAGTGGTCAGGATCTAACAAAAGTGCTCCAAGGAAGGAACAGTGGAGAACCGGCCACAGGGTCATGGGCGGCTCAGGCTCATTGATGCACGTGGGGAGCGAAGGCTGGTCCGTGTGGTCCGATCACACAGACGAGCTACTGGAGCTCAAACTGCTCAAGAAGTTAATGCTGGTTCTGATAGAAAGGTGTCAGAATACACAGTGCTTCAGTTTGTTGCGTATGGGGCGGCATAGCCGCAGACCAGTCAGGGTGCCCATGCTGACCCGTCCACCGCCGTAAGCACCAACAGTGGCACGTGAGCATAAGAACTGGACCACGGAGCAATGGAAGAAAGTTGCCTAGTCTGTTTAATCCCATTTTCTTTTACATCACGTGGATGGCCGGGTGCGTGCGCGTCGCTTTACCTGGGGAACACATGGCACCAGGATGCACTATGGGAAGAAGGCAAGCCGGCTGATGCTTTGGCCAATGTTCTGTTGGTAAATCTTGGGTCCTGCCATCCATGTGGATGTTACTTTGACACGTACCACCTACCTAAGCATTGCAGACCATGTACTCCTTTTCATGGAAACGGTATTCCCTGGTGGCTGTGGCTCTTTCATCAGGATAATGCGCCCTGACACAAAGCAAAAATGATTCAGGGATGGTTTGAGGAGCACAACGAGTTTGAGGTGTTAACTTGGCCTCCAAATTCTCCAGATCTCAATCCAATCGAGCATCTGTGGGATGTGCTGAACAATCAAGTCCAATCCATGGAGGCCCCACCTCGCAACTTACAGGACTTAAAGGATCTGCTGCTAACATCTTGGTGCCAGATAACACAGCACACCTCTAGGTCTGGAGTCCATGCCTTGACGGTTCAGGGTGGTTTACGCAGCAAAAGGAGAATCAACACAATATTATGTCATGTTATGCCTGATCGGTGTATATAATACACACACACACACACATTCAGTTCTACTCAGTAGTTCAGTGGACAGTTTGAAAGTAGAAATAAACTATTGTGCTTCCTGTATGAAATTTTGGTTATTTGTTGATAAGCCAGAACAGAATGTGACAGTCGTGTAAACATGAACAATGTGGTCATTCACCTTTCCTTCTGTTCCACTCATCAGCCGTTAGGCATGTTCCAGCTTTTCTCATGTGTTTTACAGAGCTCAGCCTCAGAAGGCTCAGGGTGAGAGAGTGCGCAGAAGATCAGCAAGACACTGCATGCAAGCACTCCTGTTTTTACATGAATGATTTGCTGTAGGTGTATTCTCCAAATGCCATCTCACTGTGGGAAGAGAAGGCTTGAGCTCTAGGCTTTCTAGGCAAAAATGATTGGTTACACCCAACTAAAATGCCGCCAAAATAACTGGATATGGCCTACATATCATTTGCAATCTGATTGGCTGCTGCAAATTTGAATTCAAGCTAAATGTGTTGTTGTTACATATCCTGTTTTATGATTTACGCCTCCCTTTCCTTTACTGGAAAAAAAAATGAGCAAATTGAGTCATGTTAGAGCAAAATCTGGCATTTCAGTACACATGTTTTGTTGCTGAAGTGTGATTGCATTAATGTTTTATAGTATTTAATGAGAATCAAGAATGTGTGTTATGGTGCTGCGAATGTCAGAAACTGTGGCCATTGTTTAAAGATGCCTGATTGTCATTGTGTTCGATAACATCAGCTATTTTCATAATAGCATACTGTAGCTTTTCCTGTTACAAGGCCTTTTCCGACAAGCAGTGGTGTAGATTTACAAAACACTTCATAGCTGCATTATTGTCACCTTTCATTGTGCCTGTAGCATGATATCTGGGTGTGCTGAAGCAATAATATTAATATATGATTTGTCAAGTGAAGTTAAAATATTTTAAAAATATATAATCGGTAACACGATTTTAAGCCTTGATGTAATGCATTATATAAAGGTATGTATTCATAAATAATGCATTGTATTTTTTTCATAAATACTTTATAATGGTGTAACAATGAATAGATAAGCATTATAATGTTATATACAATGTATAAATAAGGTGCATTACAAGGCATAATTAATGCATTTAAATACTTTTATAATGCACACTGTAAAAACATTATATGATCAATAAGTTAAGACAACATGTTTTTACATTGCTTTAAAGGGGTTGTTGATTGTGATTTGACTTTTTTCACTTTAGTGAGTGTGTAATGTCGCTGTTTGAGCTTAAACAACAACTGCAAAGGTACAATGCTCAAGGTTCAAAGCAAAGGGAGATATTCTCTTTTACAGAAATCACTTTTTAAGGACTACAACAAACGGCTGGTAGAGACTACACAAGCTTCTTCACGGGTTAGTGACATCACAAACCCTAAAGTTCAGTAGATTCAGTAGGTAAATATCGAGCAACTAAGAGATAAACATGTAAATTATAACCTTTTTGATGTAATAATCATATTAGCATTATAAGTGCACCACAGGAAACGTCATAAAACAATGCAGTTCATGACCCCTTCAACTCATCAAAATAAGTTATACAAGATTCAACACATTTTCAGTTTGATGTAATTTAATTTGAAATGACTTAAACATCAAGGTGATTGTACTTAAAAATTTAAAGGAACACTTTTTTTAGAAATAGGGCTTATTCATCATCTTTCCTACATTTAGATATGTGGGCAAATGCATTTTTGTCTCAGTGCATGCATTGTTTTAGTAAAAGTGCTTTTTAAAAAAAAAAACACCTAATTACTTCTTGTGGCCTGAGTATTCACAACGAATACAAATAGTGATGCAGATTAAGACTAGGCGATTTCCTAGGCAGATATTAACTTGGGACTATATTATGTGGAAGCACTTTTACTCTGGACATGCTAGCTGGCAACATAGGATTCCATTCATTATGCTAAGATAAGCTAGCGGCGACCCTGCCAAACTAAAACAATGCATGCACTGAGACAAAAATGCATTTGCCCACATATCTAAATGTAGGAAAGATGTTGAATAAGCCCTATTTCTAAAAACAGTGAGGTATTCCTTTAAGGCAGCAACTTTACAGTGCATTGTATATTAAGGCTTTAAGTAAAGTGTTACTATATAATGTTATAATTTTTATATTTAATTTTAATTTTGGACGGTATTATTTTATAACCCAAGAAGTATTATTTTTTTCACAAAAATATTTTTGTGAAATGCTTTGGTTAAATGTGTTCTTTCTTTCAAATGCCATTTTTATATCTAATGCAATGACATTTAGGCTTTTTACTGTGCCGTATTTTCCAAATACTTTTGGGCTCACTGTGTTTTTTTGCATGTGAAATGAGGTTGACAGAAAGATAAAGCTACTGTAGTATCTTCAAACGTTGTGTCTTTCTTTCAGTAGTCTTCCTGTATTTTTGTTTGTTGACCTGATAATGAAGGCTATTTCGGTGGTTGAGCAAGACTCGGGTGTGTTTGAAGGTTATCTGCTGAGATAAAGCTCTCCCTGGCCAGGGGCGACACGCTTCACTGACGCTCTTCCTGTGATGACCTTTCCTCAGCTGCACCCAAGGACCTTCCAATCTGCTTTATGGTGGATCACTCACAGCCCTTGAAGTAATGAACGGTTACTTCTCTGAAACAAACGTCTCGCGGGGCAAAAAACTGCTTGACTTGTGGTGCGTTATGGTAAGTGGTCCACATGATCTTCTTACTAATAGGAAACATAAGTTGAGTTGTACAATTTAGGGTAAAACTTTATTTTTATGGTCTCTTTCTGACTGTAAGTAACTTTGCAACTACATGTCAACTAGCTCTAATTAGAGTATTAGTCGATTTAATATCTGCTAACTTTTATTTTGATGCTTCCCAACAGACACTCTACTGACAATAAGTAACTTTGCAACTACATGTCAACTTAATCTAACCTGAACCTTAACCTAAGAGTCTACTAATCCCAAAAGACAAGTCCTTTCACTCGGTGGCCATATTTGAAACACCTCTCGGGCATGCGAGTGCAGATCCTTTCTCTTTTAATGGGGAAACATCAAATTCTCCAAAGCTGTTCGCCAATCTTACGATTAAATTTCATATTTGAAATCACCAATGATAACTTTACTAATCAATGATTGGCTCTTTCATATAGAGGGCGGTGCTTATGCGCCACACTGGCCGTTGCACTTAATCCCATTCATACACTGTATTGCCAAATGTTTTGGGATGCCTGCCTTTACATGCACATGAACTTTAATGACATCCCATTCTTAATCCGTAGGGTTTAATCTGGAATTGTCCCACCCTTTGCTGCTATAACAGCTTCAACTCTTCTGGGAAGGCTTTCCACAAGGTTTAGGAGTGTGTTTATGGGGAATTTTGACCATTCTACTAGAAGCGCATTTGTGAGGTCAGGCACTGATGTTGGACGGCCTGGCTCGCAGTCTCCGCTCTAATTCATCCCAAAGGTGTTCTATCGGGATGAGGTCAGGACTCTGTGCAGGCCAGTCAAGTTTCTCCGCACCAAACTCGCTTTATGGGCCGACGCTTTGTGCACTGGAGCGCAGGAAGGGGCCATCCCCAAACTGTTCCCACAAAGTTGGGAGCATGAAATTGTCCAAAATGTCTTGGAATGCTGAAGCATCAAGAGTTCCTTTCACTGGAACTAAGGTGCCAAGCCCAACCCCTGACAAACAACCCCACACCATAATCCCCCCTCCACCAAACTTTACACTTGGCACGATGCAGTTTGGCAAGTCCCATTCTCCTGGCAACCGCCAAACCCAGACTCATCCATGGGATTGGCAGACAGAGAAGCGTGATTGGTCGATCCAGAGAACACGTCTCCACTGCTCTAGAGTCCAGTGGCGGCGTGCTTTACCCCACTGCAATCCCACGCTTTGCATTGCACTCGGTGATGTAAGGCTTGGATGAAGCCATTCCATGAAGCTCTCTCCGCACTGTTCTTGAGCTCTTCTGAAGGCCACAGAAGTTTGGAGGTCTGTAGCTATTGACTACAGAGAGTTGATGACTTCTGCGCACTGTGATTTCACGTGGCCTATCACTTCGTGGCTGAGTTGCTGTTGTTCCCAATCGCTTCTACTTTGTTATAATCCCACTAACAGTTGAGCGTGGAATATTTAGTAGTGAGGAAATTTCACGAATGGATTTATTGCACGGGTGGCAACCTATCCCGGTCCCACGCTTGAGTTCACTGAGCTCCTGAGAGCGAGCCATTCTTTCACAGATGTGTGTAGAAGCGTCTGCATGCCTAGTGCTTGATTTTACACACCTGTGGCCATGGAGTGATTGAACACCTGAACTCAGTGATTTGGAGGGGTGTCCCAATGCTTTTGGCAATATAGTGTAAGTAATCAGAGTGCTACGTCGAATTAAGAATTTATTCCCTTGTTTTAATTAAATCATGCGCACAATGTAATAATTTGTTCCCTTGATTTAGTAAATCGTGGCCATGTTGTAGGCCTACTAATTCGTTTTTCTCGTTTGGATTTCACTAAAACAATTAAACGATTTTTATAGTGCGCACAATTTAGTAAAATTAGGGAATTAATTAAGCTATATTGTGCGCACTATATTGTGACTTAAAACGACAGAAGGAATTACTAAAAAATGTTCTGATGTATAAGTCACGTGAATGAGTTTTTAATTTGTGGCCACAATATATTTTTTCCTCACGTTATGTCTGCAGTCAAAAAGGTTTTTTTAAGTGAGTGGGGCTCCATACACAACCTTGATAATAATAATAAATGTTTCCTGAGCAGCAAATCCTCATATTAGAATGATTTCTGAAGGGTCATGTGACACTGAAGATGTAATGATGCTGAAAATTCAGCTTTGATCACAGGGATAAATGACATTTTAACATTTATTCTAATA
Organism: Gobiocypris rarus; assembly: GCA_023029165.1. Lineage (NCBI taxonomy): Eukaryota > Metazoa > Chordata > Actinopteri > Cypriniformes > Gobionidae > Gobiocypris > Gobiocypris rarus. The sequence continues at coordinate 36,798,771 of CM040921.1, read as the reverse complement.
GAAAACAAATATTTTCAATTGTGATAATATTTCACAATATGACTGCTTTTTCTGTATTTGTAATCAAATGAATGCATCCCTTGTTAAGCATAAGAGACTTTAAAAAGAAACGTTTGGACAGAAGTGTACATGTTAGTAACTTGTTGTCAGAGGAAACACAATGGGCAGGTGCGTCTCCTCAGACCTGTGTTGTGCAGATCTGGTCCTGCTGGAACAAGTGAGACTTGTACTTGCTCTTGCTGAAGGCTGTGTTCTGCCGTTAAGATTTCACCATCAAATCACCCTTCATGACAGATTAAATCAAGTAATTCATCCTTGAACACAAAGAATATCAGCAGCAGATTGAGTGTAAATGTGTTTTATAACCAATACTATATTTGTTCAAATATATTTATACTGTAATCATATATAAAAGGTGAACTAAGATGAGAACTGTTATTAGTTCATTTTTAATATAGGCTAAAATGAGCATTGTTCCAGTGTCTTCTCCACTTTCCTTACAAAAATGCAGACAGAAAAATGCTAATTGCAATAGAAAACAAGATTTGTAAAAGTTTTTTGGGGTTTTTTTTTCACCAGCACAATGTAACACAATGTTCTTGGTTGTTATCAGGACCTTTTCTATGTGGTTGATACACTCTTAACAATAAAGGTTTTCTTTTGCAGAAATGCCAGATAGAAGAACTAGCTTAGGTTGCCCAAATAACATTTTAAAGGGATATTTCACCCCCAAAAATAAAATTTTGTCATTAATTTCTCACCCTCAAGTCGTTCCAAACCTTTAAGACTTTCGTTCATCTTCAGAACACAAATGAATATCTATAGTGTAGCTGTCAATGGAGGGACAGAAATCTCTCAGATTTCATAAATAATATCTTGTGTTCTGAAGACGAACGGGTTTGGAACGACATGACGGTGAGGAATTAATGACAGAATTTTCTGGTTTTGGGTGAAATATCTCTCTAAAAATCTAAATAACCTTTTGTATAATGGAAAGTTTCCATGAACTCTTACTCTAAGAGCAATAATGATCTTGATCAAATTCAAATGTATGTTAAGCAGACATAGTTCACTGCAGACTTCTGTGGAGTGTAATGAAGTCTCTCTGGAGATGAACAGTGTCAATTTTCCTGTTGACACAGTTGGAGCTTTTATCATGTGAAGTAGGCATGAGCCTCTGGACAAACCGGCTTCGTCGCTTCTCAAGAGATGATGCAGTTATTGCACCTATTAACATATAATGCACTCAAATCTTGTGTTTGAAAGAGCTTTAAAGACATTTCAGTCGTGATTGTTAACCCTTTATCCAGATACGGCTATAAATAAATTCAAACTGATGAGCGCTCTCAAGTATGCCAGTAATAAGTCCCCTATATAATGTGATTTACTGTCATGTGTTGGTATTCTGTTCAATTTCTGAGTAACATACCTTGTTGTCAGGTTGGGATTTACAGACATGTTCCTCTGAAAAGCACAGACCGAACAGGATCTGCATTGGCCCGCGGGGCAAGTCAAGAAGGTATTTTTGCAATTGCTAATATGTGATGAAAAAAATTAAATGTGACATGATTTTGGGGGGTTTATATCCAGTGGGACCATCAAAGATTTAAAATCCCATTTAAAATTGCATTTTAAAAAAAATCCGTAAAAATAGGTCACAATGTTCTGTAATATTGGAAAAAAAAACTTTTTTTTTGTTGGTTTTTTTACAGGTGTTTTAACTGTATTTTCAATTTTGCACTTCATTGCGTTCTGTGTGGTTAACGTAAATGTCCGTAAAATTACTGGTTAATGTCCGGGTAATACGCTGTCACTACTTTTTACAATGTGGAAATAAGCAAAGTTTGAAGGATTTTGGACTTTTTAAAACAAGGAAAAAACTGTATTTTATATACACTACAGTCAATATTTTTAAATGTGTTTTAAAGAAGGCTGCATATTACAATTTAAAATAACTTTTTTTTTAAATAAATAACACTTTAGTTTACGGTCCAATTCTCACTATTAACTAGTTAGTATTTAAATATTAATATTATTAGCATGCATATTACTATGAGAATTGGACCCTAATCTAGAGTGTGACCAAATACACAATGTCATTTCTTCCTGTGATCAAAGCGGGATTTATCATCATTCCTCCAGTCTTCAGTGTCCCATGATCCTTCACTAATCATTACCATTTGAGGATTTGCTGCTTAAGAAACATTTATGATTATTATCAATGTTGAAAACTGCTTAATATTTTTCTGTGGAACCACATTTTTCAGGAATCTTTGATGGATATAAAGTTCAAAGGAACAGCATTTATGTGGAATTCAGAATTCTTTCGTAACATTCTAAAAATAGTCTTGGATTCTGATATTCTGTTTCCTTTAGTTCTTGTTTTCCTGCTCTGTTCAGTTTCAGTTTGATCATGTCCCTGTTGGTTAATTATAATAATCAGCTGTGTCTTATTTAGTTCATTATTATCTCCTACAGATATACTCCCTGTTGTCAGTTATTGTTTTTTTGTAATGGGTTTATCCCGAGTTCATGACTAAAGTCAATTTTGAATATAATCCTGTTTCGTGCGACTCCAGACGTTACACTAAATGTCTTTACTGTAAAACAAATAAATAATATAAACCATCCTTGCTGAATAAAATGTATTTCTTAAAAAAATTATTAATCTAATTAATATATTTATACAACTTTGCACTCAATTTGTTATTTTGATAATGTAATTTATAATGAAACTTTTTTTGGAAAACTCACTTTTGGATCTAATTGTGTTTAACTAACAAAAGGGTCATATTTTCTTGCCTGAACAATTCTCTTGTTGTATTCATAAGCAAAAATTCAAATTTTGCCCTTCATCATCATCATCATCATCAAAGCATGGACAGATAGTCCAGTGTACTGTCGGACATTACAGTGAAACCATTATTCAGAGATCCATGTGACTCGTGACAAAGGTTGCGCCATGCGGTGTGTCCACAGTGTGCAAGAGACGTCTGACATGATTTCTTCATGTAACAACTGCAGATTAATCTGTTTATGTGTCATATGCACAGCTTCTCTGTACTTTTCGATGTCTACAAGCATCTGAGATGTACTTGTATAGTCTCTAAAGTTGTCTGCCTGTTAACAGCTTCATCTGAGAGTTCAACTCAGTGCTTTGAACAAAGGAAATGCTGAGTGGATGTTGGCTGTCTGTTTCCCCTTTATATGTCATGGAAAAGTTATGATTCATGTGGCCGGCCGAGCCTCAGGGTGGCTGCTACCTTAGAAAGACAGGAAGACCTAAAAATATCTCGCTGTTGGACAATGGAGACAAAAACAACAACCGGTGTCATTTGGAAAGCAGTTGAGACGTATAATACAACATGTATAAGGTTTGCTCTGAGAATGGCTGCACGTTTGCTTAAGACAGCTAGTCAGGAGCCTGCAAAGACCTGCCCTTCGAGTGCGTGGGTTTGTGCTCCTCTCTGCACGTCACTCATGTAAATTAATCGTCCAAGTTATTTCCTCTGTATTTGCCATTCAAATGATGCAGACATGCCTCACAAAAGCAGAACCGCCACATCAGGGAGGTCACATGATGTTATGATGTGGCCTAAACGCCGGTTACTGTTGTTCAGATTAAAGAACTCAATTACTTATCACGCAGTCATTATTGTATGTACTGAAATAATGCAATTCTAAATCAGTTTGTCAACTTTACTAGTTTTACTTCTTGACATTTGCCAAGTTATTGACGTGCTGTAAAAAGAGAAAGATATGAGGTTTCAGTATTGGTTCTGGTTGCTAATGGTAAAGAAGTGCTGTTGTGTGTCTGTCACTGTTTTGTGTTTTGGAAGAAAAGAAAAGCAACTTTTTGTATTTTGTATAAATTTAGACTTTTTGCCAAGGCGATTATCACATGCTGATAACCCATTCTCTCTAACTAAACAACTCATACTGTACAGTGTGTGGATATATGCTATCTACAGTAATGAAATCTACAGTCATTTTAATCTGCCCACAGTGTGAGTTGAGCACAATAGATCGTTTATCGTTTGAATTCTTATGGCAAGCCATTTTAACATTAATCTTTACAAATAACTAGAATCTGTTTTATCATGTTTAAGCCTCATGACTAAACAAAGGGTGCCAATGTGAGTGTGCACACCAATGCACAAAACGCCAGGCGCCATAAAAATAAAAATAAATGCCCGGGTTAGTTTTTTTGGTTTGAAGCATTGCGTTAAAAACGGGCACTTCTGTTCACTTGCCTGGAGCTGCAAAAGTTACAGAAAAACACGACTTGGTGGCACTCAAGCACACATTGATACCAAAGAAGAAGACGACGAAGAGGAAGTAGAAGATACTTAGGTCTCTGCAGAATAGTATTAGGAGCTAATAGATCAGTGGGTGTGGCCCACTGGTCAGATTTGCCCACGTCACAGTGTGGGTATGGGTTTAGGGGTGGGGTCGGGTGAAGGGGATCATTTTCATTGCATGGTTTATAAACATTCATCAGTTTGAAAACATCCACAGATTTAGAAACGCCCACTTTTGTTCCACAGAGACCCCATACTCCAAGAAGATGCAACGAGGCAGGATGAATGTAGAGCTGCTGGTCTCTTTGGTGTCTGAACACAAAGAACTTTATGACAAACGCCACAGCGACTACAAAATCTCCATAAGAGGGATTTGTTATGGAGAGGAATTGCAGATCACATAGGATTCGATGGGAGAAAAATAAGTGGCATCTACTGTCTGGGAGTGAATTTGCAAAAAGACAGTTAAAAAAAAGCTGGCGATAAGCACACGCACGATAATCGTTCTGGTTTGCACAAGGCTGAGACAGGTTTCTGTGATATCTTCATATTTATCTGCAAATGTATTTTATTTGTATTTTATCTTTATTTTACATTAATATGCATAATAATTATAATAACAATGTTTGTTTGTTTATGCAGTTAATAAATAAACAATAATTATTTATTTATATTATGTTTAGTGTTGGTTTCTATTAAAGGAACACTCTGCCGTTTTTAAAAATAGGGTTTATTCATCTTTCCTACATTTAGATATGTGGGCAAATGCATTTTTGTCTCAGTGCATGCATTGTTTTAGTTTGGCAGGGTCGCCGCTAGCTTAGCTTAGCATAATGCATTTGCCCACGTATCCGTATCTAAATGTAGGAAAGATGTTGAATAAGCCCTATTTCTAAAAACGGTGGAGTGTTCCATTAAATGTAGGGTACAACGGGGCTAAATGTGCCGCAGGGTTTATTTTCCTTTAAACAACTAGATGGCGCAAAAACTTGCCACAGCACTTTCAAAAACATCTGCTTTTCAAGATGCACGTGGAAATGTGGCTGATCCTTGACGTAATCACAGGCAGCAGATCTAATGTTTTTTTTAAATTTTGTAGATTTAAGTAGCAAATGAGAATCAATCAAATTAATGTTTATATTTTGAGACAAAGGTCTTCTTAATGATTTTCAGTTTTATTCAACCAGTTTATTCAGTTATTGCACCTATTAACAAATAACGCACTCAAATCTTGTGTTTGAAAGAGCTTTAAAGACATTTTAGTCGTGATTGTTACCCTTTATCCAGATGCGACTTTAATTAAATTCAAACTGATGAGCGCTCTCAAGTATGCCATTAATAATTTGCTTATATAATGTGATTTACTGTCACGTGTTGGTATTTTGTTAAATTTCCGAGTAACATGCCTTGTTGTCAGGTTGGGATTTACAGACAAGTTCCTCTGAAAGAGCACAGACCGAACAGGATCTCCATACTGGTTTTCAGTTTTGTTCAAGGTAATTAAAGGTACACTTATTCAATAAATAATAATTATTTGAGGTGAAAGGCACAATAATTAACATTATATCTATATTACATTATTAATATAGATTATTATTATGGAATCTCCTTCAATGCTTTCAAAATCTTTACTTTTTAAAATAATTTTGCTTCTGTATTTTTAAAATATATTTTTATATGAACATATTTTCATGAGTAGGTATATTTATTAAACACAAAAATGAATTATTGATCAAAATAAACAGAAAATAGTACAAAAAGTGATTGTTTTAAACAAATATGAACTTAGACGTTGTTAAAAACATTATTTTAGCTGAAGTATTTGTGCCCCCCTCGCCACCTCATACATTTATAATATTTTTAAACAAAATAAACCACTTTTATGATTTATTGTATTTCTCCACCAATGTTCAATCATACACTATGGAAGCACTAAAAAGCAAAACCTTTTCTCAACGTTTGTCTTTATCCCCGTTTACGCTGTATGTTAATACGGCCTGCCATAGTGTTCTTTCCATGTGACGTCAGAGGAGGCGGAGCCGCTGGACGGTGCAGCCGCAGGTGAGCGCGCAGGTGGAGTGCAGCGTTGAGTTTCCCAGCAGCTCACAACAATACGCGGAGAGGCCTCTGGGAATAACACACTCCAACTACCATGACACAAAACAAGGTCAGCTTTGGAATACACCAGCTTTAATAACCGAAACTTTTGTGAAACCCAGATTATTTGAAGACACATAAGTCGTGGAAATGATCAGTTCAGAGGCTTTGCGTCCGACCTCGAACCCTGCGCGTAAAGGGAAGCTCGCCAGCAGACTAGAGGACGTGAAGAACCCCTGGAGACACGGATCAACGCTCGAGCTCAGCCACAATGAGACCGCGCGGCTCGCCACCGACGCGCTTTTGGAACAGGGCGAGAAGGAGTACAAAAAAGTCCTGCACGACGAAAAAGAACTAAACTTTCTGTCCTCGCTGGAGATACGCTATATCACCGAGAATGTGGCCAAAATTAGTGGCGCGGACAGCGGGACTAATGGAGTGGACATGGAGGAAGGCGACACGGTGTCCGAGCTCACATCAGGGACTTATTTCCCCATGATGTCCGACGAGGAGCCTCCAATGTTGGAGCTGGGCTGGCCTGAGGTTTCCAACCGATGTGGACCCACAGTAGCGAACATATACTTCCAGAGGGACAAGTCGCAAAATGTCAAAGATCTCATTCGATCACTTATTAGTAAAGCCAAGAAGGTAAGAACAACAGAAACCCACTTATACACTAGAACAATGTAGAAAACATTTGTCTAATGCTGTTTCCTTGCTTGTGGTTTTCAAATATGTTTTCCATGAAACTTGCATTTCTTTGTGTGTGACGTCACACGTAAACAAGTTACGTTTTTAAATGGCTTTCATTTGGATAACCTAATGTTACAGTACATTTGATCAAATTCAACCTAAATGTATATTTAGGTATAATTAGTCTGAGACTGACCCCCATAATGTGAATGTTATACGTTTAAAATAAACTCTACATTGTAATATATATATATATATATATATATATATATATATATATATTAAAGTAAGTAACCTGGTTTTGTAACGAGAGGGTCTGGGTCGAAGCGTTACAGTTTCCTTAATTTCGAGTCCATTTAAATTATAAATTTGTGTTAATACAACAAGGGAGATTGGTTTAATAAATAGAAATTCAAAAATTGTTATCTGAATCACATTTATTATCTAAATTGATTTGACAAAAGATAAAAAGTTGTGATAAATCATGTATTTGTGTATTTGCTTGAGAACAAAAGCAGACATTCACAAACAAAATAATTTAAAAAAAGGATATTTTAAAACTGAACTTTTTAAATGCACTTCATGAATCCACTAAAATCACCTTAAAACTTGTTGCAAGCATGCCTAATAAAAGTTTATTCTGAGAAAAACATAGTTTCTTTTAATGTGGCAATATATTATTAGTTGTGATGTAAATGTTTGGAATGTGAATTTAGGTGCGATCACTGCTGGAGAATTTGCAATTGCATAAAAATTTTAATTACACATTACAAAGAACTTGACTGCTAAATTGCTTGATCATTACTGCGAAATTATGTTATTACTGAAAACCTCAAGTTTAAAGTAATCATTATATCACTTAAAGGCACAATATGTAATATTCTTAGATTAAAATATCCAACAAAACACTAGAACAGTGTTATATATTTTGTTGACTTGTGTACCTACACTATCCCAAATGTTTCCAAGAATGTTTAAATCCAGAGAAAAAAGCCATTTTAATCAGGACACGGTCTGTGCATCGCCTATCAGTGACATCATACCCACGTTAACCATGATTTTTGGTTTTATTTTGTAGAAACCATGGAAACACTAAAGATGCTTTAATATCTGATGTGTGTTATTAGACACTGTTTGGATCATTAATCGACAGAAAACGAATCATTGTTCTCCAGCTCAACACCGTTAGGCCGTGTGTCCACCAAAGCGTTTTTTCATGCAGCTGGCTGGCGTATTCAAATGTTTTCAATGGGAGCGCCGCGTTTTTAGAACAGCATGAGCGTATTTTGGAGCTGAGCGAGTATTTCACGCTTAAGCGCTGAGCGTTTTTTCTGCTCGCCGAGAGCTGAAGAATGTTCAACTTTGAGTAAAACGCAGCACTCATCACTGGCACTTTTCACCCAGCCGTCCAATCACAGTGGAGGAGGGGCGGGACAAATACATTACCGACCAACCGCCACATTGTGTTTGTACTGTACAACGTCATCAGATGAAAACAAGCAGCATAATAACAGATCAAAATAATTTATAACAAGAACCAGAGCAAATATTTTAAATTGTATCTGCAGTTTTATATAGAATCAATACAGAAACAAACTACCTGTGAAGTTTGATACTAGTAACACTTCTGCGGATATTCGTACCATAACAAGCAGTCTCAAATGAAACGCTTCGCAAGTACCCACAGCGAGGTGTTTTCTATGGAGTCAATATAATGCCACATAGTTTTGCAAAAGAATAAAGTATTGCAAAAGGAAAAAAAGTTTTGCAAACAAAAATAAAGAATTGCACAAAAAAAAAGTATTGAGAGAAAAAAAAAGTTTTGGAAACGGTATCGCAAGCACACTGAAACGCTGCGCAGAATAAAAGTTGCGTTGCAAATGAAACAACTTTATTTTCCTTTTGCAAAACTTTTTTTTTCTCTCAATACTTTATATATTTTTTGCAATACTTTATTTTTGTTTGCAAAACTTTTTTTTTTCTCTCAGTACTTATTTTTTTGTGCAATTCTTTATTTTTGTTTGCAAAACTTTTTTTCCTTTTGCAATACTTTATTCTTTTGCAAAACTATGTGGCATTATATTGACTCCATAGTTTTCAGCTGGATAAAAACGCATTGGTGGACATGCGGCCTTAGTCTTATTGTGTAAATCTGCTGTTCTTGATTTACCGCACAGAGTGCCATGTTTTACCGCCTAATATGATCTCGCTCACTGCAGTGTGAACAAGTGTCTCATAGTAGCGCCGAGCCAACGCACAGAGTAGCATTATAACATCACTTTAACACACTCACATGTGTGTGATATGATAAAACAGCGCTGCGTTACACACACACGCATGAGCGGAAGAAGCGGAAGAGCTCGTCTGCGGCAGAATAAAAGCTCTCGAGCCGTGTGTCGCGCTCGTCTCTCATTAGCAATCGCTCCAGCGCCTCGTTCAGCTCCACCCTGCATCTTTAAAACATGAGCTCATCCATGAATATGATTTCTGCCCAAGTCCCGTTGGATTCTTTTCCACCGGCTGTAGATGATTCTGCTAAATCAAGCCGTTTTGATTAAGTGACCTCTAGTGGCAAAAGTTACATATTGTGCCTTTAAAGATTGTGGTTCATTGTAATGAATGCCCTAACATCTTTTCTTCGCAACACAGGTAATCGCAGTAGTCATGGATATTTTCACAGACGTGGACCTGTTCTGTGATTTAATGGAGGCCTCCAACAAGCGCAAGGTTCCTGTGTATGTTCTACTGGACGAGAAGAATCTCTCTCATTTCTTGAGCATGTGCTCAGAGCTAGACATCCAGAATTCACACCTGAGTGTAAGTCAAACACTGACGCGCTCGTAGAAAATGCATTCTTTTGCGGTTCTTATTCCTGCATATAATAAGTTCTAAAAAAAGTTTTCAATGAGATGGGTGTTCTCAGTTTTGTCTGAATGCATGTCAGTCAACAGGTTAACATTTAAGGCAACTTACATAAGACTTATAAATCCATTAGGTCATTCTGATAAAAAGCAAAATAGCACACATTTTATGTTGTTTCAAAAGCATTTTTGTCAGAACAAAGCTTTTATTCAACTATTACTATTTAAAGGTTTGGGTGTGGGAAGATTGTTTTTAAAAGAAGTCTCTTATGCTCACCAAGGCTGCGTTTAATTATTTATGATAGGGATGCATCGATATGAAAATTTTAGCTGATACCGATAATTATTTATATTTGGAAGCTTTTATATCATTTAAAGAGTCTGATTACAAATACAAAAGTCTCACCATTAAAAGCCATGTCCCAAACACACAATTATAATGTTTTTATTATAATTTTATGTAGCCGATATGACAGACTTACTCTGCAACTGTATTTTCCTTTTTTAAGTGATTTCATGCAATTCAATCCCATCATGTTGAACAACTGAAGTGTCTCAGCTGAAGGAAATAATACATCCTTTATCGGCTTTAATATATCAGACATACTTTCATATCAGGCCGATAGCGAGAATTAAAAAAATGAACAGCTTTTATCTGAAATAGAAAGCTTTTGTAACATTAGAAATGTCTTAACTGTCACTTTTGATCAATTTAATGCATCCTTGTTGAATTAAAGTACTCATTTCTTGCCTAAAACAATTCATACTGAGCCCAAACTTAGGTAGAGTTTAATATTACAAAAGCTTTCTATTTCAGATAAATGCTGTTCTTTTGAACTTCCAATTTATCAAAGAATCCTAAAAAAAAACTGTTTTCAACATTGATAATAATCATAAATGTTTCTTGAGCAGCAAATCCTCATATCAGAATGATTTCTGAAGGATCATGTGACACTGAAGACTGAGATAATGATGCTTTGCATCACAGGAATAAATTACATTTTACAATATATTACAGTTGAAAATGGTTATTTTAAATTGAAATAATATCTCACAATTTTTACAATATTTTTGATCAAATAAATGCAGCTTTGGTGAGCATAAGAGACTTCTTTTGAAAACATTCAAATTTGCGCTGATCCCAAACCTTTGAGAGGTAGTGTTGCTGAACCAGAACTCAAATTCAAATTGAAAATACACCCATGTTTTTAATCAACTGATTCTTTAACATTTATGTAATGCTGTTTGTTTGTTTGTTTTTTGTTCAGCATATGCGGATAAGAAGTGTATGTGGAGACACGTACTGCACCAAAAGTGGGAAGAAATTTTCAGGTCAGGTTAAGGAGAAATTCATGATCGTTGACTGTGAGGAAGTCATAGCTGGATCCTATAGGTATGTTATTCACGTCATGTGTCTTCATGGAGGATATAATTGTAATTTTCAGCAAATATCATAATTGCTACAGTGATGATATTTGTTAGTCTAAGTTATGTAATGAAATTATGCCGCTTTAAGAATCATTTTGTTGAATGGTGACTAATGGTAAAAATGGACTGGCTGTACCACTAATTTGTTACAAGGTATAATAACTAACAGCAAAGATCTCGATAAACTGATAGTTCTGCGCATGTGAATGTCCACTAATACAACATGTCACGGCAAGAACTTTGAAAACCAACTATGCAAGAAGCAACTTGCAGTTTTTCACAGGAGTAATTCAGTTGCATTGAATTATTCACGTTGAAATACCCATCAGTCCAGTCTCTGTATTATGTAAAGCATTTTAGCGCATGGCAGGTTTTGGAAGGGAGATAAACCTCATGCGCTTGAGCAGCTTAGCAATAAAAACATGATGATTCTGCATTTCTCACACACAGTGTGGCTCGCGTTGGCATTACTCCTGTTGTAGCCACCAGCTTACAAGCCTCAGTGGCACATTTTTGTGAAACTAATGAATTACAAAGGCAAATATGTTGCTTTAAAAAAATATTTGGGAGCTGAGACCCAACAAGCGATCTCAGTCTTGCATGGATTTTGTCTGAATGACTAATCTGCTCCTCAGTTATGATGATTATGAAATATTAGTTGTCTTATGTCAGGAATAGTGTGACTGATAGCGGCCCGTATGTAACTTGCAGTGTGGATAGTGGGTGAGGCCACACACTTACTCATGTGTTAAAGGCTTTGCCCATATAATAGCCAACAGGGTGTTTTGTTTAAATAGAAGTGCATACAGTTCAAAGGGAAATTACTTGCAAACATAAGTTTGTGAAACTGACCATTTAGAAGTTTTAGAACTTGTTTAACGGGAGAAATGTCACCCTGGACCACAAAACCAGTCGTAAGTCGAACGGGTAAATTTGTGGCAATAGCCAACAATACATTGTATGAGTCAAAATGATTGGGATTTTTTTAATGCCAAAAATCATTAGTATGTTAAGATCATGTTCCATGAATATATTTTGTAAATTTCCTACCATGATTATATAATATCTATATATTATGACTGGTTTTGTGGTAAAAAATTAACAGAGATTGATGCATGCTGGGATACAGGATTCTGTCTTTTAACCTACAAACCGGAAAAGACTGCGATGATCTAATGTAATGCTTATCACATGCTCTTTTATTTCAGTGTCATGCAAGACATTTGCGTAATGCCATAAACAGATGGTTCGCTTGAACGCTGTTAAACACTTGTTAGCATAAGTCACCTGAGCCATCCATAAAACTGTAATTGAGGATTGAGTTTTAACCTTTTCACAGAGGCTGGATAGAGTCTTTGGACCTCGTTTATGAAACCCAAGCAGAACAAGTTTCTGTGCACTGTAAGAAATAATATTGTTGGTTTAACTTAAAAAAGTAAAGTGCCTTAAGAGTTCATTGAAATTAAAAATGTTTATTAATGCAATGGATTTAATAAATAGAAACTCAAAATATTATGTTATCTGAACCACATTAGGAGAGGGTATGCATTGACGTCACTTCCTCGGCAGAACACGCCCCCTCAGCCGGACTGAGTGGCAGAAGAGCTGCTGCATGACTGGATTTAATAGGGAAACCGCGACTAAAGCAAACGATTTTATGTTTGTTTGGACTCTATATAAGTGTTACCAAACAGTGATCCATGGATATTGACATGCAGCCAGGATTGTGTTTCCTGACATTTAAATGTGCCTGATTTCGACTCATACATAAAGCAAATTTATCTGTGAATGCTTTATATAAATACTAAATCCGGGTGATCACTTATATCAATATAACGTTATAGCGTCCAGCCGTAAAACTAGTTTTTGTCCGTTTTTTTAAAAGCATAAAATTAGGCAGAATATAAGATGGTAAATATTAAACTGATGAGTTGTCAATACAATATATAATTAAACAATATACGGGGAATGATATTACCCTAAAATTCAACATATTGAGACAACACTGAATCCCTGTTTCGCTGCCTCTGTAGTTTCTGTGAATTGCAGCGATCCATTTGCTTCTCTTTTCTGTAGCTTTCGGCAGTCTATAAAAATATACCTTAGATTTCTTGTCATAGCTCTTTCCCCTTTTCCAATGTGTTTTCACACTGATAACCAATGCTGCCACTCAGTCTTTTTGCCACTCAGTGGGTGTAACTGCAGCGTCACCTGCATACCCTCTATTATCTAAGCTGTTTGACAAAAGATAAAAAGTTACAAACCATTAAAAAAATGTTTTACAGTGTGTGAATTGTAAAAGCATTCAATGCAACAATTTTACAGGAATTCTCTTGCTCATGTTTCATGAACGATCCCTTTATGTTGATGGGACGTTTTTTTTAAAGTCAAATTTTCTATCAAATGTGCAACTTCAGGTTATGCTCTTTTCCCCTCTAGTTTCACATGGCTTTCCGCTCAGGTCCATAGCAACATGCTAATGCACTTCTCCGGACAAGTTACAGACTGCTTTGATCGCGAATTCCGCTGCATGTATGCAGATTCCCAAATCATAGACCGTTTCCACAATCCAGATGAAGATGACCTGCCCGGTTACTCTTACAACATGCCGGCACCAAACTTTGGTTTGGACTTCCTTCCTGACTACAGCAGCAAGGAGCGAGTGTACTCTGAGAACTCCAGTAGCCAATCCAGTAGTAGCGTTTCCAGCATCAAAGCTGCTCCTCCAGGCATGACACATGTTTACAAAGTCACGCATGACAAGAAGAACCCGGACAACTCGCAAAAGACTCCTGACAGGATTGGAGTCACAAGTTCAATGCTTCAACCAGGAACTCACATGAGAAGAGGTTCTCTCAACGACACCAACCAAAGTCAGACGTTGAGTCAGTCGGCTGGGGCGGAGTGGTCCAAAGTCGGAGCAGCAGAATACCTACGCACAAACATTGCAGGACAGACATCCAAAATCCAGTCTTTGGGTCTCTACAGTTCTCCAAAACCTCCATCACCAACTCAACAACCCCCAACCGACAACAGGATCTCCCCAAAACAGCGACTCCCCGTCCCTTTCCTCAGTAAGTTCTCTGATTTGTTCTCCACAAAGGAGAAGGACTCTCACATCCTCCATAAGAAGCCTTCTCATTCCTCTCCGTTCGGCGGACCAGATCTGTCTCAAAACGAACCAGAGAGTAAACAAGTTCCTCCTCCACCAGGACCCTTGCCAATTGGCCCAGAGAAAGGGTTACATCGGCGGGACGAGAAACGCATGACGTTAGGTCACAGCAAATTGGACCTTGTCAACCATTACAACAAAATGAACAAATCCAAGCAGGTATATAGTCGCTTTGAGCTAAAGAACAACATGCCTCAGTGATGTTGGTCTTTCTTGGAGTGAGATTATTGCTCTTTTTGTACACAAGACTAACAAAATCAACCAGGAGTGAGAGGAGAGATGTGTGTTTTGAGTGGATTTGTATTTTTAAGTACTTGGTACTAATGCTGCTTTCAAGTTCTTCTGGGAAGCTCCTGGAAATCGTAATCGCGACATGAAGTGATTTTGGACAGAATAAACAGTATGCAGTGGGGAATTGCATATCTTTCTTGAAGACAAGAAGCTGTAGTGCTAGTGAAGGGTGAAGGGTAAATTATTTGCATGTTTACATATAAAATGTTTATTACCTTATGTATGTTAGTCATATATTTCCCACTCTTTTAAAATGTGTATATACATCTATACATGCATCTATACATTCATACATAAATATATACATACAACTATACACGCATTTATACATCTGTACATGCATACATCTATACATGGATACATTTATACAAGCATACATCTATAATGCATCTATACATATACATGCATCTATACATACATACATATATACATTTATACATGCATACATCTATAATACATCTATACATATACATGCATCTATACATACATACATCTATACATGGATACATTTATAAATGCATACATCTATAATGCATCTATACATATACATGCACCTATACATACATACATCTATACATGGATACATTTATAAATGCATACATCTATAATGCATCTATACATATACATGCATCTATACATACATACATATATACATTTATACATGCATACATCTATAATACATCTATACATATACATGCATCTATACATACATACATCTATACATGGATACATTTATACATGCATACATCTATAATACATCTATACATATACATGCACCTATACATACATACATCTATACATGGATACATTTATACATGCATACATCTATAATGCATCTATACATATACATGCATCTATACATACATACATCTATACATGGATACATTTATACATGCATACATCTATACATGCATATATACATGAATCTATACATTTATACATAAATACATACATTAGAGATCGACGATAAGGTTTTTTTTATAGCCGATGCCGATTTTTAACTATACATGCATACATTTATACAACTATCTATACACGCATACATCTGTAGATGCATCTATACATACACCTATACATGCATCTATACATCCTTACATACACTTATACATGCATCTATACATACATACACACATTTTATAAGGGTATTATACAATTTATAAGTTTTATATTAAGTTCAGATTCAATTCCACGTTTTTCTTTTTCTCTAATTCAGACAGTCTGGGCTTAAAGAAAAGTTTCCCGACTGATGATTATGACATTGTTGTGGTGTGCATGTTGTAAATATGATCGTTCCTACATTATTTGAAGGCAGCGTTAGTACTTTGTACCAGTGCATTGTACTTTTCGTGCATGTATATAAATCCTTGTGTATATATGATGAACCATTGCTGTAGGGCATTTTTGTACTCTTGATGTTTTTCTATCCGCCACTTTAGCTGGCAAAGCAGATGGTGTTGATTTAAATGTAGCCACTCTGTCTGACACTAAGTATTACCCCTGGATAGCATCATTCAGCCGGTTACACGTGTAGTCTTCCAAACGCTCTCATGTGTTTGTACTAAAATGTGATTCTTGTGTCACTTAAGACATGCATTTAGAGACTCGAAAATGCACTTTGGGTAATGTTGCAATTAGCTGCTTAACTATAAAGTACTGTATTACTTCAATGAAGCCTATAGTATAGACTCACTGCATCTCACAGTGGTCTCTGATGCAATAGAAGCTAATTGCAAGGAAAACATGATTTACATTATTATCTTATTATTAAAACAGGTAAGATTTTCCACCTTTTGATACTTTTGTTAATGTTTGAAGTGTTTGCGACAGCCCACATTGAATGCTAGGTAGCGTTTGATGGATGTGTTGTCACTTAATATGCATCTTTGACTCGAATCTATAGATAACCTCCAATACACTCTTCGGACAAGTTGGAGATACTGTGAATAGGTGAGCTTGAAAAGAAGATTCACTCTTCAGATGTTAACGTTTCCTTGTAGAACTGATTCAGAATCGGCTCCGGTCTCCAGATACCTTCATACAGAGAAGAAGTGGCTGAGAAACTTGAGATCTAGAGTAAAGGTACAAAAGCTTGTGCTGATCCAAGGTCAGGTGTTACCTCTCATATCCACAAGACGTAAACATATATATGTGATAGATAGCAGCAGACCTTAGATCGTGTTGGTTTAAACATGATTACAGATTACAGGTAAAGTGCTAACTTTTGATACACAAGCCAATAACTGCCGATCCCCAGCTTTCCAAGTCCTTGAACATACTAGTGCATTTCTAGTAATGCAGTCAGTGCCTGTGATCGGATTTCATTATAAACTTTTATTATTTTCTTGCTCACCTTTTTGTCTTTGGTAGTGCCTTCCAGTGACTTGCTTTTTATGTGTTGTTTGCAATTTTATGTACATATAAAAATCAAATATTATAAAATGTGATCTATTAATAACATAACTGTTTTGGGGAGTTTTAGATGTGTAACATACTTTTACATTTGCAGATCGTTACATGTAATCTGTTACATGTGACTTGCATAACTTTTCCAACAGTGTTACCAAAGACTAACATAAATCAATAAAGTTTCTTTTTTTTTCGAACCAGATTGTGTGAGCGTAGTAACAAGCAGCATTCCAGTATGTATTTTAAAGAGGCAAAACATTTAAAATGTTATAAAATTCATTTAGGATAAATCAGTTACTGACTAAAAATATAAGCAATGCTAACAACTCTTTTCAGTCATGACGAGTAACATGAGATTTTAGTTGCATTTAGTGTAAATGTATTTTTAGGTATGATAAAACTGATTGTGGCTAGCAACAACCACCCAGAATGACCTAGCAACACCCTATCAACCACCCAGAATGACCTAGCAACACCCTATCAACCACCCAGAACATCTTAGCAACACCCTAACAACTGCTTAGTAGCAACCACAGTGCCACAGCTCACATCTTCTTCAAAAAAAGTTCATGTCTGTTTTTCCGTGGTTTTATTAGTTGCATTTATAAGTTGATGTTTAAAGACATGTTCACACTAAGAACGATAACTAGCGTCCTATATTAGCGTCCACACCAGCACACAATATTGTTCTGTTTATTCTAAGCAGGTTTGCCTGTCACTTTAAATGCTCGAGCTCAGGATGTATTCTGATTGGCTGTCAATGTTTATATCGTTCATCAGCTGGATAAAGGCCCATAGCCTACACACCAAGGACAATAACTATAAAGATATAGTTAAAAAATCTTTCTCAATATTAAAGAATAACAGAGTTCACAGCACATCAATAACATTAACGTCACAGAGAAACGATAACGTTGGAATCACTTTCAGAACGATTTTGTCCAGCTGATGAATGATAAAAACATTGAGAGCCAATCAGAATCAATCTTGCTGTAACAAGCTCGAGCGTTTAAAGGTCCCGTTCTTCGCGATTCCATCTTTCAAACTTTAGTTAGTGTGTTATGTTGCTGTTAGAGCATAAATAATACCTGTAAAATTATAAAGCCAAGTGAGATATTTTATTTAACAGAAGTTCCCTTTCAAAGCCTACAGCTTCTTGATGACGCAGTTCCCTCTTTGTCTGGAGAAGGCATTGTTTATGGACCAAAACCGGTAAGTGTATTTTAATATTTAAGTTGGTCCGTTTAACAGTTTATGTAACTCATTACACAAAGTGCAACGCTGTTTAGCTTTGTTAACTAACTTTAGATGGTAATTGAAACTAATCCGAAAAACTTTTTAAAAAAGTAAATTCAGACACCATCGATTGTTGGTGTTTGTAATGATCAGTTTAAATGATTTGTTTATTATATCTGTTGTTTACTGTTTAACCACATGCTCGTTCAGCTGCAGCCTCGTATAATATAAAAGCATGACAACTACTGAATAGACAGCTTACCATTGTGAAACATCCTGCAAAAGTCTTTCCTGAGCAGGTTGTAATCGATCCGATATTCTCCGGGTCTGATTCCGGCTCAAATTGAAAGACATTTTTGCAATAACATTGTGTGCGCATATCTCCCCGTTATGGAAAGAGCAGTAACCTTTACGGGCAACGTGTGCTAAGCTGCTGTCCAATCACAACACAGGAACCGCTGGCCCAATCAGAACTCGTGTTTCTGAAGGAGAGACTTCATCGAACAAGGAAATCATCAGGCCGTTTTTAGGACAGTGAAAACAGCGGTATACAGATAAGTCAATTGTGTGAAAAATACATTCGTGTGTTTTTTTACACACGAAACATGAACACATGTTATATTCCACACTGTTAACACAATCAAAGCTTGGAAAACATGCGAAGAAGGAGTTGGAATTTGAGTATTGAAAATTATCAGGATATCGTATATTAGAATCTAGTTAGCATAGCCGTTTATAGATTATTTAGTGTAACCTAGTTTAGTTAATTTATTAGCATAGTCGTTAGTTTATTATTGTTAGAAGCATAGTTCGCATAGTATTGCATCAGTTAAGATAGCTTCAAGTTAGCGTATATATATTTTTAGCATTAGTTTTATCTGTATTTAGTACAGTGGTTAGTTATGGTACTGGACTGCATGGCTTTCCAGCAGACGTGGAAATTAGGCGCCAGTGGTTGCTTGCACTTGGCCTGGATGACCGCTAGTATACTATCCATAATACTAATGTTTTACCACTCAGACACTGCTCTTGCGCTGCGGTTTCGCTAGTATCGTCGGCATCGGGAGTTAACGCAGTTTGAGGCAGCGGCTCGAACCTGTGTTTACAGACAATTCATCCTCCTCCACTTCAGGTGAAGACCGGAGAAAAGTCCTCTACTTCAAATGACCGCTCTGTTGCAAAACTACTGGTGTCACTCCAGTCATTCTCAATATTTTCGAGTCTGACAGCTGTTAATCAATCCGTCAGTGCGGGGTCTCAGGTGCACGCCCCCCCACCCGCTCAGCCACGCCTGTCTCCGCTGGGCTCTGCCCACTTTTCCAGCATTTTTCAAATATTGCCAGTGGGTGGAGTTAGGCTGTGAACAGGGGTATACTGCTATAATCTAAAAAATATTTCCCCTTAATATGCGTAACTGTTTTTTTCTTTACTATAGCCTTATATATTTATTGAGTTAAATTTTAAATACTATATTTAGATAATTGTATATGTTACTAATAATTGCCTATTTACTATTTTTCAGTCACTATTTTCAGCATCTTGTGGTTTGGCAAGCAACAATCGCCCGGCAGCGCTGCGTATGTGAAAGTCCTTGTTTAACCGGATCATCCACATTCTTTAATAACACATAGCCTACTGAATACAGTAGTGCTGATTCTATAGAAACAATTCACGTTTACAATCCACGTTCTCATCGTGACCGCCGTAAATGTAATCTTCACCTGCCATCAGGTTATATGAATGCAGCTCACCTCTCACCTGCTGTAGATCATCTTTCTGTGTTACTGTAAACCATTAGGCCAAATTACATGTCATTTCAGGGTAGTTTTAGATAATCGTAGTGTCTTGTTGCTACAGATATGGTCTGAAAGACGTCTAGCTTTCTCTGGAAGAATGGATATGTGTGTGTGTGTGTGTGTGTGTGTGTGTGTTTTCAAAGTGCCCTGTTTTGGTGAAACTAAAGTGGTTTATGATGGTTTGGCTCCAAATGCAAGTTTTTCTTTTAATGGTTGCAGAAAGTATCTGGACACATAAAATGTCTGAATTGCATCATGTAGGTGTCAAAATACTTATTGAGGTCGTTGTGTACTAGTACACTAGCCTGGCGTGGCCATACTCAATTCTAGTCAGATATGAGTCTGGTACCGCTCCATTGAGCTGTGATTATGGGGCGTGTTTCAACCGAGCCAGGAAAGACCTCAATTGGATAGACCTACAACCAATCAGAGCAACGGAGCGACGCGTAACGTTAGTTGTCAAATGTCAACAGAACTGCACTGTGTTGCCAAGTCCGTGTTTTTCTCCATGTCCGCGGTTGAAGCGACCCCAATTATGTGATTATATAAACCCAGGAATGCGAATTTTAGCAGGCAACCGTGCCAAAATAACATATTTTGCCAACCAAACGCCATTTTTTTCTGGAGAACCCCCGGAAAGTTATTGTTTTGGGCTATAGTTTTGAGTAGCAATTGTGCGCGACATTGCAAAAAAACATGGCAACCCTGTCTGCACGCGCGCTGGATTAAGTAACGTTACAAGAAAAAGATGAGTGTAAACGATCATCGTTTCTGAGAGAAATAGTGAAGGTGAATGCATATACGAACAAGTTCTCAGTTTAGGATAAGAGCAAATTCAACCCAAGCGCCTTTGATGACGTGGATGATTACGTTACTGTTGATCATCTGTCCATCATCGGCTAAAGCCCGCCCTGACAATTTCATTGGTCCGAACAGTTTCTGTTCAGGCATTATTACTCCTCTATGGATCGAGACCAGACCGAATTGCCCGAGCAAAACATTTTGTGGGCGGGGCTAAATTTGGCTGGCATCCAGGCTACTAGTACACTAGAAAAAAAAATGGAAGAACATTTTTTTTATAAGCAGAGCTTGCCATTTCAATTTTTTTTGCTCACCAGTCACTGTGTCTAGTGGTTTTCCAAAGTTACTAGCCCATCAGCATTTTCACTGGCCATAATTTTGACATTGATACAATCGGGAAAACCTGCCTTATAGATATGTTTCAAATTATCTCATAATTTGGCAGCAGGTTTATTAGGCTGCTGTCACTTTAAGATCTGACGCAAAAACTTACATACAGCACCTTTAAGCGCAATAAGCAGCGCTGAGAGGCGGCTTTATGTGCGCACATTTGGGACTGAGCACAGACTGAGCACAGAATCTGCGGGAATGAGTCAAACTATGTGCAATACAAAGCAATTCAAGCCCTGTAACACTAACAATATTCATCCAGAGCAAATGAAACGAGTGAGTGGCTAGGAGTGACTGCGTTACACGTCACTGTATTTGACATTAACAGGTGTTAATGTCAAATCTGAAAAACCTTTTGTGGAATGGAAAGCTTCCATAGATGTTCTTCATGGACCATTGGAGTGTAGTCAGTTTGAGATGTCTTAATATGTCTCATTTCCAACAGGAGTGTGTAGGATGGACTGGATTTGCATGCTTCAAACTGCTGACCTGCTTTGTTGTCTGTTAGAGAGTAACTCTACCCTCATGGTCTTGTTTCAGTTACGGCCCACATCATTAACCATTCTCAAAGTCAAAGAGACATAGATGAGAGTGCTCATGTGGTGTTACAGTAAACCGCTCACCGGTAACTTCCCTGAAAGGACTTATGTTGTGAATGATGTGGTATTTAACCACATAAAGCTCTTCATACTGTTATGTATTGTGTTTAGCATTTTGCATGTTTCCTTGTAAAAGTGTTCCTGTTATGAAAAGCTTTTCACAGCCTATCATGTGAGAGGACTTGTAATTTCCCAGGAACTGCTCGGCCGTTCTCTATTGATCAAACGATACGTCAGCATGACATTATTTGACCCTGTTTACTTACTAAGTTCCTGCTTTTATTGCGAGCAACTCCAAAGAACTACATATCTTCATAACCTTTAATCAAAATTAATAGTTGCTCTTCCTCTGAAGTGATTTTTATTTTCCGCTGACCTCACTTAGGCCACATGTGCTATTGAATAATGATACAATCAATAAAATGGATAGTAGATGTCTTTAAATGCATTAAATGGATTACTTTAATTGTATTTTCATGGATGAATTGGAGTCTCGCCTTACATTATGTTTGCCTGTTATATTTCTCTCTGAAGTATGTCAAGTTGCGGAAGTAAAATGGGTTATGTGCAGGCTATTGATGTTGACATAACAAATATAAAGGGGAAAAATGTAGGACGAGGCTGATTTTTATCCATTGCAGTAATGGAGTGGATCATGAACAGTGGATTCAGACCTGAATGTGAGTTTGCAGGAGGATGAATATTTTGTCCCAGGAATCAAGCCATGTTTATTTAAGCCTCCGCCTGGAAACTGAAATGCTCATCTGAACACTCTAAAAAAATGCTGGGTTAAAAACAACCCAAGTTGGGTTGAAAATTAACAAACCCAGCGGTTGTGTTGTTTTAAACCAGCCGTTGGGTTAAATGTTTGGTTAAAACAACCCAATCGCTGGGTTAAATCATCCCAATTGCTGGGTTTGTCCATTTTCAACCCAACTTGGGTTGTTTTTTAAACCCAGCATTTTTAGAGTATCACATTTTAAAAATATTTTGCTACTTGTAATTGTTGCCATAACCTGCATTACTATAATAATGCTGAAGTGTTTAATTAGTGCCACCAAAACATGATGATTTTCCCTTTACCATTGGTCAGACCAACAGAAAGCCCCGCCCCAAAGTCACGCCATTGGTGGAGCCATTTTGCTTAGCAGCCTCTGCGCATTACCTTTAAAAAAAGTAGATAACTATTGGAAAAATTTCAGACAATATGCATTATAAAATAATTAGAATGAATATCTCTTAAAGGCAGTTAAACCTGTCACGATTATGAATCATCTGATTGTTGTTATTCGATCTAATCGCAGGTATTTGAGATAACAACAATTGTAAAAAAAAAAAAAAAAACATAAGTGTTTTGCAATACAATATGAACACAATAAGTACATTGTACCTATTTTTTTAGGTTAGTACATAGTAGTTAAAGACACCTATAAAGTGTGACCTATTATATTTAATATCCATCCATCATCTACTGCTTATCCGGGGCTAGGTCACGGGGAAACAGTTTAAGCAGAGACAACCAGACTTCCCTCTCCCTAGACACTTCCTCCAGCTCTTCTTGGGGAATACCGAGGCATTCCCAGGCCAGCCGGGAGACATAATCCCTCCAGCGTGTCCTAGGTCTTCCTCAGGGTCTCCTCCCAGTGGGATGTGCCTGGAACAGCAACGGATCTACCCTGAGGAGCAGCAACGGATCTACCCTGAGCTCCTCCCGAGTGAAAGAGCATCTCATCTCTATGGGAGCGCCCACCCACCCTGCGGAGGAAGCTCATTTCGCTCCTCCGTATCTGGGATCTTGTCCTTTCGCTCATGACCATAGGTGAGAGTAGAAACATAGATCGACCAGTAAATCGAGAGCTTCGCCTTACAGCTCAGCTCCTTCTTCACCACGACAGACCGGTACATCGACTGCATACTGCAGAAGCTCCACCGATCCGTCTGTCAATCTCCCGTTCCATCCTTCCCTCACTCGTGAACAAGACCCCAAGATACTTGAACTCCTCCACTTGAGCCAGGAACTCTCCGCCAACCTGAAGCGGGCAAGCCACCCTTTTCCGACTGAGAACCATGGCCTCGGACTTGGAGGTTCTGATTCTTATCCCAGCCAACTGTCCCAGTGCATGCTGAAGGTCCTGGTCTGAAGAGGCCAACACGACAACATCATCCGCAAAAAGCAGAGACGAAATCACGTGTCCCAAACCGGACACTCTCGGGCCCTTGGCTGTGCCAAATTATCAACAGAGCCGGTGACATTATTTAATAAATTATAATTATATATAATATATATATAATTTAAAAAAATGTTGTTATTACACACTAAAAAATGCTGGGTACAAAAACAACCCAAGTTCGGTTGAAAATGGACTAACCCAGCGATTGGGTTATCTTAAGCAAACATTTAACCCAACCACAGGGTTAAAACAACCCAATTGCTGGGTTAGTCCATTTTCAACCCAACTTGGGTTGTTTTTTTACCCAGCATTTTTTAGAGTGTATATTATATGATTCCAGGTATTAAAAAAAAGTAATTAATTGTTAATCACGGTTATTTATATGACAATTTATGACAGGTTATTTTCTCCCAAGGTTTATTTTTCTCCATCATGCCCTGATGGAGTTTTGGTTCCTTGCCACTGTCGCCTTTGGCTTGGCTTGCTCAGTTGGGGACACTCAAATTATGATCCAAGTTACTCAACTAAATATACAAATAGAATTGATTAATTTGGTCATATATAATTCTATAAACTATCCAAATTAAACTAGCCAAATCAAATTTTGTTGCAATGTTGTCCTGTTTAACACTGTGAAGCTGCTTTGAAACAATCGTCATTGTAAAAGCGCTATATAAATAAAGTTGATTGATTGATTGATTGACAATAAATCTTCAGCACAAATGTCATGCTTGTGACAGTTCTACTATCTGTTAACAATGTTCCCTACTCGCATGGCCTTGCTTACGGCAGGTGAAAAAAGAAACCCGTTTTATAAGCAAAGCAAACATTTAACAAACATGAATCTGCACTGATGAATCATTTTACAGTGATACCAGGAATGTTTATTATAGGGTCAATTTTGTTCTCTTGTTTATTTTCACATTAACTTTTCCATGAGATAAAAGCGGTGTGACCTTTTAATTTTAAGATTCACCCATGACTCCTGTATGAATACTGCAAAATAAGCTTTTTATTTGTGTAGATGGACTGGTTTCAATCTACTGACTGGTTTACTGGTTATGTTGTGCATCATACCGAGCCACGTTGGTTGTGTGTTGAGAGGTGTTTTGTTATTTGCTTTCTTTGCCAGACCTCCTCCCTTTCTTACTCAGAACTCAGTGCATTGTTTCTCAGTGGGTCACAACACATTTACTCTATTTTAGGTTGGAATGATTTCCTCACTACCTTTAACCACACAAAACTTTCAAACACGAAGGTGACTGACAAGAGATTGACGTTGGTATTTTCAACATGCTGATGGAAAGTTGCTGCCTGTAGTTTAAAGGAACACTCCACAGTTTTTAGAAATAGGGCTTATTCAACTTCTTTCCTACATTTAGATATGTGGGCAAGTGCATTTTTGTCTCAGTGCATGCATTGTTTTAGTTTGGCAGGGTCGCCGCTAGCTTAGCTTAGCATAATGAATGGAATCTTATGTTCCCAGCTAGCATGTTCTGAATAAAAGTGATCCAAAAAAAAGACTAGTCGATTTCCTAGGCAGATATTGACTTGGGACTATATTATGGGGAAGCGCATGCGAAGCACTACTACCTTTTTGGTGCAGAGATATGATGCAACACATGAAATGTATGTTGATGGAAGTTGTGGGATTTCATGTGTTGCGTGATATCTCTGCACCCAAGTAGCAGTGCTTCGCCTGTGCTTCCCCATAATATAGTCCCAAGTCAATATCTGCCTAGAAATCGCCTAGTCTTAATCTGCATCGCTATTTGTACTCGTTGTGAATACGCAGGCCACAAGAAGTAATTAGGTGTTTGTTTGTTTTTTTTTGGATCACTTTTACTCGGGACATGCTAGCTGGCAACATAGGATTCCATTCATTATGCTAAGCTAAGCTAGCGGCGACCCTGCCAAACTAAAACAATGCATGCACTGAGACAAAAATGCATTTGCCCACATATCTAAATGTAGGCAAGATGTTGAATAAGCCCTATTTCTAAAAACGGGGGAGTGTTCCTTTAAATGTAAAAATGAAAGCTATCACTGCTTTTGCGTTGCATACTAAAGTAAGATCTCATTGTTTAAGTACCTGAAATATTCTAAATATAATATTTATAATGAATATTAAGAAGAATCTCTTGACTTGTAGCATATATAAACATGTGTTTTTCTTGATGCTCCCTTTCAGTGTCAGTGACAAAGGCCTTTTTTCCCCCAAGGCTCCTCTTTAACAAACATCAAAGCCCAGGAGACGGGGTGAGTCAAAGCTTGCCAATTTTTCCCCGGTCGGCCACATTCACTTCCCTAATATGTCTGGTCACAGTCTGTGCACTCCAAAAGGTGTCTGAGTGCTCTGAAGTGCAACTGGGTTTTTCAATCTTATACAAAAAAGTGATGCGATATGGACCGAGTCGATGACATTTTAAGGTGTTTTTTTGCTGAAGTATGTGGCTGAGCCTGTTGGCTGAAATCATGCCAAATATCTGTGTGTTTGAACAGTGGGCCGCTGTCTGAGCGAGAGAGCTAATCAGCCTCTGCTGCTAATGCTTACTTGTCAGCAAACTGTAGAGCGAGAGCTGGGACAGTCTCACAGTACATGACAGTCTTCATTCATTTATGCCTCCGAACTGCCAAGATGATTCATTTGTTCTGAGAATAAATGTTCTGTCATGTTCCAACGCTTTTATTTCATTTGAATAGTACACAGTGATATTTGACTCACATTGGGTGGTTACTTGATTGTCCTTGTCCTAAAAAAGCTCAAATACTGTGTTTTTTGGGGGTGGTTTTGTGACTGATTCTTTTGTGTGATGTTCCAGTAGAGGAGTGAATCTCATAAGATCTGTAAGGTTTCCTGGTCCTAGCAATTCAACAACATTACTGTATAATTGAAAGCTATCATTTTTAACATTTACGAGGCTTCAAAATTACATAGAAACTTTTAATTTAAAATGATCTTTATTTAAACCAATTATAATTAATGACACATTTACCTGTGTGCTTCAATATATCATTTTATCATATATAATTTTTTCCTATTGGTCGTCAGACCGGTTCAGATTTTTACTTGCCTTGTCAAAATGCACTAAAAGTTATTGTTTTCGTTATTTTTGACCAGTGTAACCTTGTAAACAGTGCTTTATGGTTTATAAATTCAACCTAGATTAATCCTTATTAAAACTACAAACATTATTCAGTAAAGAACGGTGAGTGATCTTCTCTGTTTCTTTTGTTGATGAACATTAATGACAGACAGCAGCAGGTTTATTAGGACCTGTCTGATGCACATGATGGGGATCATCTGACACGCATCCCATTTTCTCACAGCTCTTTACATTCATTTAAGACCCTCTGGTGCTCTTTGGTCATTTCTGACCGGAAAATGTTCTGTTTTGAAATTCTAAAAATCACAGATTCATCGGAATGATGTGAAACTTGGTGACTTTTATGGCATTGGGAATGTGAAAACACTCTAAAATAATGAGGGCATGCAGGGCCGGCCCTGACCAATTTGCTGGCCCGGGCAAGATTTTTCTTGGTGCCCCATGTGTCAAGGTTTAGCACTAACGTTACGTCATCAGTCTTAGGTGTGGAAACACTGGTACTGTTTTATTTTGTAATGTAAGTTGTTGTTTTATATGTTGGTTTTGTTTTACAAATTGTACCCTGAATCCAGTCCATTCTACCCCCTTCTTTGTGTTCATGAGATACACACACACACACACACACACACACACACACACACACACACACACACACACCTCCACATTACAGCCTAAACACAAATAGCAAGAGTATTTGCATCTAACATAAGTGCACAAACTATTCATTGAGAAATTGCTAAAGTGTTTGTTTTCCAGTAGATGGCAGCAATCTTCCACTAAACAATGCACATGCATGTTTTCACCATTAATTAAAATGAGAAATTTACAAAATGTTTTGCTATTTTAAATAAGTCTGTATATAAATATCATTACTAATTTCGGAAAATACATTTTAAAAATGCCATATGTCCCCTTAAAATTGCACAACTGTAAAAACATTAGGCTATTAACTAAAACTGACATTAATTTTTACAAAATCACACTGAGTACCCAGAACAGCTGCTTGCATAAAGTTTAAAGTAAAAATAACTGGAATTAATTAGCGATCATTTGTATTTTACTATGCAGTTAGATAAACGGTTCATTAATCACTTTACCTCTGTCTTTATCCCCTTATTCCGTATCTTCCTGCATCAGAGGGCTTCTGTCTTTTTGACACGGTGAATTCGGCCATCCGTCATAAATAATCAGGCAACTTTCACTGTCTGACGCGAGCGCAAAACACACAAACAACGAAAGCAATCCTGTCTCCATTAGATGCGCGAGCGGCGACGCGACACAACACATTCTCAACGCTAAACTGATCGCGCGTTCTATATCTGACGCTAACTGATCGCGCGTTCTATATCTGACGCTAAACTGATCGCGCGTTCTATATCTGACGCTAAACTGATCGCGCGTTCTATATCTGACGCTAAACTGACCGCGCGTTCTATATCTGACGCTAAACTGATCGCGCGTTCTATATCTGACGCTAAACTGATCGCGCGTTCTATATCTGACACTAAACTGATCGCGCGTTCTATATCGCGCGTTCTATATCTGATCGCGCGTTCTATATCTGATCGCGCGTTCTATATCTGACGCTAAACTGACCGCGCGTTCTATATCTGACGCAAACTGATCGCGCGTTCTATATCTGACGCACTAATGCACTGGCTGGGCGGGGTTTTGTTGTTGTTTGTTTTTGGTAATATTTCGAATGAATATTAATAAAATAGTACCAGTTATAAAACCGGAAAAATCACTCATTTTGGGCGCCCCGATGGACGAGTGTCGCCTCTAGCATTTGCCTATTCCGCCTGAGGGCATGATTCGAGCATGTTGAGTGGTCGTAAAAATGCTCTTCGATCAAAAATGACCGACCATAGGAAATAAATGGGAAATGGCAAAAACACAAAAAAGTACACAGTAGTAAAGAGGTGACACTATAAAACATCAAGAGTGTGAAACTGACACATCCACTCACACACAGGCGTACACTTAAACACACACACACACACTATGAACCACTGTGTCAGTAAGCTATACAGAGCAAAGTTTTTAGAATATGTGAAATCCATAAAAGCTCACAAAAGTGAAGGGATGACACTAAAACTTCAAGACTGAAATTCTCACACACACACACACACACACACACACACACACACACACACACACACACACACACACACACACACACACACACACACACACGAACTGTACACTTGGAAGCTCAGGCTTGACCCTTCGCATCTTTCTAAACATTTTTAAAAACATAAAAACAAAATACATAATTTACATAAAGTGTTATAATTGTTATAAGTGTTTTTTTTTTTTTTTTTTTACTAATTCTGAATTTAAAAAATGGATAACAAAATGCTTCCCTGCGTTCTCTTTCTAACACCGTGATTAGGTTTGACTTTAATACTGCAATAAAAATATATATATAATTTTCATTAGCAAAAATAGACCATAATTATTGAATAAATATTTTAAAAATACCATCAAATCATCTCAAAATACAAAAGAAAAAATATAATTGAGGTTTTACTGGGGTGGAGGAAGTTTCGTTTTTATGTGTCCGGGGAAGATAACCAGAGAAACCCAAACGAGGAGCTCCAAAGGCGCATTTGGTGTGTTTTTGTCCATTCTGCCTTATTCTGTGACAAAAATTGAAAAAACTCTTTCCAAATGCAATAATAATAAAGTGTCATTAGAATAATTTAGGTGAAATAATCATTATTGGTTATTTTCAGCAGTGTATATTTTTTAAGCACAATCAACTTGAATGTTTAAGTCATTTAAACTTTAATTAAATTAAACTGACTTCTGAATCTTTTATAACTTATATACTATATTTAAAAAAATTTCATAACACATGACTTTTCTGTTGTACTAAATTTAATGTTGCAAAAAGCTCCAGAAATACATCCTGCAATGAGAATTTTGAGGATAATAAAATGGAAATAATACAGTTTAAAAACCTTAATAGTTTCAAATGTAGATGTTTTTGTTGTTGTTGTTGTTAATGCAAAATATAATACCAATTTTTTAAAGCCGGATGTGTTTTTGTGTGATTCATCCAGAGAGCTATATGACAGTTCGAGGTTTACTGGCTCTGTCGAACCTGTGCTGAGGGCTGGAGCTCTGCTGAGGTGGGGCTGAAACTCACTTTGCTGAGGCATGTTTAAGTTTTAAACCTATATGTCAGCGATAGTTAAAGCTGAATCCATGACATCCAGACTGAGAAATGCGTTATAAATTAACTGGGTTCATGCAATGCCATAAAAATCTCAATTGTTTCCACTTAATGCGAGTCTTTTGTGTATATGCTACGCTTTGACATTAATAACCGCTTGAGTCAGAGGTGGCACTGTTTCCTTATGGAAAGCGATTGAATTGGTTCAGAACACCCTGTCAGGGCTTATTCACGTCAAAAAAAGTGTTTACTATGACTGAATCGACAAGGCTACACCAAAACAATAGTTTGGTTCTGATCTCTGTTCAGTGCGAACGGTGTTTGAGCACTTGAAAACTTAAAAGTTCATCAATTTGTAATGAATGTTTAATTGTATTGATGCAAAATCTTTATTTGAATGTTGTGGTACTCTATGCATGCCTCCTTCACTCAGTACAGCAGTTTACCGAGTTACAGGGACCTCTGCTGGTCACACAAAGGCGCATACATAATTGCATCCGTGAAATGATCACAGGTAAGGAAGCACGTGATGTTATCAATACAAATTTAATCAGATGCTTGTGTCATCACCCTTAAGTTGTTCCAAACCTGTATGAATGTCTTTCTTCGGCTGAACACAAACATATTTTGGAGAATATGGGTAACCAAACAGTTGATGGGGCTTGACTTCCATAGCATTAGGTATCCGTGTCATAGAAAATAATTTCAAAGTTCTTGAAAACTACAAAACTTTGTCATCATTCAATCATTCACCCCCTGAAATGAATACTAATCTTTCTATTCATCAAAGAATCCTGAAAATATGAATTTCCACGAAAATATGAGTTTTCATAAAAATATGAAGCAGCACAACAGTTTTTCAACATGGATAATAATAAGACATGCTTCTTGAGCAGCAATATATTATCATATTAGACTGATTTCTGAAGGATAATGTGACACTGGAGAACTGAGTAATGGAATACATTACAATTTAATATATAGGGTAAACATATTAAGCTCAAGTAGGCTACCCATTAAGCACACTTTGATCTCGGATTATAATAAGCAAAAAAATTATTTATCATCCTTCTTGATGTCTTAACCAATTGATGTGTTTGTTACTATACCTCCTGTAATTTCAAGCTGATCAGACCATCGCACACTGAGATATGGGTATTTGTGTCTGATTTTTGAAAACTGTCTGAAAACATTCACCAGAAGAGGAGCCCTTAAATGTGATTTTTATTTATTTATATGTTTAAGCCTTTATTTTGGATAAGTAACTTCTTACTGCAAAATTAAGAGATTCATGTTTAGACTCTTGCATATTATAACCTGGAACCTGGATGTGGGAAATAATACAGAATTGGAAATATAAATACATTACATCATAAATACAGTTTATTGATGTTCTGTGGTTTTACACTGCTGTAATTTTTAAAGATGTCATATTATTGTGCGGTGAGCTCCTACTATGAAAAGCACAGCGTAAGTGTGACATCAGTAAGAAAAAGTATAATTTTATAAATATCTTCTATAATAGCTGTTCATTTTAAAATATTTATGAATTTAATACATGACCTAGATTATTTATTTATTTAGCAAAATTGTCCTTTTAAATTTAATTGAATAATATTTATTAACTCAGTGTGCTCAGCTCATCCACATTGAACGTCTGTGTAAATACTTCATAAACAGACTTTAAATATTAACTGATTGTTGTAACTTCAAGTTCATCTTTATAAAATTATTCTTAAATTTTTTGTTTAAAAATATATTTCAATAAAACATGTTGTGAGCTTAATGGGAGCAGGGGTGTAAAATATACAAAGATATCCCCATTAAGCACAGCCAGACTTATCTGTATATCTTAATTGAAATGCTTTTAGTCATTTAAAATAAAATAAAATATTTTATTGTGTAAGGGATTAACATTTTATTTTAGCATAACTTCTTGTACTGAAACCAATACCCTGTGCACTAAAATGTCTCAATGTAGACTTTGCTGAGCTTAATTAGTAGCCCTATTACTGTAGAAAACAGCTATTTTAAATTGTAATAATATTTCATTTTTTTAAAAAATCAAATAAATGCATCTTTGGCGAGCATAAGAGACATCTTTCAAAAACATCCAAAAGACTTACCGACCCCGAACCTTTGAACGTAGAGTGCTAAAACATTTTAACATTCAACAATTAACATTAGAGTATTTATAAGTTACCATTAACCTAGATTAGGTTCATTGTGCATGCATTAACTAATGTATACGATCATTTCAAGAATGTTCATAAAGAGCAAAGAGGATGTGAAATTTAAGACTCATTGGCTTGCATATTTCCCTGAAATTACCAGCGGATAAGGTTAGTTTTCCCAGGGCTCATCTGAAGCTGTTGATGGCTTAGTTTCCTGCAGAAAGGCACAGTTGTAAAGCAGGATTAGGTAGGATTGTAGCATATGTGCACACCAGCAGTCTTGAGTGCAGTTCCCAATGGAGTATATCCTAGATTTTCTTCCTCCAATAGTGAATTTTCCAAGAAACCTTAGATTTATCTGGTGAACAACAGCCACCATAAGACCGACGGCCCTGGTGATGATTGACAGCTTCGTAGCTCCTGATGACCTTTAAGGGCTCAAAAAGGAATACAGGAAGAAAAGATGGGCTTGATTAGTTTTCACTCCAATTGTTTTGGAACATGAAATCAGTTTAATGTTTCCCAGACCAAAGATGACTCACCAATAGACACACAAAATGCGTTTAACTGCTCGACCAAGGCCAGGTTCGTCATCGCACAAACAATGTTAAGTGTTTGGAGTGCATCCGGACGCAGGGGCCCTGAATCGGTTGATTGAACCCATTTGGCGTGTTGAGTCATGTCTCTCATCACGTATACACTGCTTTGGGTTGGTACTATGGCTAAATCTTTAAAACAGGTATAAAAAGAGACTGTTTAACAATGGACGATACTGTATGCACCTTACTCTCTTTCTGTTTTATGCTTTCATGACTGGTTCTGAATCTACGTTATATGTTTAACTGCCCTTTCTGCATAATGGTGACCTTTCTTAAATGTCAGCAGTGAAACCAGCTCCAACATTTTGTTTATTTCTGAATGCTTCAGCATCAAGAAAGGCATACTAATAAAGCTTTGCATTTGACAAACAATGTCTCCACAATAAAATGCATCATCATTTAAGTTGTTCAGTGTTGTTAGCTTACCATTGACTAAAACTATTAAACATTGTATGTATAAAAACATTCTTAAACTTAGACAAAAATTTGAAATGTTGCATTGGTTAATACTAAAATAACTAAAAATGAAATATATAAAAATATTTTTTATTCCAAGGAGGAGTGGACAGTTGGAGACTCCAAGGAGGAGCGGATGGTGGGAGACACCAAGGAGGAGCGGACGGTGGGAGACACCAAGGAGGAGCGGATGGTGGGAGACACCAAGGAGGAGCGGACGGTGGGAGACTCCAAGGAGGAGCGGATGGTGGGAGACTCCAAGGAGGAGCGGATGGTGGGAGAATCCAAGGAGGAGCGGACGGTGGGAGACTCAAGGAGGAGCGGATGGTGGGAGAATCCAAGGAGGAGCGGACGGTGGGAGACTCCAAGGAGGAGCGGATGGTGGAGACTCCAAGGAGGAGCGGACGGTGGGAGACTCCAAGGAGGAGCGGATGGTGGGAGACTCCAAGGAGGAGCGGACGGTGGGAGACTCCAAGGAGGAGCGGATGGTGGGAGAATCCAAGGAGGAGCGGACGGTGGGAGACTCAAGGAGGAGCGGATGGTGGGAGACTCCAAGGAGGAGCGGACGGTGGGAGACTCAAGGAGGAGCGGATGGTGGGAGACTCAAGGAGGAGCGGACGGTGGGAGACACCAAGGAGGAGCGGACTGTGGGAGACACCAAGGAGGAGCGGACGGTGGGAGACACCAAGGAGGAGCGGATGGTGGGAGACTCCAAGGAGGAGCGGATGGTGGGAGACTCCAAGGAGGAGCGGATGGTGGGAGACACCAAGGAGGAGCGGATGGTGGGAGACTCCAAGGAGGAGCGGATGGTGGGAGACTCCAAGGAGGAGCGGACGGTGGGAGACACCAAGGAGGAGGCGGACGGTGGGAGACTCCAAGGAGGAGCGGATGGTGGGAGACTCAAGGAGGAGCGGATGGTGGGAGACACCAAGGAGGAGCGGACGGTGGGAGACTCCAAGGAGGAGCGGATGGTGGGAGACTCAGGAGGAGCGGACGGTGGGAGACACCAAGGAGGAGCGGACGGTGGGAGACACCAAGGAGGAGCGGACGGTGGGAGACTCCACGGAGGAGCGGACGGTGGGAGACTCCAAGGAGGAGTGGGCGGTGGGAGGCACCAAGGAGGAGCGGATGGTGGGAGACACCAAGGAGGAGCGGACGGTGGGAGACACCAAGGAGGAGCGGACGGTGGGGACACCAAGGAGGAGTGGACGGTGGGAGACACCAAGGAGGAGCGGACGGTGGGAGACACCAAGGAGGAGCGGACGGTGGGAGACACCAAGGAGGAGCGGACGGTGGGAGACACCAAGGAGGAGCGGACGGTGGGAGACACCAAGGAGGAGCGGATGGTGGGAGACACCAAGGAGGAGCGGATGGTGGAGACTCAAGGAGGAGCGGATGGTGGGAGACTCCAAGGAGGAGCGGATGGTGGGAGACACCAAGGAGGAGCGGACGGTGGGAGACACCAAGGAGGAGCGGACGGTGGGAGACACCAAGGAGGAGTGGACGGTGGGAGACACCAAGGAGGAGCGGACGGTGGGAGACACCAAGGAGGAGCGGACGGTGGGAGACACCAAGGAGGAGCGGATGGTGGGAGACTCCAAGGAGGAGCGGACGGTGGGAGACACCAAGGAGGAGCGGACGGTGGGAGACTCCAAGGAGGAGCGGATGGTGGGAGAATCCAAGGAGGAGCGGACGGTGGGAGACTCCAAGGAGGAGCGGACGGTGGGAGACTCCAAGGAGGAGCGGACGGTGGGAGACTCAAGGAGGAGCGGATGGTGGGAGACTCCAAGGAGGAGCGGACGGTGGGAGACACCAAGGAGGAGCGGACGGTGGGAGACACCAAGGAGGAGCGGACGGTGGGAGACACCAAGGAGGAGCGGACGGTGGGAGACTCCAAGGAGGAGTGGATGGTGGGAGACTCAAGGAGGAGCGGATGGTGGGAGACACCAAGGAGGAGCGGACGGTGGGAGACTCCAAGGAGGAGCGGATGGTGGAGACTCCAAGGAGGAGCGGACGGTGGGAGACACCAAGGAGGAGCGGACGGTGGGAGACTCCAAGGAGGAGCGGATGGTGGGAGACTCCAAGGAGGAGCGGATGGTGGGAGACACCAAGGAGGAGCGGACGGTGGGAGACTCCAAGGAGGAGCGGATGGTGGGAGACTCCAAGGAGGAGCGGACGGTGGGAGACACCAAGGAGGAGCGGACGGTGGGAGACACCAAGGAGGAGCGGACGGTGGGAGACTCCACGGAGGAGCGGACGGTGGGAGACTCCAAGGAGGAGTGGACGGTGGGAGGCACCAAGGAGGAGCGGATGGTGGGAGACACCAAGGAGGAGCGGACGGTGGGAGACACCAAGGAGGAGCGGACGGTGGGGACACCAAGGAGGAGCGGATAGTGGGAGACTCCAAGGAGGAGCGGATGGTGGGAGACACCAAGGAGGAGCGGATGGTGGGAGACTCCAAGGAGGAGCGGATGGTGGGAGACTCCAAGGAGGAGCGGATGGTGGGAGACTCCAAGGAGGAGCGGACGGTGGGAGACACCAAGGAGGAGCGGACGGTGGGAGACACCAAGGAGGAGCGGACGGTGGAGACACCAAGGAGGAGCGGACGGTGGGAGACACCAAGGAGGAGCGGATGGTGGGAGACACCAAGGAGGAGCGGATGGTGGGAGACACCAAGGAGGAGCGGATGGTGGGAGACTCCAAGGAGGAGCGGATGGTGGGAGACTCCAAGGAGGAGCGGATGGTGGGAGACTAAGGAGGAGCGGATGGTGGGAGACTCCAAGGAGGAGCGGATGGTGGGAGACACCAAGGAGGAGCGGACGGTAGGAGACTCCAAGGAGGAGCGGACGGTGGGAGACTCCAAGGAGGAGCGGACGGTGGGAGACACCAAGGAGGAGCGGATGGTGGGAGACTCCAAGGAGGAGCGGACGGTGGGAGACACCAAGGAGGAGCGGACGGTGGGAGACACCAAGGAGGAGCGGATGGTGGGAAACACCAAGGAGGAGCGGTGGTAGACTCCAAGGAGGAGCGGATGGTGGGAGACGCCACGGAGGAGCGGATGGTGGGAGACGCCACGGAGGAGCGGATGATGGGAGACTCCAAGGAGGAGCGGACGGTGGGAGACTCCATGGAGGAGCGGATGGTGGGAGACACCACAGCAAAGCGGACATCGGGAGACTCCAAGGAGGAGCGGATGGTGGGAGATGCCACGGAGGAGCGGACGATGGGAGACTTCAAGGAGGAGCGGATGGTGGGAGACTCCATGGAGGAGCGGCTGGTGGGAGACTCCAAGGAGGAGCGGATGGTGGGAGACTCCAAGGAGGAGCGGATGGTGGGAGACTCCAAGGAGGAGCGGATGGTAGGAGACTCCATGGAGGAGCGGATGGTGGGAGACCAAGGAGGAGCGGATGGTGGGAGACTCCAAGGAGGAGCGGACGGTGGGAGACTCCATGGAGGAGCGGATGGTGGGAGACTCCATGGAGGAGCGGATGGTGGGAGACTCCATGGAGGAGCGGATGGTGGGAGACTCCACAGAGGAGCGGACGATGGGAGACTCTATGGAGGAGCGGATGATGGGAGACTCCAAGGAGGAGCGGACGGTAGAAGAAGCCACAGAGGAGCAGACGGTGGGAAGAATGGGAAAATGTATTATAAACTATTATATTACATTATAGTATATTATATTATCTTATATTATGTTAGTAGATGAGGTCTCTCTCTCTCTGCAGATGCTGTTTACAAATGGAGGCTGGTGGATGGTGAGTGGGAGATGTGTTGGTCGTCTTGTCTGAGACTCACTGTTCAGTCTGGTACAGTGTTTTATGGGAACTCCGCGATGACTTCATTGCAGCTTCACTAGTAAATTAGTTGTTTTAAATACATATGTATTGCTATTTCTATTGCTGAATGCAGTTATAGTATGTTGTGTTAATTCCAGCTCAATGTCCATGAATTAGAATTATTATGGGTCACATTATGCATTAATATTAAATGTTATATTTACATATATTTTCTGGAATTAAATGTTTCGTTTTTGTATATTTAGTGAAATTTTTTTTAATTTAAAGGTCAAGGTTAATTGTACTTAATTTGTCTTCCAGGAAACATGTAAGTATCTTCTGTTGCTTCTGAAGGGCAGTACTAAATTAAACAAATTGATATTTAAACAACAAAAACATAATCCTGTTTAAAAGTGTTCACCCCATCCACCCCCTTTTTTGAAAATGCAGAAAGTTTTCTGTGATGAGTAGGTTTGGGGTTACGTATAGGTGTAGGGGATATATACACTGATATACAGTTTAAAAATCATTATGTCTAAAGTCCCCATAAAACATGGAAACCCAACATGTGTGTGTCTGACTCCTCTAACACAGCTCCAGATGGAGAGACTGTTAGAAATCAGGCCTCCCCTGCTGCTCATCTTGGAGCTCTGGCTCCCATCCCGCCGTTGTCACACTGCAGAGAGGAGCATCTCCAGGGCTGGCGTAGGCTCTGCACACTGTGACCCAGATATATACGGCAGCGCACTCAGAACACAACCTGTCTCTCTGACTTCCCATTCCTCGCTACTGTGTCCCTTCCCTCAGACACAAAGCCTGCTGTGATCCCTGAACACCCAGTGGCCTTTGGGATGGTTGTTTGGATGGTTGTTTTACTGCATCGCTGCATCAGGTAATCAAGGTTTCTGAAACACCTTTTATGTTAAACACCCTGAATAACACTGAAGTGACGCTAACAAACAAATTACGAATAATTCTCAGATGAAGTGGGCATAAAAATGGCCGTGATGAGAGTGAGTTTTATATGCATTTCATTTGTTTTGCATCATACAGTATGTGTCAATTTGCTCTTTTGCAGTATTAAATAAAAACACAAAGGCTGTGACATTTGAAGTATCTCTACAGCCCAGTCAAATCTCTTTGGATATGTTATATATGTATAAAATACATTTTGAACCTATTAATAATCATTTGAAAGTGGTTCGTGGAGTCATAAGTTATTTGTTGTTTTTATTTCAGTTATTTATTTGCTTGTTTGTTTGTTAGGCATATAGGAGGTATGTGCAAAACTGAGATGGTTAACATGAGAAATCCAAACAACGTGTGCACTCTAAAAAATGCTGGGTTGTTTTAACCCAATGTTGGGTCAAATATGGACTAACCCAGCAGTTGGGTTGTTTTAACCCTGTGTTTGGGTTAAATGTTTGCTTAAGACAACCCAATCGCATGGTTAAAACAACCCAATGCTGGGTTAGTCCATCTGCAGAAAAAATATTTTTGCTGCTTGTTCAGTTGACTTAATTAAAATGAGTGAAAGCAACATAATTGATCAACAACATTTGATCACTTAATTTCTTTGTTTTCAGTTCGCTTAAATATATAAAATTGAAGTTTACTTAATTAGCTGCGTGTGCTAAGATCAGTGCAGTGAAAATTTATGTCTAAAATTAAGATGAATTAATTAATTAATTTGGTGTCATTTTACTCCATTTAGAGGATTTTACTTAAAGGGATAGTTAAACCCAAAAATGAAAATTAGCCCATAATTTACTCACCCTGAAGTCATCCTAGGTGTTTATGACAGTCTTCTTTCAGACGAATACAATCAGAGTTATATTTAAAAAAAAATCCTGGCTCTTCTAAGCTTTATAATGGCAGTGAAAGTGTACCGAAGGCCTTCATTAACCTCCCGGAGCTGTGTGGAGCACTTTTACGATGGATAGATGCACTTTTATGGACTTCAAAACAGAAACAGCCATTCACTGCCATCATAAAGCTTGGAAGAGCCAGGACATTTTTAATATAACTCTTGTGTTCGTCAGAAAGAACAATGTTATATACACCTAACCTGAGGGAGAGTAATTCATTTTCATTTTTGGGTGAACTATCCCTGTAACTTACAGACTGTAAGTATGTAGTTCATTAATATTAATCAGTGCTTAAATATATAATTACACTGTAACAATGACATCTTAAAATAATGTCCCAACATTATTTAACTACATGTTCTACGCCCACCTAAGCCCCACATTGAATCAAAAACAGGCTGCGCGATGTGTTTCGAATCCCGAGCGAAGGACTCTAATGAACCGGTTCTTTACAATGAATCATAGGATTTAAGAGTGGTTTGTTTGGAGTGGTTAGGCTACTAAATTAATCTAAACTCGGTCCTTACAGTAAATAAGTTAAATTACTGACTCAATATGACAACGCATAATTGGTGGTAGGCCTTTCATAACATTAATAAATAATGCTACATCACCACATTCATTTAAATATTTTGCATTTATGTCTTGTAAACACACTGGTTGGGGTCTCTTATTTGGTTATGCATCTTTTGACAAATCAAAAAAAAAATTCCCCTTTAAATAGACTCATTCCTCCCTCAAAGAGAATCATTAAGAGGAAGCTTAACCCAAAGCGCGTTACACTTTTTTATTTATTTACAACCCCCCGTGGTGAGTACAAGTAGCCTATTTGGCGAATTTTTAAATAAACGATTCGTTAAAAACGACCGGTTCAAAAGAACCGACTCAATCAATGACTCGGACTCCCGCGTGGGGCTGTGCGCGCTGACGGTGCTGCATTCGCTCGAGCTCATCAGCGGCGCAGCATCACTTGAACGCACCACCTTGACAAGAGACGCAACAGAAAATGGCTTTGCGAATTTAACGCTTGAACGAGAAGAAACGCTCAAAGCACCATCAGGAATATAGGACGCGCGTTCTGTTTCTGAAATAATAAAGACCATACACAAGAAACAAGCCTGGAAATCAACGGCGGACGGTGGGGGGAATTTGGGGACAGTCATGGCGGGGTGGGAGCCAGGGGAGAAAGACGGGACTCCCGGGGTTCTGTTGGAAAACATGCTATTTCCACATTCTCTTCTGGGTCGTGTCTGTTTGTGGAGAAGAGAGGACCTTCATTGTTGAGGTACGTGGAGAGAGATGTCATGTCCACCATCCTCACCTCCACTGCGCGTAAAGCGAGCTGTTCCGTTGAGCATCGCGGATATGCGTTTGGGTAGCTGATGAATCAAGTGTATATTCAAACGGTCTTATTAGCTGAAGTGGGTCAAACATAGTAATAATTACTGATAGTATAGGGATGCATAAATAAATAAGTCAAACAAACAACCAAAGCAATTCTTTGATATGCATTTATTTTTCGTTTTAAACAACTAATGGTTAATAATCACCATAAAATACATATACTTAATGGGACGCACCATACCCGAAAATCCTAAGCAAGTATGATACTACAGGTAAAACAATAACAATGCTCCAGAACCATCACTATCTGATTAAATCTATCATATTCGAATGATTTATAATTTATATGTTTGATTATTCATAATGATTAAAAAAAATGCATTATAGTAAATGTAAACATGGAACAATGCAAACCCATCCACATGTGAATAAATGTACCATATCTGCAAACACTCTTTGTATATAACATTTATCAGGTAAAGCACATAAGCAATAATAAAAATGTACCCAAACCGTCCATATCGGAATACATTAACCATGTTTTCAAAATAGCATTACTATTTATTATTTATAATTTTTTTTTATACAGGTATGCACATCTGCAGCAATGCAACCAAACAATCCACATGTGAATGAATTCTCATTATTTCTCTCTGCTCAGTTTGCCTTATATTCAGCCCCAGACAGACATTAAGTGTGAGCTCTTCCTGGAAACACAGCACACTGAAGCCATTATCAGGTTGCCAGTAATTGTATAATTTCATTGCGCCACTCACTCCACATGCATTCCCTTATTATACCCTATATATCCTCATTGGGAGCAACATGGTCAAGCCTTTATGCTCAGTGCAACGTTAGATACAGAGTAAGATATGTTGAAGATACGTGCATCTTACTGAGCAAAGATAGAACAAAGAGCTTCAGTTAAGATGGAGATTAGCTAGCGTAAGAATTTTCCTTAAGGACCCAATAACTGTTTTGAAAGATGGAGGTTGCATTTATAGCCATGTAATGCTTTTGTTTTGATGTGCAGCTGCTGTCTTTGTGTGTGTTCCAAATATAGGTTCCTCCATAATTGATGGGAAAGGCAGGGATGCTTTTGAGTAGAGAGCCAGAGCTCACAACAGCAGTTCTCCTGGATTCAGCTTTGTTGTGGCAATAGGTTACTTGGTGAATAGGGACCTTACCATTTACTCTATGCCATGATATTTAAAGAGAGAGCATTTCTTAATGGCATAAATTGCTTGTTGAAAGGTTGATTCACTGCAAGTATAAATGGCTATTACAGTAGATAAATAGGTTATACAAGGTGCCCAAATGTGTAATGCAGGTTGTTATTAATGTATTGTGTAAGCAAGACTGAAAGTCTCTGTGGCTGTCAGCATGCATGCATATCCTTTTTGCTTTGACAGAGTAATTATGTGCGACACGTTTCAAAAATGGCAATATTATAGATTCATTGATATCTCAAGAGTTGGTTGTTTCTGCCCGTGTTCTGTTCCCATGCCAGGAGTGTTGTAGCCCTGCGTTTCTTTGTTTCATTCATGAGAGGGACTTGCAGCAGGTGGCTTCAGCATGATTGCACGTAATAGCTCCTAATGTATACTGATTCTTACGGGCACACTTTACATTGATTGATTAATTACAAAACAGCGTGATCATATTATTTTACCTAATTTTTAAATGGCAATTCATAAGATTTGTTGTAGTCCCTAACTTGCATAAACTGATATTTGCAGTCTTAGGGGGCATTCGTTTTCAACAAAAATGTAACTTTTTATACCTTTTGTCATGACAAGAGCGTTTTGGGGGCCTGAAAATGCAAACGAAAAACAATACAGATATTGTCTCCATGTAAAATACAAAAACACACATTAATGAAACAGTGACATCATGTGCATGCATATTACATGTTCAGTCCATAGCATTTGTCCAAAGAGTCATTTTTTAATTTTTGGTGAAAGGGTTCACAGCTCACAGTTTCTGACAGTCTCATGTTAATCTTGAGTACCTATAGAGTAGTATTGCATCCTTCATATCTCCAAAGAGTCTTTAGTTTGATCATATTCATAAAAGACAGATACACTGTACCGATTGTTTCTGAAAACACCCGCGTGGAGGCGTGCAGTGGGCGGAGCTTAAGAGTCACATGCGCACACACACACACACACACACACACACACA
The DNA here is from genome assembly GCA_023029165.1 of Gobiocypris rarus. NCBI lineage: Eukaryota > Metazoa > Chordata > Actinopteri > Cypriniformes > Gobionidae > Gobiocypris > Gobiocypris rarus. Next base: position 36,755,837 of record CM040921.1, on the reverse strand, counting down.
CACACACACACACACACACACACACACACACACACACACACTCACTCACACACACATGTCTGGTTCACTATCTTTGTGGGGACTCTCCATAGACGTAATGGTTTTTATATCGTACAAACTTTACATTCTATCCCACTGCCCCTGCCCCTAAACCTACCCATCACACACACACACACACACACACACACACACACACACACAAACACACACACAGACACACACACTGCCCCTGCCCCTAAACCCACTGCCATCACACACACACACACACACACACACACACACACACACACACACACACACACACACACAAACACACACACAGACACACACACTGCCCCTGCCCCTAAACCTACCCATCACACACACACACACACACACTCCCACACACACACACACACACACTCCCACACACACATTCTGCATTTTTACTTTCTCAAAAAAACTCTTGCCTTTTGAAAAATGGGGACCGCTGGCTGATGATCTCAGGTTTTACTATCCTTATGGGGACATTTGGTCCCCACAATGTAATATAAACAAGGACACACACACACACACACACACACAAGCAATACATCATGGCATTATCCCTGATAACTTTCGATTTACTATACGTTGGTGTTGTTCACATTATATGCACTTACGCGCCGATTGCCAACAAAACACACACATTTGATGCAGTTTCACTCACCGCCTCATGACCGGGAAACAAACACACACTTGCAGAACTCCGGAAAAACAAAGTAGTCTCTCTGTGCTAGCCGGTTGTCATGTTGGTTATGTTTACCGAAGTTCGCCTATTTTCAGGCGCTGTGTAATATCATTGCTCCGCTGCTCATGGTACACCAGCAGTTCCTGGATTATTATGCAGGAATGAGAGTATAGTTCCTAGCCATATCGGTCTAGACAATCACAACTCTTCATTTTCCGTCGGTCTTAGTACACAATGTAACTACACACATCACAACATGTAAATAGGCAAATGTTGGTGTTATTTTGTCTTTTGTTCATTCGGCTACATGGAGCCGTTTCCCTCCAGTCTTTGTGCTAAGCTAGGCTAGCGGTGTGTGTGTGTGTCAGACAGAGTTATGGCACAGAGATGAGAATGTGTGTATGGACTTATCTAACTCTGGGGGATACGGTGAATAAAATAAAGTCACAAAAAGTCGCTGTGTTCCTTTAATAAGTCGTGTAGTGTTTCTGTACAAAGTAAAATCGCCAACTACTGGCCTGGCAGCAGAATATAGCATTTTTAGTCGTTTTGTTTTGACAAACCTCGTCTATGTGAAAATATTCAAAAACGTGCATTTTTCAATTTTTATTACATCATTGTCGTGTAAACGGACCCTTAGAAAGGGTTCCTGTTAGATATCAAAAATAGTGGGAAAATAGGTTTCGATGTCAGTATCCCATCAAAACTAAATAATCTGATCATGATGATCCAGTTATCTGCTGATTCTGTTTTCGGTTATTAATCTTTTAAGACTGTGATATCAGATTAGACCATATTACATAGATTATATCTTCCTATCTCAGGCTACATTTTGCTTCACAAGACTAAATAGCTTCAGTCGTCAGAGAAGCAGTGATTCGGATGTGGGTTTGGATGTATTTGCTGCAGTTTGTTTGAGTTGTGCTGAACAATTACCAGCAGTAAAGATGATTTTTGGAGTACCAGTTAAGTGTATCAAGAGTTCTGGCCAACCATAAAGAAGCGTCTGTTCCTTTACTGAAGCAGATTGATGACAAAGAACACGGTGGAGATGCTAATGAGGAAAATGATAATGGTGATAGCAGTTGGTGAGGATGAAACCCTGTTCTCTGCGAGCTTCACTACAGTCTCTTATATCAGTCTGGTTGCTTTTTGACTCACTATCAAGCAAGTCATGCAGTGAGTGGGCTGCTGTCGATACTAGTTCTGGATCGTTGCCTTAAAGCTGGTATTTATGCTTTGACTACTGTAGTATCCCTGGCAAAGGAAAATGGTAGCACTATTTTACAGTCCTGTTCCCCATGTACATACTATGCACTTATTATAGTAGTTAGTTACCTTATATTACCATACCTTCTTAGGTAAGTACACTGTAAGTACACATACTGTAAAAAAAATCATATATTTTTTAATATTTAAATATTGCACTTATATATTTTCATGCAGTGTTATTTTAGTATTATTTATATATTATTATAGTATTCATTAATAAGCATATATATATATTAGTGCTGTCAAAAAATTAATCGTGATTAATCACATCCAAAATAAAAGTTTGTGTTTACATAATTTGTGTGTGTATTGTGTTTAATGATTATGTATATTAGAATACATATATATATATATACACAGTATATTTACTTGCAAATATTTCTTAAATATATACATGTATGTGTGTATTCTAATATACATAATCATTAAACACAATACACACACAAATTATGTAAACACAAACTTTTATTTTGGATGTGATTAATCACGATTAATTTTTTGACAGCACTAATATATATTTATTTATTTATTTAAGGGATATTTTTTTATTTTAGCTTATGTTTTATTATAGTATTTGTTACTATTTTTTGAAATATATTTCCATGCTGCTTTAGTACATTTTAGTTTTAGTTATTGTAGTATTTCAACAAAAAAAATGTAAATATTCGCCTTGGCAATTCACTGAAATAAATCAGATATGTATATTTTAGCCTTTAATCCTTACTTCCAATGAACAAAAACAAATGAGTTAACATAACAACATCTTTTTTCTGATGTCAAAGATATTTGGCTGAAATGAATAATGGGTTGCAAATGGGACTCTTGGCGACTTGTGCCGTGCGCTTTGACTTGAATCGTAAAAGTAATTTGGATAACAAGTTATTTGTTCAGTTAAAAGTATGCCAGTTATCTTTTCTGAATGCCGTTTGACAAGGTGCAAATGTTTTGGTCTGACAGTGACATCTGTTTTAAGGGATGACAGCTGTTATCTGCAAAGGTCAGAGTTCACGGGCAAAGAGGAGGTCGTCATCAGAACATTTTCATCAAAGGCTATGAATAATGTTGAGTGGCAAAACTGTGCAATTGCTTTTTCCTCAGTGGTCAGACTTGATCAGACAAGCCAGCAATCGCATAGCACCAACTTTCTTGGGTAACACTCACACATTTTCTTCAAAATATAGTTTGTAGATGTTGTATTTAAGGGGGCTTGTGATATCGAACTACTGTCTGCATATTAGAGCAATCCCAGTGACAAATCTAATTAACAAAAGGCGCAAAAACCAAAGCCTAAGCATTTCTGAGGTAAACCCATTGTACCATTTGCTTTGATTCTTACAGGAAGTAGCTTTTTCAGTACTTAATACAGCTCAGTACAGAGCATAATGGAGCTTTTTATGTCATTTGGTGGTTGGGCTCTACTGTATATACAGTCGTGCCGGATTTTCAGTCTGACTTAGTTTTGTTCCTGTACTATCAATTGATTTCTCCGTCCTGCGTCTAGCCCAGCGCAGAAAAGAAACCTCTTCATGTCTCAGAGTCTGAGAAGCTGCGAGGTTAGATCGCTGTCTCCATCTGACAGTTTAATTTTAGCCACAGGAGCAGTTAAGCCCAACCAGTTTGTTGGATTTGGATAATAAATGCTCAGCGGTTGCTTTCTGTAATGACCTGCACACATTTACTGTACAACAAGGACTCGGGAGCATTGTGAGGAAATTCATTCAGCTCTTAGAAAAGCTTCATTTTTTGGAATGGAGATTTGAGGCTGTTTTGGTGTGGCAGGGGTTTAGCCGGATTTTGAAGCGTGCTGGGTAGCTTTATTGTCGTTTTGTTAAATTATTAAGATGGTTGAGAGGAAAATTTTATGGCTTAGAGTTTTACTGGCGATTTATTGAAGATCTCACTGAATGAATATATGTTTCAGATTGTGTAAGCGTATGTATGTATATAATGTATGTATGCAGAGATTCTTTAATTGTTTATCTTATTGAAAACATATTCAATTTTAACATATATATATATATATATATATATGTATATATATATATATATATATATATATATATATATATATATAGTATATATATATATATATATATATATATATATATATATATATATATATATATATATATATAACAGTTTGACTGTAACACAATTGGCATTTTTACACTTTTTATATATATATATATATATATATACATATATATATATATATATATATATATATATATATATATTGTTTGACATCATTTCCTGTATCTTACCAATGGTGCTCAAGTCCTCCTGGGAATGTCGGATTTACGAGGTAGGAAGTCGTGTTTACGGCGTCATGTGCGTTCTAGTCACTTTCGTCCATCGAGTAAGATGGCGGAGTGCTTTCTCTTAATTAATTACACAAGGTTTTTAAAATCTGCATCCAGAGAATGAAGAACAAGAAATGTGCATCAGGTGTGTTTTGCTTTTTTATGTTTTTAATTAATTTATGAAGCCACTGTAAACTTTATCATTACATATTATATTGTTGTATTATTATGAGATCATAGTTATCATATGCTATTTCTGTAAATGGAAAAAACTGACTATATCACTGCTAAATACCTTTTAAAGGAACATGCTGACCTTTTGGGACTTTAGCTTATTCACCATATCCTCCAGAGTTAGATAAGTCCATAAATACCATTCTCATCTCCATGCCATAACACTGTCTGATCAAAATGAATAAATTATATTACACAGCGCCTGAAAATAGGCTAACTTCCGTCAACATAACCAACGGGACAACCAGCTAGCACAGGGGACAATTTTCAGGCGCTGTGTAATATCATTGCTCCGCTGCTCATGGTACACCAGCAGTTCCTGGATTATTATGCAGGAATGAGAGTATAGTTCCTAGCCATATCAGTCTAAACAATCACAACTCTTCATTTTCCGTCGGTCTTAGTACACAATGTAACTACACACATCACAACATGTAAATAGGCAAATGTTGGTGTTATTTTGTCTCTTGTTCAGTCGGCTAGATGGAGCCGTTTCCCTCCAGTCTTTGTGCTAAGCTAGGCTAGCGGTGTGTGTGTCAGACAGAGTTATGGCACAGAGATGAGAATGTGTGTATGGACTTATCTAACTCTGGCGGATACGGTGAATAAAATAAAGTCACAAAAAGTCGCTGTGTTCCTTTAAAGGCAAAGTATGGTACTATAAAAGAGTTGATGCAAGATTTATGGACACACATTTTTATAAGATTAAAGTTATTTTCAAACAATTTAATGTTGTAGATTTAGGAAAATTACTATTTAAGGCTTTTCTAAATTAATCAAATAAATTAAATATTACTGAAAGAAAAGCATTGATTACTCAATACATGATACACGGACTAATTCTGACAACAAAAAATCATGATTTTCAGACTCTTTTTACAGAAAATATTATATTGTTATAGCCTATACCATCTTTTGATCCATGACGATGAGTTAGAAATAAAAAAATAATAAAAAATATAACTATTTTAAAAAAGGAGAAAAACCAAATGTATCTGCAATTATAGAATCACCCCCTCCCACACACACATACTGTGTATATATATAATATTATTCATTCACTAATGCCTTCATTTTGTTAACTTTGACTCTGAAAAGCTTGGCTACAAGTGTTTTTGTGTCCTATAATCTGCTGAGAACAGTGAAGAGAACAATGACAACCACCACCACTTCACACAATGCCATTAATGCCACAAAAATCCCCTAAAATACCTAATTTCATAAAATATATTTACAGTATTAGACATCTTAAATACACATACAAAGATACATATACATTTAAACAATGATACCATGTTTTTTGGACATGTAAAAGGTAATTCCTAAAGTAGTGCCATGTGAATAATATAGTTTTATACATAAATATATACAGTACCATAGTACAGTAACATAGTATATATATATATATATATATATATATATATATATATATATATATATATATATATATAGTATAGTATTGTACAGATGGTAGTAATATATATATATATATATATATATATATATATATATATATATATATATATATATATATATATATATATATATATATATATATATATATATATATAATAGTACTACCATCTGTACAATACTGCTACAGTACTTGTTTTAAAGGTTAAAAAACAACAGAAGATTTGGCTGTGTGTGGGTATATAAATGTAATATTTACTTGCCCTATTTCTTTTCCCTGACTGTGAGATATGTATTTCGCCATTGCCTTTAAAGGATGTTAAAGCATGTCAGAACCTCTGAGTGTGTGAAGTATACACTGAAACACACTTCAGTGTGTGTGCTGAGCGCTGCTCCGGTCCCTAGCGAATCTCATGCGGTGAAGGCTGTGAAGGGAATCTATTGTTGTGTTTGCTTTGTTCTCTCTTGACAGCATTATGGTATTTTTTCTGTTTATTGTAGGATTAAAACGCTGTTGTGTTTATTAAGTATTCTGTTTTCTGTCGTAGAGGCTGTAGTGTTTGTTAGTTATGCTAGTATGTGGTGAGAGAAAGCAGTCCGACTCCTCGGTTTGACTGTGCAATTGATGCAGGGAACTAAATAAGGATGGCACAGTTTCCTCACATAAAAGTCTAATTCGTCCTGAATATGTCTCTTCAGGAGACCACATGCTGAGGGAGAAATAAAGTAAGAGAGGGAAAAAAATCACAAGGCCAAAGAAAAACCTAATTAGTTCTCACAAATCCCGTGCTAGTATCACCACTTGAATTGAAATTGAATGGTGCATTGCTTTTGTTATGCTATTTATAGCCATTCTGGGGTTTGTGCAGTGTTATGTTTGTTGATTTGTCAAACTCATGATTAGTAGTGCTCATAGTGTTAAGAGATTGAACAAACGCTACCTCTACATTTTAATTTCATAACTCAATTTGCAACACATTATTAGGCGCAATATGTACGATTTATAGATTAAAATATCCAAAAAAGGACAATGTTACATATTTTGTTGACTTGTGTACTTAGATTATCCCAAACGTTCCCAACAATGTTTAAATCCAGAGAAATCAGCTCTTTAAACCAGTGTTACAAACTGTGTCCGTGCGTCGCCTGTCACTCTTATCCGCTAACCTTGAGTCCTGTAGAAACCATAGAAACACCAAAGAAGATATGATGTGTTTTATTAGTCAGGTGAGCAACTGTTTGGAGACATTCATCAACAGAAATTAATCATTGTTATACAACACGGTTAGTCTTATTGTTTGAATCGCTTGTTTTCTTGATTCACCACGAGAATGTTTTTACCGCCTCAGAGACAACACTAATACAGCATAATCAGAGAGAGCTTTGGCCATAATACAATATATTTTTTTAATGAATTGCATGTCATTTAGTCATCCTGTTTTTATTAATATTATATTCTAATATCAATCTAGATTACGGCAAAGTAAGGATGTTACGGTGATTAAGGTTAATCAACGTGTGACAACACTGACGGGGGCTGTTAAATTGCTAATTCTAAACCAATAGTAAAATGCACACGGCCATTCGGGCATTCATAATGTTGTGGAGCAAAGAGAGTGTTTTCAATGAATTCCTATGGAAGTTAAGCTTACATAGGCATGAACTGAAAACGCTCTAGACTAGACACGCATTGTGAATGACTGTGCGGCTTTGGTCATTTTACTTTCGGTTTAGAATTAGTGCAAAGTCAGGGGCGGGTTGCTTGAATGGTGGTGGGTTCATTAGCCTATTACAGGGAGTGCAGAATTATTAGGCAAATGAGTATTTTGACCACATCATCCTCGTTATGCATGTTGTCTTACTCCAAGCTGTATAGGCTGGAAAGCCTACTACCAATTAAGCATATTAGGTGATGTGCATCTCTGTAATGAGAAGGGGTGTGGTCTAATGACATCAACACCCTATATCAGGTGCGCATAATTATTAGGCAACTTCCTTACCTTTGGCAAAATGGGTCAAAAGAAGGACTTGACAGGCTCAGAAAAGTAAAAAATAGTGAGATATATTGCAGAGGGATGCAGCAGTCTTAAAATAGCCAAGCTTCTGAAGCGTGATCATCGAACAATCAAGCGTTTCATTCAAAATAGTCAACAGGGTCGCAAGAAGCGTGTGGAAAAACCAAGGCGCAAAATAACTGCCCGTGAACTGAGAAAAGTCAAGCGTGCAGCGGCCAAGATGCCACTTGCCACCAGTTTGGCCATATTTCAGATCTGCAACATCACTGGAGTGCCCGAAAGCACAAGGTGTGCAATACTCAGAGACATGGCCAAGGTAAGAAAGGCAGAAAGTCCACCACCACTGAACAAGACATACAAGCTGAAACGTCAAGACTGGGCCAAGAAATATCTCAAGACTGATTTTTCTCAGGTTTTATGGACTGATGAAATGAGAGTGAGTCTTGATGGGCCAGATGGATGGGCCCGTGGCTGGATTGGTAAGGGCAGAGAGCTCCAGTCCGACTCAGACGCCAGCAAGGTGGAGGTGGAGTACTGGTTTGGGCTGGTATCATCAAAGATGAGCTTGTGGGGCCTTTTCGGGTTGAGGATGGAGTCAAGCTCAACTCCCAGTCCTACTGCCAGTTTCTGGAAGACACCTTCTTCAAGCAGTGGTACAGGAAGAAGTCTGAATCCTTCAGGAAAAACATGATTTTCATGCAGGACAATGCTCCATCACACGCGTCCAAGTACTCCACAGCGTGGCTGGCAAGAAAGGGTATAAAAGAAGAAAATCTAATGATATGGCCTCCTTGTTCACCTGATCTGAACCCCATTGAGAACCTGTGGTCCATCATCAAATGTGCGATTTACAAGGAGGGAAAACAGTACACCTCTCTGAACAGTGTCTGGGAGGCTGTGGTTGCTGCTGCACGCAATGTTGATGGTGAACAGATCAAAACACTGACAGAATCCATGGATGGCAGGATTTTGAGTGTCCTTGCAAAGAAAGGTGGCTATATTGGTCACTGATTTGTTTTTGTTTGGTTTTTGAATGTCAGAAATGTATATTTGTGAATGTTGAGATGTTATATTGGTTTCACTGGTAAAAATAAATAATTGAAATGGGTATAAATTTGTTTTTTGTTAAGTTGCCTAATAATTATGCTCAGTAATAGTCACCTGCACACACAGATATCCCCCTAAAATAGCTAAAACTAAAAACTACTTTCTAATAAACTACAAAAATATTCAGCTTTGATATTAATGAGTTTGTGTTCATTGAGAACATGGTTGTTCTTCAATAATAAAATTAATCCTCAAAAATACAACTTGCCTAATAATTCTGCACTCCCTGTATTCTTAAAGAAAAACACAACAACAAAACAGTACAATGACGAATTCACTTAAATAGGCACTTTTACATTTTGCTTTGAAACCAAATCTTCTGCGATCATCTTGTCTGTCAGCTCTTCGCTCTCATGATGAATGAAATCTGACTCCTGCTGGGTTTGTGCTGCGACTCTTGTTCAGCTCACACTGTATTGAGCAGACACGTTCAGTTTTTAATTGAAAAGAGCGGAAGTGGTGACTGCAGCTTAATAATAAAAGCTCTGGTGTTTCGCGCAGGTCTCTCTCATTAGCATTCGCACCACAGCTCTTCATACCACCATAACATTAATAAAACTTTAAAGGTCCTGTTCTTCGTGATCCCATTTTTCAAACTTTAGTTAGTGTGTTATGTTGCTGTTAGAGCATAAATAATACCTGTAAAATTATAAAGCTCAAAGTTCAATGCCAAGCGAGATATTTTATTTAACAGAAGTTCCCTTTTAAAGCCTACAGCGAACGGCCGGTTTGGACCACATCCCTGCACTTCCTGCTTTAATGACGTCACTACAACAGTTTGTTGACTAAGCTCCGCCCACAGGAATACGCAAAAAAGGGGGCGGGGTCTTGTTGCTCTCCCACGTGGAGGAGAGGAAGTGTTGCGTTTGTAGAGTGTGTTTGTCACCATGTCTGCAATACCATTGAGCGCATGAGTCTCCCCGTTATGGTAAGAGGCGTGACCTTTCCGGGCAATGTGCGCTAAGCTGCTGTCCAATCACAACACGGGAACCGCTGGCCCAATCAGAACTCGTTACGTATTTCTGAAGGAGAGACTTCATCGAACAAGAAAAATATCAGGCCATTTTTAGGACAGTGAAAACAACGGTATACAGATAAGTCAATTGTGTTTTTTTACACACGAAACATGAACACATGTTATATTGCACACTGTAAACACAATCAAAGCTTCAAAAACACAGGAAAAACGGGACCTTTAATACATTCACTCATTCATCATGAACATGATTATTGCTCGAGTCCATCGGATTCCTTTCCATCGGCTGTGGACGTGAAGAGTCAAGACTACAACTCCCATGATTCCATGCTCATTCGCGGCGTCTTTGTTTTGAATAAGCGACGTCCAGTGGTGAAACTTACATAGTGTGCCTTTAAGTAGCTTTATAGCGATGTGCAAAAACACACATAACAAAATAGCAACATACATAATGTGTTTTGCACAGGATGACCACTTTTTTCAAATTTTGTGAAGTGTAAAAATGTTTATTTAGTTGTGTTACAGTCGTTATTCATGTAAAACGCTTGAAAGTAATGGCTAACCTTTTGAAAAAGAAGTGCTGGGTTGTTTTAACCCAATTTTGGGTCAAATATGGTTAAAATATTTAATTAGAAAATTGAACCCATTGGCTGTGTTTGTCCATATTTGGCCCAAATTTGGGTTGAGCATCTTTTTTGGAAAAACGATACTTGGAGATTAGAAAATATTAATGAAATAAAAGGCCACTTAAGTTTGCGTAATTTACTGTGTGCTTAATCTTTTCAAATTAAAAGTTTTTATTTAGTCTTTAAAGTGCATTTTAAGTCATTGTTAAATCAAAGTAGAACTCTTATTTTGAAGTGTTGACTAACATACTGTACTAAAGCATGTCAAATATTTGATTATTATTTTAATTGTGTAGTGTGTTATTCCACAATACATTTAAAGTTAATGTATTTTAAATGTACTAAATTGCAATTTCATCATTACCAATGTGTAGTTACAATTATATACAAGTACATGACATACGAGTTTCAATAGGAATTACATTAAAGGATATTTTAGTTGCATAAATACCCGTTAAAACATTCAGTTGTGCAATTTAACCATATTTCAAAGACAATAGAAGTAATTATGAAATTATTACATGTAAAAAGTCCTACTTAAGTTGGTAAAAGTGAGCATTAATTGCATTAATATGAATTGAAACCATAATATATTTGAATTTAATTGCAAATAACAAACAATTAAGTGTCCTAAAACATTCCATTCCATTTGATATATTTGTGTATATTTCTTTAAAGTATGTTATGTCTTAAATATGTGTGCTTCTTTTTCATAAAGGTGTTGTTTTTGATACGTGGTTAACGTGGTTGCTCACAATGATGGATTTTATTGATGCACTATTATGGCTAGATAACTGTAATAAGTGTTACTGAAATGTGGCGTTTAAAGCATTTGATCTGTATTTTTTGGTCTGGAACACAAACAGCAGTTCTCCTCTCGGTCTTTGTGTTGGCTCCCCTCCCCCACTTCTCCATCTACTGTACGCTCTCATCTTCCTCTCTCCATCACTCTACCTCTCCCCCTCCCCGTCCATATCCTTCGCCTCTCTCCTCATTGTTGCTCTGTTCTCTCGCTGCCTCTGCCTTTGTCTTTTTGTTCTTCGTTGTCTCCGTCTCTGTCCGTTTCCCTCTCCAGAAATGTCATTATCGTTATTTGTTTGGCCCTTGTGCCACTTGTATACACGGAACAATTGTGAAAGGACAGGAAGTGATGGGAAAAGAGGATCGGGAAATGATGCGAGTCAGACTTGAACCCATGTCACCCGCCATGGTTCAACGTTCTGGCACAATATGGCTGCCGTCCCATCATCCAGGTGGTGCTGCACATTGGTGGTGGTTGAGGAGATTCCTCCCTTCTATATGTAAAGCGCTTTGAGTGCCTAGAAAAGTGCTATATAAATGTAACAAATTAAAACAAACAAATTACAAATTTATGCACACACACACACGTTGTGTTTCCATGTTTTATGGGGATATTCCATAGGCATAATGCATTTTATACTGTACAAACCGTATTTTCTATCCCCCTACACTGCCCCTGCCCCTAAACCTACCCATCACAGGAGACATGCTGCATTTTTACATTTTCAAAAAACATCACTTAGTGTGATTTATAAGATGTTTTCCTCATGGGGACCAAAAAATGTCCCCACAAGGACAAGGATTTTGGATATTGCCATCTTTGTGGGGACATTTTGTCCCCACACCGTAGGGATTACCAGTCCACACACACACACACACACACACACACATACACATATTAAGTAAATATAATTTTTTATTGTATTACATGAAATATGAACCAAAATAATAAATACTAATTTCACAAAAATATTATTGTATTAAAGAAAAATGTTAATAATAATAATAATAATCATAATTAAAATTTTCAGTACAACTGTAAAATTACATAACTAATAGTTATTTATTTTCTTATTTTTTCATTTTCAAACATTAAACCATCAAGCTTTTGTTTTGGAAGAAAACAGTCAGACTTCTTCCCATTGCAAATTTGAGAAAATGGCTGGCACATATTGCATTTTCAAAATGCCCGTTTCATTTTTTATTTTGATTTATCGTGCAGCCCTAACCAGTATATTTAAAAAAAACTATTATCTATTTGGCCTTTTCGTCACCTTTATTTATTGAACAAAGGAGAAAGAAACAACAGGGATAAGATAAGATACAGGAAATGACATGATCCAGACTCAAACTTCCCTCATGAGCACCATGGCTCGATGTATCTTCTCACTGCTCATCTATTGGTCAGGTGGGATCGGGGTGCCGCGGCGAGGAACAGATCCTTTATTGATTCTAGTGATGATGTGACATGCGGTTTCTCTCTGAAACACAAGATATGAAAAGTCATGAAACAATGCCATCCAATCAATGCCCACAATCCCTCAAACTAAACGCACACACCGTCTTCTCAACTCCTTTTGTAACTCCCTACTCATTAGCACACATTTATGAGAGAGTCCATTTGACCTGAACATCTTATGTTTCAAAGATGCCAATTACATGGGCTGTGATCACAGCTGGTAATAATGTAAAAGTAATACTGCAGTGAGTGCATGATAGATACTGTATATCTGCTCTGTAATATCCTCTATATAATGTTGTTCATAGCATTAAGGTGTTTTTATCAATGTACCTCATCATTTCAGTCAGGTCTTAGCAGTTTATCCGGCACATTTCAGCATGGATTGTTTTGTGATTCGGGATGGGTAGCAATGGCAGACGGTAGTCAGGGAGTGAAATTAACTTTGTGTGTGTGTGTGTGTGTGTGTGTTTATATTACATTGTGGGGACCAAATGTCCCCATAAGGATAGTAAAACCTGAGATCACCAGCCAGCGGTCCCCACTTTTCAAAAGGCGAATAAATCCCACAGGATGAGTTTTTTTTAGAAAGTAAAAATGCAGAATGCTTCCTGTGAAAATGCTGAAAATGGTTATGAAAAAAAATATTTTGACACAAAGACCTTTACTAAAAAAAAAAGATGTGAACCCCTTTAAATTCTAGGTGATGGATTGATGGTTGATTCTTCGACAGTCGGATTGTTTATTTGAGGTAAAACACATGAAACTTTACACAGATTACATTACAGCAAATATCATGATGAGGTAACCAGGCGTTATTTGAGCTCTGCACAGTCTCGCAGGCAAACATTGTGCTGTTTCAGCAGAACAATCCAATGTAATTTGAGTCAGACACAGACTTCTTAACCTACTGTTTGTGTGAGACATCAGAACAGAAGCAGACTTTATTTCAATGGTCCACTTTAGATGTTCTACTAATTATAAGTAACTTTGCAAATACATGTCCACTAACTCATTAGAGTATTAGTAGACTGTCTGCTTAAAGGCACAATATGTAATTTTCACCTCTAGAGGTCACTTACTCAAAACAAGGGGTAGATGGGTTGTTATGGATGAGCTAATGTATTAAAGTGGTTCTATTACACCCATTTTTAAGATGTAAAATACTGTGGTGTCCCCAGAGTGTGTATGTGAAGTTGTAGCTCGAAATGCTCCACAGATCATTTTTATAGCATGTTAAAGTTGTCACTTTGAGGGTGAGCAAAAACGCACCGTTTTTGTGTGTGTCCCTTTAAATGTAAATGAGCGGCTGCTCCTGGCCCCCATTAAAGAAGAGGGCGGAGCTTCAAGAGCTTGTGTTAGCAGCTCCGATTACCTCACGCAGACACACTGAAAATGTCCAAAACTGTTCAGCCTTTTGTGCTTAAACTGGAGTCAGACAATGATGGAGAGACTCAAGAAGAAGTGACGAGATGCAGAATGAGACAGGACGTTTCTGAATGGTTAGTTGATAAATTTATGGCTGATGTGGAGTTACTATCTTCAAGTCATTTATTAGGATATTATGTAATAATAATCTATAAATCGCTCCTGTGGGAACTGTTGTAAGATGCACAGAGCCAGAGAATATCTGATAGAACTGGTATAGTTTAGTTTAATTACGGTTATAACTTATGTTGTCATCTTGCTTTTATGACATGCTATTTTTTGTGTTCATACTGTATTGCAATAAATGTGAATTGATGGATGGGACAGCTTGAGCGACTCCCAAATATGTTCAACTACAACAACTCTTCCTCTTCTCTAAAGCAGCCCAACATGGCCCCACCCCCTTTGCATGTTCCCAGGGGCGGGGTCTATGTAAATTTTAGGGTTTGTGATTTCACCAACCCGGGAAGCAGCTCATTGTAGTCCCTACCAGCCGTAATGCTACTCTGTGAGTTTGCTCGGTGCTACTATGAGACCCTTTATTTTTCATAGATCATATTAGGCGGTAAAACATGGCACTCTGTGCGGTAAATCAAGAACAGCAGATTTACACAATAAGACTAACTGTGTTGAGCTGGAGAACAATGATGAGTTTCTGTCCATCAATGATCCAAACAGTGTCTAATAAAACACATCAGATATTAAAGCGTCTTTGGTGTTTCCATGGTTTCTACAAATGGATAACACGGGTGTGATGTCATGATAGCTGACACACGGACACAATCCTGGTTAAAATGCTTATTTCTCTAGATTTAAAAATTCTTGGAAACATGTGGAATAATGTAAGTACACAAGTCAATAAATTATATAACATTGTTATAGTGGGTTTTGGATATTTTAATCCAAAAGTCTTACATATTGCAGCTTTAATATTTACTAACTCTTTATTTTGATCCTCCCCAACTGACAATAAGTAACTTTACAACTACATGTCAACTTATTCTATTAATCCAAAACCTGATCCAAGAGTCTACTAATACTAATAATGAGAGGAAGTTGACATGTAGTTGCAAATAAACTTATAGTTAGTAGAATGTCTCCATTGACTTCCATTGTAAGTGCATTACAGTACATGCACTTTACTTGTTTTTAGGAACTGAGGGATGCGTTGGCGTTATTTTCTGTGGTAATCGACTGCATGTCACAGATGCTGTACATAGAAGCTTAACTTGTTTTGAACCCAGAACATTGCTCGAGGCATAATAATCAAATCGTAAATAAAGATGAATATGTTGTTGAGGTGTGTTTCTACTAGAAATTAATCCGATCTGTTGAGGCTGCCTTTGTTTGGAGAGCACATGGAAGACAGTAGTGCACGCTGCCCATCAAGGTAGAATATCATGACTCAGTGCCACCTGGCAGAGATGACGGAAGGATTTCGAATTTCAGGGGCAGCTGTTCAAACTCAAAGAAAGACATCCAGTGCTGTGTTTGGAATGGAGTACAAGCTTACTGGGTACTAAGTACTGTATAATCTGTTTTAAAATAGTATCTGAAAAAGAATGCAATTTGCAACCATTTTAAACAGTAGTATGCATGAATTTAGCCTGTAGCATTGAGTTCTCATCTTGGAAAATATCAGAAAATATCCTGTTAAAACTACATTAACAGAAGAGTCCATAAAAAGAAACATTCATCACACTGGAAATGGAGGTGAAGCGAGTGTATTGCATTGTGGGATGCACTCCAGTGTACTCCGCTGGTGTACCGCACATATCGACAAATGTAATTAGTCATTTGAGTATTGCATGCATTTTTGCTTACCGTGCACATTATAAATACTATAGGCTATAGCCGCTATACTGGGATAGGAAGAGTAGTATGCTAGCATGCAATTCTGAATATATAGCCCTGGACTACAGCAGTGGCCAAAAGTGATATTCAGAGGGGATATTTGTTTTTAATGACTGTACAAGTTCGATTAAACCATCAAAATATGAGAAAAAAATATTTAATATTTATCAACATTGTTTTATAATGTTTCCTGTGGTGCACATCCACAGTGAAATGGTCCTTTGGAAGGTGATGTTATTTTTAGTCCAGTGATCCTGTATCTCTTCTCTCCTCGTCATCTCACTAACACTCCAGTGGGCGGGGCCAAAGTTGCGATGATGAAGTAGGCGTTGATCTTCCGCAGATGCGGTCTTTCACTGATCTATGGTGTCATAAATAGGCACATTCCACAAGGAGTCGTTCTCTGAGCTTGGTTATAATAAAGTTGTTTTTTGGAAAAAGCATACATTGACTACAACATTACAAGTTAATAATATTTAGTTAGGTTCTTGCATGTGCTCATAATGTTTTTGTATGACAGCCTTGCCAAAAATTGCACAATTTGGCATGTTTCATTGCGTCTTTAACACATATTATTATTTGAATAAAGGGTGAAGATGTCAACTTTCTAAGCTAGATATGAAGATTTGAATTTGTTCACCCTCACGTCGTTCAAACCTGTATGACTTTCTTCTATGGAGCATAAAAAGGAGAAATGGAGAATGTATTGGCCACTCCTAAATGGCACATTAAAGGTCATGTGGAGCACTTTTATAGTGTTTTTTGTGTCATTTTGGAGATTGACAAATTGTATCCCCAATAACTTTTGTTATATATACTTATACCTATACTTGACTGTCCATCCAGTGCAGTGCAGTTTGCAAGAACAATTTCAGAGAAATTTGGATTTCCGACTTTGAACTGAATTCCACCGAATCCCACAAAGTGCCGGAACGGAAATAGCATTGCAGCTTAAATAAGGCTTATTATTCTCGGAGCTGAGTCTTTTGTGTCCTTCAGATCTCACAGCCCTCATTGATTTATCAAAATGGATGAGACATGTATTGTTGGGTCTAGCGCTGGTTTCAGACTTCACTGTATGCCATGCTATAATGACGGCACCAGTAAGAGCATTGGTGAATTATTTAATGGGCACGATTTCCCAGGGGGCCGTGCAGAGCCTCTGTTACCATGGAGGCTGAGCCAGCCATGTAGTCGCTGATACAATGTGAAGTTTGCATTTCAGCTTTTGGAATATGCAAAATAAAGTCATCGTTACATGATTGTGTGTTATTTGATATGTAGAGATGCTTTATCATTGTATATGAAAAATAAAGACTATGATAAGTAATATACTTAATTGGTGCACTTTGATGGATAAAACTAGACACAATGCAATAGTTTTTCCTAGGGATTTATTGTTTGTTTCTTGGGAGTTGCTATTGCTGGCTGATTTGCATTGGTTTTATAGTATATATTGCAATCTTGGCATCAGTATTTAATGCCCTTTAGTCAGTGTTATTTGAGTATCATTGAGATACTATTATTCTTACTTGCTCATGTCGTAACAGTCGACCTTTAAATCACTCTGAGGTTCTGTTCTCTAGACATGACTCATAATCCCTCCCTTAAATGTAAGTCTTTGCTTGTTTTCTAGTGTAAATCTATATTAAAATGACATTTTAGACAAAAATCCTAGGTTGTGCAGTAACTGATGTGATTGATTCTATTTGAAAACACACATGTGGTCTCAAGAGAGCACTCTTTTTAATTGTAATGAACTCTCTGATATAGAAACAGTGCAGTGTGTACCGGCCCAAGGATCGATTTCCGTTTTAAGCGTCGACTCAATGGTTGTGACGGGTCCTGCTTCATGCTGAGAAGGAAAGGACCAGAAACTCCAGCATTAAAATATTCATACTGAAAATGGACTCTAAGCCATGAGCTCAATTATAGAGCCCCTCTCCATGTGTGCAGTGCTTTAGAATGAGGGCTTTGCTTACTAGTTCTCCACTCTGCCCGTCCGTAGGGAGAGATGAAAGCCGAGAGAGGAGGGAATGAGAGGATGCTCTATATAAGTTCAGTTTTATTTTTATGCTTTTAAATGCGTCGAGATCAAGGAGCATGTGAAATGAACCGAACTTTGAGAACAGACGGAGTTTATATGAGGTGGCTGACCTAAACCGTGTCGGTTTATTGATACACTTTGTGCTTTGTCCCTTTGTTCACACAGATTTAAAGTTGAAATTCTTAATTTTGGTAGCCTGACGTGGACATACTCAACTCTAGTCAGAATATGAGTCTGGTACCGCTCCATTGGGCTGTGATTATTGGGGCGTGTTTCAACCGAACTAGGAAAGACCTCAATTGGATAGACCTACAACCAATCAGAGCAACGGAGTAAATGACGTATGTTGAGCGATGCATAGTAGTGGGAAGTTCGGATCATTTCAGCAAAATGAACAAAACTTTTTTCAAGTAATTTCGTTCATTTCAGCAGAATATGATTAAAATGTCACGTTAAATTCCCCAACACATGTAGTACTTATGCAAACATTAATCACATTTGGAATAAAAAATTAATTATAAGCTAATGCAGCCAAGGCCAAACTATTTATTCACGTCTGTTCCCTGGAAAGATTAGTAACGTTACACCTCTCCTGTCTTCGGGTTTGAGTCGTTAGTTCCGTCATCAGTGTCTGATCTGGGCCGTGACAGCTCTATAAGTAATGCGTGCAGTCCCGAAAACAGAACTGAGTAGTTCAGCTCTCGAGTCTCTGGGTTCCAGTCATTGGTTCTCACAGCCCCATCGGCTGAGTGCAGAAGATCCTGTACAGAACCGATGGCCTGTAGCGCATGCACGCTCAACACACAATGAACAAATCACTCTCTGAGACAACTCGATGTTCCTGAGTCAGATTTAAGATCAGTTCAAAAAGAACGAATCGCTTATGAACGACACATCACTAACGCAACAGATCTTAACTGCACGCACGCTGGAAGAAGTAGAAGAAAAATATGAGTGTAAACAATCTTTGCTGGTGTTGAAAAAAAAATATTTAAGGATACACAGAGTATTTACTAACACAATCATAATTTCTGAGAGAAATAGTTCTCAGTTTAGGATTAGAACGAATTCAACCCAAAGCGCCTTTGATGACGTGGATGATTACGTTACTGTTGATCATCTGTCCATCATCGTCTAAAGCCCGCCCTGATGATTTCATTGGTCCGAACAGTTTCTGTTCAGGCATAATTACTCCTCAATGGATCGAGTCCAGACTGAACTGCCCGGGCTCAAATGTTGTGGGCAGGGCTGAGTTCAATTTTGGTGTACTTGTATCAAAAAACATATTTTCATAAATTATTATTGTAAAAATAGCACAATTTAAAACACGATAGTGCTCTTACTGTTCACTTTTTTAAGTCAGAATAATTGAAGATGTCATTTTAAAGTCTTATTTTAGACCTTACGTATAATTTAGTTAAAGGTCCTGTTCTTCGTGATCCCATTTTTCAAAGCTTACTTAGTGTGTAATGTTGCTGTTAGAGCATAAATAATACCTATAAAATTATAAAGCTGAAAATTCAATGCCAAGCGAGATATTTTATTTAACAGAAGTTCCCTTTTAAAGCCTAAAGTGGACCACATCCCTGCACTTCCTGCTTTAATGACATCACTACAACAGTTTGTTGACTAAGCTCCGCCCACAAGAATACGCAAAAAAGGGGGCGTGGTCTTGTTGCTCTCCCACGTGGAGAAGAGGAAGTGTTGCGTTTGTAGAGTGTGTTTGTCACCATGTCTCCAATACCATTGAGCGCATGCGTCTCCCCGTTATGGGAAGAGGCGTGACCTTTCCGGGCAATGTGCGCTAAGCTGCTGTCCAATCACAACACGGGAAGCGCTGGCCCAATCAGAACTCGTTACGTATTTCTGAAGGAGGGACTTCATAGAACAAGGAAATCATCAGGCCGTTTTTAGGACAGTGAAAACAGCGGTATACAGATAAGTCAATTGTGTGAAAAATACTGTGTTTTTTTACACGCGAAACATGAACACATGTTATATTCCACACTGTAAACACAATCAAAGCTTCGAAAACACAGGAAAAACGGGACATTTAGTTAACTATAGCTACATCTACATTAATCCAGATACATTTGAAAACGGTGTTTTCGTGAGGTTTCAAAACGCTCTCCGTCCACACTAGTGTTTTCAAGTGTTTTCCAAAAACTTCTCATCCACTCTTAAAAGCTCACTGAGATGGTACTGACGGAACAAGACATAATAAAGATATCACACAATTTTTCTGGCAGGATCATTTTATTTACCAAAATATCTCCCCATTTTCTGATGGTAATGGTGAGTACTCCGCAGGACAGCAAATGCGATTACATTTTCTGTCATCTTTGCAGGACTCTGTTATGAAGAGTGTGCAAAGTAACATATTATTTAGCAACAATGTGAATGTGAATAGCACATAACAGGCACAATACCGGTATAAACATGAATATCTATGGGTTTAAAATGCGTCACATGACTAAACTTTCATCATCCTTTTCAAACTTCACTATGCGAAAATGCTGTTTATCCACTTTGGAGAGCGTCTCAATGAGAACGGAAGGACAAAACCGAGAGAAAAGATGTGCTTTCAAATGAAAATGTATTAGTGTAGATAAAGCCTATAATAACCATGCCTTTAGTTCTCAATGTAATGTCTCTCTCTTTGCAGACGTGGCTGAAGAACTATGGCTACCTGCTCCCTCATGACATCCGGACTTCGGACCTGCGATCGGAGAAAGCCATGCAGTCGGCGGTCGCTGCCATGCAGCGGTTTTACGGTATTCCAGTTACGGGAGTGCTGGACCAAACCACCATCGAGTTAGTAACAACCCTTCTTTACTGCACTATTTACCTTATGGTGAACAGGCAGTAACATAAGAAAAACAATAAGCTCCTTACTGGTTTTGAGCAAACTGTAATTGCAAAATAATGCTTTGCTTACTTGGTATTTTTGTCTTCTTTCCAGTCAAAATATCTAAATTGTTTAAAATGCATTTACTTCAAGATGCATTTATTAGACTAAAATAAAATGACATAAGATATTATGCAAATTAAAGAGCACAGATGCAGTCGGATCATTTCCATAACGACTAACACAATCTACCAATAGCAACGCAAATTAACGTCTGGTTTAAGACATACTTTTGAGTGGTAAATAATAGCACAAACACCAGTAAATTGACAAATGCAAATCTTAGAAAATCACCTTGCAGGATTCATTTAAATACTCTCCTCCCATAAATACTGCGTCTGAAAGGGAAACTCCTACTAATGCTTATGCAATAAGATCAGTCGCAAAAATAACCCTGTCCACGGCTTTTCAGCGCTAATTTATCACTGCACAAATCCGAAAAGCAGTGTTTTACCACCAAAAGCGGGTTTGTATTGACGTAAGCTGTCAGGAAATCTGTCCCTATGTGTTGTTTTCTGAAACAAAATTAAGTGAGTTTTTATTTAAAAAGCAAATTATCTGCCAATGGAAACAAGACAAAAATACTAAGGAAGAAGAGCATTTTTTTGTAGCGTAGTTTTACTTAAAAAGTAAAAAAAATAATATTTGATTTCAGTAGGTTCAGTAGATTTCAGAATTGATTGAGTTTTGATAAAAATATGTAAAATTATATCTACTCACATGAGAGGCAGATTTAAGTCAAGAACAATTTATTTTACACAAAGTGAGCCGCCCCCTCATAAGAGATGCCATGTTGTGATCACATGACCAGCCTTCTGTTAGGCTTAGATCCAGAGCTGATGGAGCCAACAGAGAGACTAATTGTTATTTAGGAAGTCGAATAAAAGCCAGTGAAACATAAACATGGAATTTCTTAGTGCTTAAAGTCAGCATGAAACAGTTGTTATAGTCATTTCTACCCTATTGTGACGTATATCCGAGTGAAACGGAACAAGAACAAATGTAGGGCGGGGCTTGATTTTGTCCGTGAAGAATTGATGCGATGGTTGTGCACTGCAAAAAATGCTCTTCTTACTTAGTCATTTTGTCTTGTGTCTAGTCTAAATATCCAAAAATTCTTAAATTAAGATGCATTTACTAGATAAGTAAAATGACATGAGATATTTTTTCTTGTTTTGTTGAAAATAAAATCAAAATGAAGTGAAAAATAAGAAAAAGAAAAATAACCTTGTTTCTGACTGAAATCGTGTTTCTTGTTTCTATCCCAAACAGAAATAAAGTTATTTTTTCTCACCCAATTTGTAGATAATTTTGCTTGTTCATTTTGATCCCCACCCCCCACAAAACAAGAACAAATATCTTATGTCAATTTACTTATCTAGTAAATTAATCTTGATTTAAGAATTTTGAGATGAGAGAGAGAGAGAGAGAGAGAAAAAAGACTAAATCAGAAGAGCATGTTTTGCAGTGTGGTTTGCTATTGGTGGATGTCATGTGACAGGTGACAGCTTGCCCCGCCCTCGTCATCAGAGAAGAGATGTCGCAGGGGGATGTTATTCTGAACATGTGCCTGGATAAATCATTTATAATAACAAGAAACTTGAAAATTGGCCCTGTTTGTTTACCTAATGCATTGGTTTGCATGATGATTTTAGCCCTGCATTTTATGTAAAACATCTGATTAAATAAAAAGATAAAACATACACTTACTGTTAGTTTTCAATGACAGCTGTATGGTGTCCTTTGGTGTGATCATTATCCACGTGTTTCAAGGTGGATGAGAAAGCCACGGTGTGGGGTTCCAGATCACCCTCACATCAGCCGACGGAGGAGAAATAAACGCTACGCCCTCACTGGTCAGAAATGGAGGGACAAAAAGATCACATACAGGTAAAGCGTGCAGCATATTCAGAGACGGTTTAAATGCGAAGCTGTCACGATGGATGGATGGTTAGCTTGACTGATTCACTGAATATTGCACCTGAGGAACCTCTAGAGGAAACTACAAAAACTGTGTTTACTCTTTATGGTATGGCATTAGGGAAGCATTCCAGAAACTCCATATGCCTGTAACTAACTGCACCTCACATGCTTTGATTCTCCATTAGGCATCTCGCTGGAGCCAGCCTGTGGAGTATATGTGTACCCTCATCTTCAATTATTTTAGTGCATATTACACACGTGCGAGTATATTTTGGAACACATGCCGCTTACACAATGTTCCAGACAGACGTTGTTGAAATGCTTCCCTTCAACCTTAAAAATGCTACAAGCTTTTTGCTTGATGGGAGAGAGAGAAACAAAGAAAGCAAGGGATGTAGCAGGTCAGGCTGGAAGAGGAATAGTTGATGAAATTATGGTACTTTGAGTGGTTTTCTTTGCTATTATCCCCCAAAACCCACTCAACCTGTTCATTAATTATTATTTTTTAAGTCAGCTTCTGCCTGTCCCTGTCTCTGAAACCCTGCAGCTACCTTAATATATAACATTAATGATATATATATATATATATATATATATATATATATATATATATATATATATAGAGAGAGAGAGAGAGAGAGAGAGAGAGAGAGAGAGAGAGAGAGAGAGATAATTAGGAATTAAATTAACATATTGGAGGGTTTAACACAATGACGGATAGAGAAGCGATGGATCGTTGGTCTGATTGGCTGAAGGACTATCCAATTTGCGTACAGTCATTTGAATTATGCCCGTTGATCACGCCTCTAGTGCAGTAGAAAATACAGAGCAGAATCCCCAGACCAGTGTTCAATATTAAAAGCTTGGTCTGGTGATAGCCAATCAAGAATACAGTTATAATGATGTTATAAAAATGCCCCTGTAAGACTTTTTGTCTCATATTTATATCATGATATAGTTAAGCAATATCACACAAGTAACAATATCATGCAACAGTTCAATAAATAAGAAGTTAATATTGTGTTATATTCTAGACACGATATTGTCTGCTCAATTTTCTCAAATCTCAATTTTGCCAGCGCAAAACTAATATCTAAGGCTAGAGAGTGTCAGAGCAACACACAGCAGTGCTTCATTTCTGAATGAATCTGCGTTTGAATAAATGTGGTGAGCCAATGATTCAATGACTCATTCAAAAAGAGAGCCGTTTACTTCATTCCTGAATGAATCAGCCGTTTGAACGAATCAAATGAATTAATGACTCAATGACTCACTCATTTAGACATTACCACCACATACTAACAGTTTTAGTTTCTTATTTATTTAAAGTATCATTTCATAAAAACATATTTCCATATCAATAAAAACCCATTATTTTTGGGTATAGTTCACCCAAAAATAAAAAATAAATTTCTTTCTAAAGTTACTTTTTGTAGTCTATTTGAGGCTTTTCTCATTTAACACAAAATTGACTTTAAATTGTTATTTGGGGGTCATTTTCAGCCAAATTTGATATAATATAATATAATATTATAATAATATAATATAATATAATACACACTACCAGTCAAAAGTTTGGACACACTTTCCCATCAAAGAGATTGGGAAAGTGTATCCAAACTTTTGACTGGTAGTTTAAATATAGTTCTGAATTTAAATTCAACACATTTTTTATACAAAAAAAAAAAGGATCAATCTATGTTGCCTTTAAAAATCCAGATTAACCATTTTAACCATTTTAACCATTTTTTTTTGTTGACAGAAAGTCAATATTTTTGCAGGTTTTGACTTGAAGCTGTGTCTTATGTTACATGATGCTGACTCAGCGTATGTGAGCTGAACAAAAGGGATTCTGGGACATGTTGTACTTATGGTGCATTCCTATTGGCATAAACATGAAACCATTTGTTTGCTTTCGTCTGTTTTTAAGCTCTATTAATTTAATTTAGTCATCAAATGCAGGCTTGAGCTGAGTTTGTAGTCACTGGTTAATCAAATGTGATATTCTCACTTGTGTGTGCCTGCAGTTGTGTGCCAGAGACAACCATCTGCTTGTGCCTTAGGTGTCTGGCCTGGTTTAACTTTTGCCCTATATTCAAGGAAATTTTTATGCAGATTAATTCTTATGTAACAGGCACAGCGCTGAGCACTCGAATGGCATTCGCTTCAGTTTACTGCAGAGCTAATTCATATAGAAACATCATTTATAATTAAAAAAAAAACACAAGCTACACTGATAGTTATTAGTTAAGTTAGTATTTATAATATCTATATTTATAGTATTATTAATATTTTAAATTAGCTTTTATTTTTCTATTTCTAGTTTTCATTTTAGATTAAGTTTTAGAAAATGTTGTGTGCTTTTGCCAGTTGTGTTAGTTTTGTTTAATTATTTATTTCTTGCTAAGGAAACATTTCAATAGTTTTTATGCATGTGTCAGATCCAGTATAACATTACATTCACTGCACTATATTTGAGCAGTTAAGGTAGTTTAAAAAGCATTGCATTGCTCCATGAAATATTTAATTTGAATGAATAAGTTAATGTTAAGTCATACAATATAATATTAAGGATGCATGATCCTTTTTTTCTCTATCCTTCTTTTTCTTCCTGTTTCCAGCATACATAATTTCACCCCAAAGGTGGGCGAGAAAGATACCCAGAGGGCCATTCGCCAGGCCTTCGATGTCTGGCAGACAGTGACCCCGCTGACCTTTCAGGAAGTGGCCTATTCTGAGATCAAGAACGAGGGTAAAGAGGCAGACATCATGATCTTCTTTGCCTCGGGTTTCCATGGTGACAGTTCTCCTTTTGATGGAGAGGGAGGTTTTTTAGCCCATGCATATTTCCCCGGTCCCGGAATTGGCGGAGACACACACTTTGACTCTGATGAGCCCTGGACGTTAGGAAACGCCAACCACGACGGTAAGTGTGGCGCTATGAACATAAACTGTGTTAAGTTGTTTCATTGCATTTCGCTTTTAAGTGTATATTGCTATTATATACTTAAAGCTAAATCAAAGAATGAACAGGAATGGCGTCATTCAGAACAAAATCAGGCCAAAATCAAGTTTGTTTCAGGAGTTCGAAACAGCTTGGCAAAGCAAACTTTGTTCCGGCTGGTAAACGCCTTTGAACCCCCATTGGTCGGTGATGATCATGTATTAGGTAGGTGTGGCTCTAAAGCTCCGCCTTCTTTGATAAAGAAGTCTTCTCTGGTTCACCTGTTCAATCTTTGAGTAGAAATTTGTAATTCTAATTGAAAGCGACATTGATGCTGTTTTTTCATGTTTAATACTGTATAGCTGCATGCAATATATTGTATAAAGTGCTATATAAATAAACGTGACTCGACTGGAGTGCTGAATGGCAGAGCTGGTACAAACAAATCCACTATGACCAGATGCTTTCTGAACGGCTGTTTTCTCACTGCTGTCCTTTTTGTTGTGCATTTATTTTGTTATTGAGAGGAAAGCACGCAGATGTTTTGATCTCAACAGCATTGGGATGTCAGCTAACAGAATGATGCTAAAGATATTTCCAACTTCATTTTACCCCTAAGCGAAGAACGAGAAATAGAGTATATTGGAGCATTTAGTGTTACTTACTAATATTATGTTTTGAGCTAATCAAGTATGACAATGGCTGATATAGAATGATTGACGTGACATGTCCGGTCTCATAATAGTGATATGAGTGTTATATTTTATTGTATTATTTATATGTATATTTAATAGGGATGCACCGAAAACTGAAAATGCTTTTTTCGTAGCTTTCGTGGGGGTGGAGGGGGGATTATGATCAAATAGTGTAACGTTTATTTGAGGAAATCTCTTTATAATAGGCTATTAGTTTTGAACTTATTGGTCCAGCGCTGCCTATTGATTCAGTTCATTTGAATAAAAATACATCGCATTTATATGATCTATTTTTTTGTGGCATTCAGTATAAGGATTTGACTGTTCATAGATTAGGTCAGTGGTCCCATTCTCTCTTGCGCTGCTGCTTTGCTAGCATCGTCAGAATCGGGAGCGCCTCTAATTGATAATGCTCTGGCCACTTCAGGTGAAGGTGGGGGAGAAAAGTCCTCTACTTCGAATGACCGCTCTGTTGCAAAGCTACTGGCATCACTCTAGTCACTCTCCATCTTTGTTGTATTAATCTGTCACTGTGGGTCTCAGGGCTCAGCCCCACCCTCAGTTCATCCCCTCTGTCTCCGCTGGGCTCTGCCCACTTTTCCAGCATTTTTCAAGTAATGCCAGTGTGTGGAGTTAGTCTCTGATCAGGGGTTGAGTTACCCTTTCAGACAAAGACTGTGTTTACAAGAATACTTGCCTAGACTGGTATTCTGTGTGTATGTGTCCGTTCAAGTGCACAGAGATGCAAAAGAGGAATCAATTTGCTTTGTGTGTGATATCTGAAACGAATTGATGGTCAAACTTAGCAATAAATTCGCAGAACACGTGTGCCGAACCATGGGGCCTGGTCCGAATACAATCCATTGAACCCCTAGCATAGAGCGTAATATTGAGCTGAGTGTTACACCGTGCACTGATAACAGCTTAAGCGAGAGTGAAACCTCAGCACTGAACACAGAGGGGAAGCGTGGCATATATTTACGGCTCATATTTCTGGCAATTTTTCCTCTTTCAGACAAAAACAAAAAATGCCATTTTCAGTGGCAGAAATGTTAGTGCATCCCGAATATTTAAAATGTAATTTTATAATCTGCTTTGTAATTTTTGTGGATCTATTTCATGCACACACACACACACACACACACACACACGTTTTCACTGTTATACGGTAGGGGGCGCTATGGCGCTTCTGAAAGAGTGTAGAATCTCCAGATCAAAACACATGCGAAGAAGATGCATAAACAAGCGATAGCATAAGTAATCATATGCATATGTAAGATAACGTGATCATCAAACATTAAACAGCATATAAATCAAAACTGGCTAATGTTACTGAATGAAATGTTAGCTTTAGGACTGTGAAGCTGTTGGGGTGTTGATGGACGCCATCTGTGTTTTGATCATCGTACTGAATCCGATCTGGATATAGTCTTTGACAAAAACATGATTTTCTCAGCTTTTTGCTTAAAATGTTGCTTTATGAAACACCCACATTCAATGTTGATTAAAAAAAAAGAATCCATGATGTTAGAATAAAACAGAGGGTCTGTTCTTTCTTTGGATATATTGCATGTTCACATATTCATACGACAAAATATTCTGGGGGCCATGACATTTTTGTGAAAATGATCAAAAACGTCAGCAGGGAAAGATTTAATGATGATTTTATGTGTAAGTGTAACGGAGGCCAGCTAGTAGTCGCTGTGTGAGTAAACCTCACTCCTCTGATGTCAAGAGATGCTCTAGTGACTGATGCTAGAGGTTGCAGCCTTTAGTCTCCTTGTTAGAGTGTCCGACTCTCATGCTGTCGGACCCGGGTTCGAGTCCCGCTTGGAGCGGGGCAGTTCGAACAGGAGGTGTTACATATGTGAATTCATATATTTGATTAATTTAGTAGGGAAATTTTAGATTAATAGGGAAAGGATGGATTTTCTAGAATTATCTGCAGCTGTAGGTAAATAGATCAGTCCGAGGTGAATCTTCTCGAGTGGTAAAGTGGAGCAGTGAGCTGAGGAGCATCAGTAGATGCCACAGGGGAAACATAAAGGAAACACAGAGCGTTGCGTTCTCTCTTCTGTGCCTGCGTGCTGCATATTTGCTGTGTTATCTTTGCCTGGGTGCTGCAATGTCAGCAGTTCAAGTACACGCTTTATAGACCGCAGAATCTGTACCTTGTTCACGTACACACACACACACACACACACACACACACACACACACACACACACACACACACACACACACACATTGACTACCGCTCTATTTCTCTTTACATCATATCAACCCTGGTGGATACAGATCAAAAGTAATCAGTTCACAACAAACAGTAGATGTATTTATCTTCAGCGGCTGATGTTTATTTTATATTTCATTTATTCACACTTACTCCTTTACAGAACACAAAATCTATTTATTTTCAAAGAGACGGGGAATAAAATAGACAGTTAAATTGGACAGGAAGAGAGCGTGAAAGGCCTTGGCCAAGAGAACCTTTAAGAAAAGGGAGGCAAGACGCTTTGTGAGCCATCTGATACTTGTAGCACCCATCAACGCCAACCAACAGATCAGGCTATTTCTGTGATTTGAGTGATATGGTGTCACATCCCTTCTGTGTTTCCAAAGATCTGTACATGTCAATCTCCACTGAGTCATGTTCTGCTGATGGCCAACACTTGCATCCCATGTTTAAGATGTTCTTTTAGGATTCTGGGTGCAAACAGCATTTTTCACATGACTACATAAGCCAGCTCAAACCCTCTTTCTGTCAGGATTTACTAAAGGAACGCATAGAGAAGCTGAAAAGGCGTGGTGGACAGGGTTATTTTTGCGGCTGACCTTATTGCATATGCATTAGTAGGAGTTTCCCTGTCAGATGCATTTAAATGCATATACAGGAGAGTATTTAAAGGAATCAAGCAAAGTGATTTATTAAGGTTTGTGCTTGTCAATTTACGGGTGTTTGCGCCATTATTTACCATTTACCAAAAAAAACATTTTGCACCTGTGTTGTTAGTAGATCACACACACCTGATTATCAGTGACTTTGCATCCCTACACAAATTTGCGTTGGTCATTATGAAAAATTATCCAGCTGCGTCTATGTTCTTTAAAGGGGTCATGAACTGCATTATTGTTTTATAATATTTCCTGGGGTGCACTTATGTTAGTATGATTATTACATCAAAAATTGTCATAATTTAGAAATAAAAGGCATTTTTTCTACCCTGATTTTAGCCTCTGATTTGAACGCTCTGTTTGAAGGGGCGTGTCTGCTGTGAGACGTCAGTGTAAACGCCCACTGCTGTGATTGGCTGCTGTGAGACGTCAGTGTAAATGCCCACAGCTGTGATTGGCTGCTGTGAGACGTCAGTGTAAACGCCCACTGCTGTGATTGGCTGCTGTGAGACGTCAGTGTAAATGCCCACAGCTGTGATTGGCTGCTGTGAGACGTCAGTGTAAATGCCCACTGCTGTGATAGGCTGCTGTCAGACTTCAGTGTAAACGCCCCCTGCTGTGATTGGCTACTGTGAGACTTCAGTGTAAAATCCCACTGCTGTGATTGGCTGCTGTGAGACGTCAGTGTAAATGCCCACTGCTGTGATAGGCTGCTGTCAGACTTCAGTGTAAACGCCCCCTGCTGTGATTGGCTACTGTGAGACTTCAGTGTAAACGCCCACTGCTGTGATTGGCTGCTGTGAGACGTCAGTGTAAATGCCCACTGCTGTGATTGGCTGCTGTCAGACTTCAGTGTAAACGCCCACTGCTGTGATTGGCTGCTGTCAGACTTCAGTGTAAACGCCCACTGCTGTGATTGGCTGCTGTGAGACGTCAGAGTAAACGCCCACTGCTGTGATTGGCTGATGTGAGACTTCCGTGTAAACACCCACTGCTGTGATTGGCTGAAATATTTGCATATGAAATAGCGAGTGTTACATGTGAAACTCTCTAAAACTTTTAGCACGTTTTTACTATTACAGCTCTCAAGGTTAACTACTCGTGATAAGTGTTGATTATAGCATTATATTGAGCTCTATAGCATTACATTCAGATTGTGCCATGAAAGGTTGCAGTGATGATCATTGTAGCCGATCACATGTTGAGCTCATGAATGCTGTGATCTCGTCATTGTAACTTGATTTCTGTTCTCTCATGAATGCTTTCATCATAACTAACAGAGCAAACACGATGTAAATAAGAGATTTGTTGATTATTACGGGAGTTTTGGTGCGAGTCCAGAACTCAGTCTCTGATAAACTCGCTCTGTTTGATTGACAGCTCCAGAGATTGTAAAGGAGCGTTCTTTGATCGCTTTCTATATATAATTTAATCACAGTTTAAATAACAGATTATTTTCATCTACTAAGAGACACAATGTGAAGTTGAGCGTTTAGTCACTGGTTTGATTTACTGACACACAGACGAAGAACATCTGACTGTACATGAATCATATCAGAAACCACTGGTCTCAGATCAGGCGTTAGAAGGCCTTACTTGCATGTTGTGGCATTACTGTCGAGTCCATATCATAAAAAGTCTCTCAGTTCATGACCCCTTTAATGTATGCATTGTCAGTAGATCACGTGCAGAACTTTCCATTCCCTTTGGCTCTTTCATGGGATTGCTCTCTCTTGCTCTGTTTAGTATATCTGTAAGTATCTATAAGTATTTTGTCATACATTTTGCCAATTGAAGTAATAACCACATTTTCTAAATATTAAATATTTAAAAGTATTTAATCAAGCCACACTGTTTAAAGCAGGGCCGGAGTGAGGCCCATTTTCAGCCTGGGATTTTAATGCCCAAGACCACCCCTACACTTTTTTTGCTCATGTTTCTCAAAAGTTGTGTGGCTTGCCTTACTGCATCCGTAATATATAGCCCATGGCATATTATAATATTTATAACCGCTATGAATAGCTGTGCATGCACAAGCGATGGGATTTCGGGTGCACAAGCACCACTTGCACACCGCCTTCGACGGTTTGCTGCTTTCCATGTCCCGTGTGAAACACTCTTTATGTTAAAGTAATACACTAATAACTAAATGGATTGCACCTGGTTTTAAAAGAGAGTGGTATTTCCACACCTTTTACAGAAACTGACTATTAATATGCATATGCAATTTCCCAGGTGCATTATACTGTACCATATAGTGAAAATGAATGAGGATGGATGCTGTTAAGCTCCAGAAGGGACAAAAAAAGCAGGTATCCCAAGTGTGCTGAACTATGGGTGAACTATTCCCTTAATGATAGAATGAACACATTTATTCTCTGCTGATTCAGCGTTTGATGAACTCCTATGATAGCTCTCATTTGGACTGTTTTTAACAAAATGCACATTAAATATGCAGAGCTTAGACTTTGCATTGGTAATTCTCCTGCTTCCATATTCATGTTCATGCAGTACTGTTATATTTTTCATAATATAAGGAAATTACGCTGTTTAATCTGATTAGTTACGCTTCAAAGATGCATTTGACCTTTAACCTTTAACCTCTCAGGCAATGACCTTTTCCTGGTGGCCGTACACGAATTGGGACACGCATTAGGCCTGGAACATTCCAATGACCCCAGTGCAATCATGGCCCCCTTCTATCAATACATGGACACGCACAACTTCAAACTGCCTCTAGATGACCTTCAGGGGATCCAGAAAATCTACGGTACAATTATGATCTCTATTAGAGCGTTTATCATTGTGAAGGAACGAAGCAAGGACATAGATATACGTTAATTGCCATGGAAGGCTGACTAAACTTTGTTCTTCTGCAGGAATTCCCACAGCCATGCTGGAGCCCACTCGACCTCTTCCTACTCTACCTGCCCGACGCACACACTCCACCTCTGAGAGAAAACACGACCGGCAGTCTCGCCCCGCTCGCCCACCCTCTGGAGACCGGCCGTTCTCTCCTGGTAACGGAAAACCCAACATCTGCGATGGAAACTTCAACACTGTGGCCTTCTTTCGGCGGGAGATGTTTGTTTTTAAGGTGAATTTCCATTATTAATAAGCCATAATAAATGGACCATAAAACAGATAATTGCATGTGATATACCGAATCATTTGTTAATAAGTAAGATGCAATTGTTAATATGCAATGTTTTGTTGAAAGTAGCGACGCACAATATATCTGGAGATTTTTTTTATTCATTGCTTATTTACTATATCCTTAGTAAAATTATATGGTAAATAAGCTTAAAACGCTATATTTAACTTTAACTATATTTCAAATTAAATATATCAAATAATGGCATCTATTTATGATTTAAGCTGCTACTGGTATCTCTTTGAAATTGATTTTTTTTACATATTAATGACAGACATTCAACTGTATATAATTGAAAGCTATATCAATTTCAACGTTTAATTTAAGACTTTAAGACTTAAAGCAATCTTCACATAAACCCATCGTAATAAATGTCATATTTACCCATGGCCTTCATATATAATCAATATACAGAAATTGATTAAAGTTATCAAACACTTTACAGTCATAACTGCATAAATAATAATTACATTTAGATGAATCCTTATCTCTGTCTTTGTTGTTTGATGAGCATTAATGGCAGAATCACAGCGGCTGGTTTTTTAGGCTCCTGTCACTTTATTTATATTTAGATTATTTTCAACAACACAGTGTAGTATTTTAATGAAGGCCCTTTATCAGTTATTGGGCATAATGTAAAAAAATTGGTATTGGACATATATTTAATTGATCCAACTTTTATTCATCACAGGATCGCTGGTTCTGGCGTTTGCGCAACAACAAAGTTCAGGAAGGCTATCCCATGTTGATAGACCAGTTCTGGAAGGGTCTACCTCCTCGCATCGACGCTGCTTATGAGAGATCAGATGGCAAATTTGTGTTCTTCAAAGGTAAGATTTATTAGTTGTCATGACTTTAATTCGAAAGGGTATTCAAACAATCATTAACAAAACGAATAAGTGATTTGTGCTTGATATGTGCAGCCGCAGGCTAGTTTTAAAAGCTCTGATTGTTTCAAAATATATTTTGTAAATATGCAAATGATACCAAATACATCCTGAAGTCTTAATAAAAAGCTCCATATTTAAGTACCTGAAGATGGCCCAGATAATAAAGTGAAGCCATATCCATTAAACATCTGTCGCCCCTGGATCAGTTTAAGCTCAAATCAGCGTGTTTTGCTCAGGCTGACTAATTCGTTTTTATGTACCTTTTAGCATAGGTACACTGAGTTAAAGGATAGATAAATGCTGTGAGATTGTGGGGTAATCTCAGGAAAGGTCTGTATTTATCCATAGTGTTTATCCTCCACTGGGCCTGATAGCCTTAGTGAATCCATTCAGTACTTTATTATTCTGTCTGTTCTCTCAAACGATCTCTCTCTATCTCGCCGTCCTCACCGCCTCTCTTTCTCATTAAATTAGCCCGGCGCAGTCCTGCTGCGCAAGGAGAGGCTGGGTGAGATATTTATAGCCCGAGTCTCCTGTTCTGTGATGTTTCATGAGAAAACAAGCTTGCAGGATGCCCTATGGTTATCTCAGAGAATGCACATTGGTATTAATAGATAAAGGGGCGATTAACTAAAGTCATGCTGGCATTTCAGCAACTTTACACACAATGCTGAAATAACGCCGCATTTAAAATACATTTCTTCAGTGCATCTTCTTTTTGTGTAGATTAGGCTCCATTATAGGCAGTGCACAACCACAGTTAAAGGCACAATATGTAATTTTCGCCACTAGAGGTCGCTTACTCAAAACAAAGGCGTAGCTTGAAGGTGCTTCGTGGAATCATGGGAGTGGTTGTCTTCACCTCTACAGCCGGTGGAAAAGAATCCGGCAGGAATCATATTCATGGATGAGCTCATGTATGAGCAAACGGGTTCAGAGCAGTTTAACGCCCGTTTTCAAAAGCTTGCATTTCCAGGCCCCCAAAACGCTGATGTCGTGTGCATAAAAAGTTTTCAGTTTTTATTGAAGTTGAGCGTCGTAGTGCATTAACTAATGTGGTAACACTTTACAATATGGGTGCACTAATATGCATTAATTCATGCTTAACTAATGCACAGATAATAATGAGTTAATGTGTTACTAATGGTGAACTAACCCATTTATTAATGAGTACTGCATCAGCTACTAATGAAGATTCAACATGATTAATAGATTAAGTAATAATTAAATTGTTATTAGTTAAATGTGTCATAATGTATTATTTCCTTAATGACATATTATATTAACTAATAATGTAAATTAACATGTTAAATAAATGGGTCAAAGCCATGCATTTCAACTTCCAGTTGTCTGCTTTAATTAATCATTAGCTAATGATTTGCAAAGGTATCATTATTTTATGACTGTACTTGTTGGGGCACATGACTATTAACTAATTGATTAAGTAATATATGTAATTGTGGTTATGGGTTTTGAATTAATTTTGAATTAGTTAATAGTCATGTGCCCCAACAAGTAAAGTCATATATCCAAACATGTGTTGTAGAATAGATAAGCATATTTTTGGTGTTATTCAATAACATAATTGAACATTGTCTCTTGTTTTGACTCTAGGGGATAAATACTGGATCTTCAAGGAGGTTACAGCCGAGCCCGGGTACCCTCACAGCCTGGTTGAGTTGGGCAACTGTCTGCCCCGCGATGGCATCGACACCGCCTTACGCTGGGAACCCGTGGGCAAAACGTACTTCTTCAAGGGTGACCAGTACTGGCGCTACAACGAGGAGAAGCGCACGGCTGACCCAGGCTACCCCAAACCCATCAGTGTCTGGAAGGGCATCCCTGATGCACCGCAGGGAGCCTTTGTCAGTCGAGAAGGATGTGAGTCACTGAGGTTCCAATATCCAATCAATATTTAACGTGGCAATCAGCCATGTGGTCGGTGGGCATTTTATCTGATTGCTTCGCTCCGGTTTGAGAAGTTGGTCGAGCTTCGGTCTTGAGTGTGTAGTACTGCATATAGTGCATTATAATCAGTGAAGCTTGGATAGTCATTGCACTGAAAGCCGATAAATGCACACCTGAAACCACACATTCAATATTAATGCATTGTTGCGTGGACACCGTAAACATGAATGATATCACTTGGAGGAAGAATAGTGCATTTAACTATTGAGTGTTGGTTTAGTCATCTTCTGTATTTTAGTTGGTAATGGTAATATATGCGCTGAGGTCTTGTGTTGCGCTCATCCTTGTAGTGTAATTGATTAGTGTTTGTTTGGCGCATTCACTGCAATATTGTGGTGTTGACAGAGTGTTTTGGCTCTGACTCATCCTCAGTGCCGATCGGATAGCAGGTCTGGATTGGCACGGGGGCCGGGAGAAAAGGCAGGCACAACTTTTGGGTGTTAAAATTCAGTCACAATCGATGCATGATTACAAATATAGTAAAATGGCAGCTGTTCATACCTCAATGTTATATTATGTAATGTTACGGTAGACTGCTAATTTAATGATATCAGATGGCTCAGCAGTTTTAATGCAGGGAGCATCACGTCCAAATGATTGGAAATTATTGGAAGGTACTATGTGAAGAGGGAATGTGGTTTCATAATTTTAAAGTGGTAATATAGCTAGGGAACAGTCTTTATATAGCATGCGACAACCTTCTGGTCTCTCTCTTGAATCCAACACAGAAGTGACTTAAACTGCAATTCCCATAAAGCTGGTCAATCCCATAGATCCCCACATGTTCAAATGCCCAACTTTTTTTTTTACAGCCTGGTACAAAAAGTGGTTTTGGTCTATAAGGCTAATTTTGCCTTTCATGACAACTGTGAGGGAGGTGAAGTTCTGCATAATTAAGGGCGTGGCCACTTGAGTGACAGGTGGATTGCCGATGCTGGTTTCAAGTCAAGTCAAGTCAACTTTATTTATATAGCGCTTTTAACAATGTAGATTGTTTCAAAGCAGCTTCACAGTGTTAAACAGAAAAATAATGCAACAGAATATATTTTGATTATCATACAGTAACAATGTGGGCTTTAGATCAGTAATTTAGTCTATATGGATAATTTAGTTTAATAATTCGATTTATTTTGAAATTTATTTGAAAAATTGAGTGTCCCCAACTGAGGGGCGACAAGCCAGAGGCGACAGTGGCAAGGAAACCAAAACCCCATCAGGAGACCTAATGGAGAAAAATAAACCTTGGGAGAAACCAGGCTCAGCCGGGGTGCCAGTTCTCCTCTAGCCAATTAACAAACAGCGTATTATTATTATTCTGGCAACTTTACAGGTCAGAGGTCATAATAGATCTGAATATTCGAAAGATCTGAGGCAACACGCCGGAGACAGGTTTATTGAGGATGATGTATCGATTAAATAATTATTAAATATAAATAATTTGAAATATCGGAATCATTACGCCGGAGACAGGTTTTATTGAGGATGCCGTATTGATTAAACAATTACTAAAGTGTATTATTCGAAAGATCGGCGGCAACACGCTGGAGACGGGTTGTTTTGAGGATGACATATCGATTTAAAGAATTATTAACTAGGAATATTCAAACAATCGGAGTCATCCCACCGGAGACAGGTTTATTGAGGATGCCGTATTGATTAAACAATTACTAAAGTGTAATATTCGAAAGATCGGCAGCAACACGCTGGAGACGGGTTGTTTTGAGGATGACATATCGATTTAAAGAAGTATTATATTTCAGCCACAAGGCACCTCAGCTCCACCCACGTCCCGCCTCTTTGCCCATTTTCTGTTATCCGGGAGTGACGCGCTGTCAAGATGGAGACGGCCGGCTCCGCCCACTTTGGGCCTTACAAAATGCTCTTCAGAATAGTTCAGAATAGTTAAAATGCTTAGAAATGAAATAGAGTAAATATCTCTGTTCTTCACTCTAAATAGACAAAAGGAGAATATTATTTAAACATTTTAATTCATATGCACTAATGTATTATTAAACCGTTGTATTTTAATATATATATTATTAAATTCCATGTGAATTCAGTTAACATTTTGGTAACACTTAAATACCTTATGTATAATGCATTATAAAGGTATTCATAATGTACATTATAAAGCATTATATATTTTCATAAGTAATTGTAAACAAAGTTCAAATGAATTATAATATTTGTATATTATGAAATCGGTTGTTTGTCATGTGTTTTAATGCATTATACTTTCTAAAGGTGTGTTCAATGAATAGATAAGTATTATAATGTATTATAACTATTTTATATACACTGATCAGGCATAACATTATGACCACCTTCATAATATTGTTCCTTACACTTGCCCATTTTTCCTGCTTCTAACACATTAACTTTGAGGACAAAAAGTTCACTTGCTGCCTGATATATCCCACCCACTAACAGGTGATGAAGAGATAATCAGTGCTATTCATGTCACCTGTCAGTGGTCATAATTTTATGCCTTATCTGTGTATTATAACTATAACTCTAACTATTACAATTATTCATGAGACCAAATAAAGCATTATGAAGTACATTACAAGGCATAATTACTGCATTAAAAATACTTTTATAATGCATTATACATACATTTTTTTAAATAAATTATTTTATAAAATCATGATAATATTCATAATGTTGGATAATGTTGTATTGCCAAACAAAATAATATTGAAAGTGAAAAAAAAAAATTCTCTGAATTTGTCCAATCCAAGTTAGTGCGCACACATTAGGAATAATGAGTAGTGAACAAACCACGGACACACACACACACACACACACACACACACTGGAGCAGCCATTTTTGCTGTGGTGCCTGGGGAGCAATTGGGGTTTAGGTGTCTTGCTCAAGGGCACCTCAGTCATTTCCTGCCGTTATCGGGAATCGAACCTGCAACCTCTAACTGTTAGGTCATGACTGTCCCCATATACTGAATATATACCTAGAATATTAATAAATATGTAAATAATCAGAATCTAAATGACAGTTTAGCACTATAGAAACTAAAATGGCCGACTTTGGATGATGACCAAGATACAGTTGCCCAAATGATATTCTCACTTTTGCTGTGTTGGGTTGATGTCAGTCTGGTCGAATGATAAATACTCAAGTGTCATTCACAAGTCAAGTATTTCTGCTGTGGCTGCATAGAATTGCAGATTTCTCCTTCTTCTCTCTAGAGTATTATCCAGTGAAGAAATGATAATCTTTTCTGTCATAACCTCCATCTCAACATGGAGCCTAGGGCCAGGTCTTAAGATGGAGAAGCCAAGAGGGTTATATGGACTGTTTGGTCTGCCTGTAGCTCATGATTTTTCTGTCACTCAGATTTTGCGAGAGGGATTTGCAATGTTTTGCTCGGTAAGAAAGCAAGAGGAGGGAAAGTAAGAGAGGAAGGACGAGCACTTCATCAATCACACACTCAGGGGTTACTGTCTAAACTAAAGCCTCTTCGCTGTATGTATGTGTAGTTTTGGGTCTGTGCACTTCTGTGAGTGTCTGGGATGCATTTGTTTATGTGGCATTGGCAATCAAACTGACAGCTCTCTGAGGGATTGTGTAACACTGGAACAACTTTTCGAAATACTGTGTCATTGAGTGTTCACAAGGACGGCTATTTGTGTGATCATGAATATGAATTGAGCTTTCTGAAAAGGACATGCATCTCTGCCTGCATGTAAATATTTGCTTGCATTGAATGGCTTTCTACCATTGATCTGTTCATGTTTACAACTTTAGCTTGACAAATCATGATTCAAATGCTTTTTGTACAATAACTCTGTGACGGTTCGGGCGCCATGGGTAAAACCCACCACAGTTATTAAATTAAATTCATCGTTAAAGACACTTCATATAGGAATGACACTGAATCAGTTCAATTGTGGGAATCAAATAGTACATTCAGTACAAAAAAAGAGAGATTTCTTTTTTAAATTCACAACAATTTTAATTCCAGGCCTAGGAACATTTACCCTTTTAAATAGCTTTTAACAATAATAAATGAGTGACAAATAAATCATCAAATACTTGAATTCAAACAATAAGATTCAAGGCAATACATATTAAAGTGCCCCTATTATGGATTTTTGAAAATTACCTTTCATGTAGTTTGCAACATAGCTCTAAGTGATTGAAAACATCTTGCAAAGTTTTAAATCTGAAAGTAATTGTCTCTCAAATGTAAGAGTCGACTCTGAGTCAATTAAACGAATCGTTTTTAAAAATCTCAAGCCGTTTTGTTGTGATGTCAAGATAAAACATTAGCATAATGCCTGCATTTTCAGCCTCGCTTGTCATTTTGATAGTTCCCACACGTGGCCCTAAATAAATTTGGCAATTAATTTGTCTGTGACACGTTACTGAACTAACAAATGGCGACAGACAGCAAGATTAATCAGATTATAGCACCGCACTTCTCAGACATTCTTACTGAACTGCCATAAAATACATTGACACTTGTTTGCCATTGCCTTTGCTTTTCTGGTTCATCTGCAACTCTGGACGTTTCCTCGTCAGACTCTGGCTTGAATTGGTAAGGTAAAATTGATGCCATGTCTGTTCATACACTGTATAACATTTTCAACACTTGACAAGCCGTAATCCAGTAATGGTGATAGGCGTTCCGTTTCCGACATGCGCTGCACGCAGTATACCAATCACAACTGACTGGGTCACCTGACCAATCACAACTGACTGGGTCACTTGACCAATCACAACGGACTGGGTCACCTGACCAATCACACTGGACTGGGTCACTTGACCAATCACAACTGACTGGGTCACTGACCAATCACAATGGACTGGGTCACTTGACCAATCACAACGGACTGGGTCACTTGACCAATCACAATGGACTGGGTCACTTGACCAATCACAACGGACTGGGTCACTTGACCAATCACAATGGACTGGGTCACTTGACCAATCACAACTGACTGGGTCACCTGACCAATCACAATGGACTGGGTCACCTGACCAATCACAATGGACTGGGTCACCTGACCAATCACAATGGACTGGGTCACTTGACCAATCACAGCGGACTGGGTCACCTGACCAATCACAATGGACTGGGTCACCTGACCAATCACAACTGACTGGGTCACCTGACCAATCACAACTGACTGGGTCACCTGACCAATCACAACGGACTGGGTCACCTGACCAATCACAACTGACTGGGTCACCTGACCAATCACATCTGACTGAGTCACCTGACCAATCACAACTGACTGGGTCACCTGACCAATCACAACGGACTGGGTCATCTGACCAATCACATCTGACTGGGTCACCTGACCAATCACAACTGACTGGTTCAATGACAAATAAATGCATATTATGCATTGAAAGTGTTTTTCGACCTGAAACTTTGAAAATCTGCAACTTTAATTCTTAAATACAAGCAATATTAATCCAAAAAAAAACAACCCCCCAAAAAACCAACCAAACATGAATTGGCTTACCATGTAACTCATTAAACTACTAGACCATTTTTTTTTAAATCATTAAAAAAATCTCACAATATTTACAAAATAAATCTGCAACTCGAGCGCCTAAATAAACATTAAATGTAGCATTATCGCTCATTTTCAATGCCGGGCTACAACAACAGTACTCGCAACACGTCCGCTAGCGTGACCGGGAATAACCTGTTGTTTGAGCATCTCCACCAGTAGCATTCACTCAACCAATGGTGTGAGTTTGGGGGGCGGGATTATCTGTTTTTTTGACCAATAGTAGATGAGTTCTGGTTATGGACATGCTCTGATATCTTATGTTTCTCTCTGATTTTCTTCTAGTTTATACCTACTTTTACAAGGGAAAGGATTACTGGAAGTTTGACAACCAGAAGTTAACAGTGGAACCAGGCTACCCCAAATCAATCCTCAAAGACTGGATGGGCTGCGATCAGTCGGAAGTCGAAAAGAACAAGGACCGCCACCTTCCACACGACGATGTCGACATCATGGTCGCCATTAATGACGTGCCCAGCACTGTAAACGCAATCGCTGTGGTCATCCCATGCATCCTCTCACTGTGCATTCTGGTCCTTGTATATACTATCTTCCAGTTCAAGAACAAAAACGTCCAACAGCACGTGACCTACTACAAACACCCCGTGCAGGAGTGGGTATGACGGACCGAGGGGCGCGATGGACCCCAAATGCTTGAGAACATAAGTGAGGGCTACTATGCTGAGGTTTGACCAGTGCCTGTTTTCTGAACAACCTTGTCCTAGAATGGGAACAAAAGACGAGGCAAGGGAGTTTCCTCTTCCTTCCCACTTGAGACAAAACTTTACAACAAATATTGCAATTTTTTAGCATGAGCCCAATGGACAAAACTTCTGGGGATAGAACATGTGAAGTTGTGCCCTGGCCTTACGCTAACCAGGTTGAGGAACCATCCCTCCAGCTTTGACCGAGACCATCGCTTTCTTATCTCCGGGAGAGTTGGAAGAACCACAGATTTGCGAAACGCCAGCAAATCCTTGTCTCGTTGTCAACATAAACTTGTACATGAATTTCAAGTATTATCAAAGAAATGAAACGAGCAAAACAACAAAAAATGACTTGAAAACCATGTAGGTAGAAAGGCCATAGAAAAGAATACCAAGGAATTCTTGCAGTCTACGGGGTAAAGGTTCACCGCTAGCACTCCTCGAAGACGGCAACATGTTTTTATAGGGAGGTTAGGTGGAATATTCAAACGAACTTGCTTCATAACATCAATCTGAATGTTTGTTTGCAGTTTTTTTCTTTCCTCAGCTGCCTACCAATTTCCACAGAGTACGTAGAATGGTTTATAATAACTGGGGCAGTATTAACACCTCCCACTTGCTACTGTACTCCATTCCTTTTCTCCTTCCGCTGTGTTTATCAGTCGGCAACAATCTCTTTTTGATCAGAAGGCACTCGCGTTAAGTCTTTATAGGAGGGATTTTATGTCATAATTGTTTCTTTGGGATTAGGCCTGATTTATTGCAATCTCTATCTTATATTGTGCTTTTATTCGTCACCTTTCCCTCCATCTTGTACCTTGTTACCATTTCACCAAGTGTAATATTTAAAACACTGGTGCCAGGCAGGAACATGAACAATGAACAGATCTGAATATGAAATAGCTTCGTTCCCGTTGCCTACAGGAGATGATCTCTCAGCGGTTCATCCGTCCTCTTCGAATGAACGTAATATTCTGTATGTCTTGCGTTGAAGTGACTTCAATTTCATGTGTTCGGTGTGGATTGTCTAACACTTAGCTCAGAAATGTCGGGTGCTTTTATTGGTTCGACTGTGCTATTTAACAGTGAAGTGTGTCTGACTGTACCATATTAACACATCTTTTCGTGCTCATCTGCTGTGGGATTGGATATGATACATTGCACATTAGAAGGAGCCGAGATGTAATTGATGTTTTCAGAATTCCAAATGGAACTTAGCCTGACAAAGCTTCGGGCATATATATATATATACAGTATATATTAAAGGTTTGTAGCCTCTTAATCACAATATTAAGATGGTAGACTTGGCGAGACTCCCTATAAGGCTTCACTTAGCACATGGTTTATCATTTGACATTGGGGTTTTGCTGATATTTTTGCCTTAACACATTTAGGTTGCATGTAATGAAATCCATTTTGTTTTTCTCTGAGGAATGAGCATTTTTAGCTACAAAAAAGCCACTTTTTATTTATTCCGCAGAGAATCGTGTACATATTGTATTCACAGTTCAATGGAGCATGGATCTGCAACAGAAACTACCTGGCATCTACTTTTTAGGTTTCTAATGTGTCTCCAGCAATGGTTCGAGCATCTATTCGAGCTTTACCACAGTTTTACACTGAGCTGGCTTCAATGGCATGGTGTTTGTGACATGGGTCACTTTTCGAGTTGCCACATATACATCTGCCCAAATGATCGACCACTTGGAGATCATCTAATTTTATAATACATTTCAACTAACATGAATGTTTTCTGAATAGTCCTGCTGTCTGTTGAAGGTTTTGTGGGTATGAAAACATTAGTTGTGTCTTCCAAAGTAACATTTCACCCTCTTTTGGGCCTTCTTTAAAGGGGAACCATCACGTAACCACTGATTTGAAAGATGAAATAGTGCAAACCTAATGATTCATGCGCTGTGTGATTTTTAGCGTGCTTTATTATCATTGTAGCTTTTTTGTTAGAAGAATGCTTGGTATAATGATTGACTATGGATTGTTTTAGAACATGGTGGAAAAAAATGTATATTTATTTAGTG
This sequence comes from Gobiocypris rarus, assembly GCA_023029165.1. Lineage (NCBI taxonomy): Eukaryota > Metazoa > Chordata > Actinopteri > Cypriniformes > Gobionidae > Gobiocypris > Gobiocypris rarus. Next base: position 36,711,929 of record CM040921.1, on the reverse strand, counting down.
TTTTGGTCGAACTAGCTCAATGCAGTAGTACTGTGAAGGGGTTATGTGACTGTACCCCTTTAAGACATTGTGCCTTGTCTTTAAGTCCGCTATGGCACACTGAACACTGCTCATTTACATTGATTTCCACCTCATTATTTCAACAGTGGATACATGAATACATCCCTTGATTATATATTATTCAATGCCTTTACTAAGTGAAAACAATGCACATTTGTGTTGCCCTCCTTCTCGTATATCATCTTTTGGATCTGTTGTGCGAACAGCTTGATCGTGGGTAGAGAAGTGGCATGAAACTAGAGCAGATTTTACATGTTTGTGCCCACTTGGGAAAGACTCAATGTTATTGTCTCTCAGATAAGCATTTTTATTAGTCAGCTCTGAATCTAGAGCACCTGTTTGCAACAACAAGCAATGTGGCCCTGAAGTGATCTAATGTCTCGGGTACAGGAAGTACTGGGTGGGAGTATTTTTAATGGAACACACTGTGCATCACCAATTGTCTTCCTCAACCTTTAATCCGTCTGATGAGCTGGTGTTGGTATGAGACACAGCAAAACCACTTGCTCTATTAAGCCATGGACTGATTTGACAATGTGGCACAATAGTGTGTTCCAATTCCATACTTAAGAGGCTTTATGTGTTTATTATGTATGACGGACATCTTATATAGCAGTTTTAAAGTATGTTCTTTATCAATATGAGGATGTCTTGTGATGGAAGAAAACTCTTGTGGCAAGGCTGCTTAAGTGCATAGATCAAAATGTTAAATTCAAATGTATTTACAGAATAATGCATAGCTCTAGAGCTCTATTAACACATGGTCACATCATGCATCTTGATTATTCGTATTGCAATCCACATAAATGGCAACAGACTATGAATCTATTTCTGAACTATATGCAAACACAATATTGTTTACTTTCGCCTGATTTGGCAATTAACATCGGACTTTTGTGATTGCTTACTCCCAAACATCTGTATAGTGCCGTAATTCCATTTGGGACGACTAACATTTACAGGTGTGCCCTGAAGAACCAGATGCATCTTCTATGCCAACATCTCTAGAAATGCTTTTTGGAGAGCATTTACAATTTTCATGCAGTAATAAAAATGCATGACGTGACCAAGTGTCTCAGAATAAGGTCTGCAAGCATTTTTAGGGGCCAAGCACCAAAGGTGCGATGACATCTAGTGTATTCGTTAGTGTCTTCTTATTCTCCTTCTTCCGACATCAGAGTCTATGGCAGCCCATATAACCGTATGGTAAAAAGTTGTGAAATTTGGCACAGTCATAGAAAACAGTCCAAACATTCACCACAGCAAATTTGGAGTCTGTAACTCAATCCCTCTAGCGCCACCAACTGTTCAAAGTTTCATTTAAATTTATGTTAATAACTTTTGAATTGTAATGATAGAAAAAAGTCCCCCTCTGATTGGCTCAAGATGATTCGATTGCACCATTTGACGCCATTTTCCATCATACAAATTTTCCTCCTAGACGGTTTGTCCGATTTTCATGAAAAATTGAATCTTCAGACCATGCTGGCAAAAAATTATCAAAAGCTTTTTGATAAACCCAACTGTGCTCGAATAACGCACAAACAAATTAGACACAAAGCATGCCAAATTGGATGCGAGGCAATATCTCTGCAACGCTTTAGCGTATTTAGACCAAACTTGGTACATGTCATCAAAAGCATGACCTGAGGCTACATACAGTGTTTCGGCACAGCGCCACCTACTGGTCTGGAGATATGAAAATGGCTATTTTTGCTTATAACTTCTGAAATATAACCCAAAAATCCTAAAATTGGTCACATTAGATTCGCTACTACATGCTGAGTCGAATGATACCCCATTTTCTCATATAGGCTATTTTGGACGTTAGCCAATTTTGATTGTAAGTGGCAAATAAATGCAATCAAAGTCGGACATTGGTCAATTTTTATGTGTTCACAAATATAAATGTCTATAACTCTTAAACGAAATGAGATGTTTTTACAGAATTTGACGGGTATTTATGAGCGCACTCTGAGGACACATTAAAAAAGTAGTGGGATTGCACCACTTAGTGGCGCTGTAATTGAACAAAATGTTAAATTAGCACTAACTACAGTGCAGTATTTTGTTGTAAAAAAATGCTGTATTTTATGAACACGTTAGCGTGTTGTTTCGAAACTTGGTATGTGCCATTGGGAACATCACCCTGAAGGTATTCAAAATGTTTCGAGACAGCGCTATAATGAAATTTCCAAAAATGCTATTGCTTATATTTGCAGTTTTTCTGAAACTCCCAGCCATGGTTCCTTTTTGTGCTTGGCCCTGATAATTGCTGCTTGCAGCTATATTTATCTTTTAATCTGCACTTTTATCACTTAAGGATTTAATAGTGGAAAAAAAACAGGACATGCGAACCATGCTATTTCATAAGGGAATTCTGAAGCTAACAGAGCACTGCGCAAGCCAGTATTATGTATATATATTAACACTGAACATTTACCAGTGTCAGAAGTGAAACGTTTAACAGAAGAACTAAAGTGTATTTATCAAAGGTGGATATCTTTAGAAATGTTTGTCGTACGGTCACGTGAAAGGTTTGTTAAGCTAGAGGCGTATCATATGAAAAGCTATTTATTTATCATTGAAGGAGACGTAAGGGTATTCTACACAGTTTAATTTGAAATCAAGGTGAAGCCATGCCTATAACCACATTAGTTGCACAGAAAATTAAAAATAAAAAAAATACAGAACTGTACAGGGAGATACGTAAATAGGAATACTCTGGTAATTTGCCTCTTTTTAATGGGTATGATCGTGGCTTTGGACAACAGTCACTTTAAACCCGAGCTGCTGTTGCCTTTTGTTTTTTATGGTCCTTTTATGAGACTAACAATAGGACAAACATATCAGAGGTAGTCAAGGAACTTACGCTTTATAATTACAGAGGGTTCATTTTAATGGAGATTTTATCTGAGATAGCTTTAAAGTTGTTTGTTTTTTATTCTTCTTTTTCTTGACTGACCATGGGGGAAATTTACTGTATTAATGTATATAACCGGTTCTTTTTTCCCTTTGACAAGAGTGAACGCCTCACTCTGTGGTTTAGATCATTTCAGATTCTGTCCTTGGACTTTTGATATTTTCTGATTTACAGGTCAAATGTCGCTGTCCGCTCAGCTTCGTCCGGGTTTTAATGGTCATGTAAATACAAAGATTTACTGAAACTTTTCAGACCTTTTGTATTTTTCTTTCACTCTAACGGTAGCCTATGATTTCACATTGTCATGCATAATGTTGATTATTAAGAATGAGAGTGATTGCTTTACTAATATTAGATATGATTTAAGTTTTATTTCTTAAATCCTGTTTTTAATTCTTTGAACAATGAGTCGTTTTTATTTACGGTTTTCGGTCTGCAGTTTTACACTGTGTATCTAATATCACCACGTTCAAAGAAATGTCAATAAAATAAAATTACATAAATGTCAAGTGTTTGGTGCTTTCTGGAAGCTTTTACCAGCAGTGCTGTTTGTAAGTTTGTGAACCCCTTGCAGAATCTGTGAAAATGTGAATAATTTTAACAAAATAAGAGGGATCATACAAAATGCATGTTATTTTTTATTTAGTACTGTCCTGAATTTTTACATTTTACAGAAAAGATGTTTACATATAGAAAAAAAATAGTTGTGTTTATTAAAATTACCCATTCAAAAGTTGATGTACTCTTGATTCTTAATACTGTGTGTCGTTCCCTGGATGATCCACAGCTGTTTTTCGTCTTGTGATGGTTGTTCTTGAGTTCTTGAGTTTGTCCTGAACAGTTCTTCAGAAAAATCCAGGTCCCGAAATGTTTTCCATTTCAGCATTTTTTGCATATCTGAACCCATCAGTGACTGTATGATTCAAAGATCCATCTTTTCACACTGAGGACGATTGAGGGACTCAAACACAACTATTAACAAAGGTTCACACATTCACTGAAGCTCCAGAAGGAAACATGACGCATTAAGAGCCGGGGGTGAAAACTTTTGAACAGGATGAAGATGGCCAGATTTGTCCCTTCAGAAGCAACAGAAGATACTTACATGTTTCCCGAAAGACAAATTAGGTACAATTTATATTTTGAACTCCCCATATTTTGTGTTACGTCTCTTATTCAGGACAGTACTAAATAAAAAATATGCATTTTGTTATGTAAAAGTTGTACATTTTCAGATTCTGCAAGTGGTTCACAAACTTTCAAGCATCACTGTATATAACAATGAAATTCATGATATTTGTACATGCGTATTTTATTAGTGCAAGTTGCGATCAACTACATAATACATGCTTTTGATACAAAGCAATCAGTACATAAGTGTTGAGAAGAACAGGTTGTGTTTGCAAATACAAACGTGAGCTTAAACTCAAGTCTTCAAGCGCACAACATATTAAAGTCATAAATGGCATCAAACCCATTGCAACACCAGCGCCTCCATGTCTTCTCTCCCACACTGAATTTGGCACTTGTTCATGGATGAAACGACCAATATAGTCGACCTCCGGTCTTTAGTACCAGTTAGTGCAGGATATCATGAAGCTCATGTCGTCTACCTTTCTGGTGCCCATACGGCACTGGGGCAGGTCAGTGTCTGGATCCCGCTGCTCCCGGGGCTCAGGACCAGTAGTTTGGACACTGGATGAAGATGCTTCACCTTGGGATGGCAGATTGCCTGGATTCCTCTGTTGCTGGTCAGCAGGAGAACTGGTACTTTGATCCGACCCCATTTCTTTAATAAAACACATTAGACTTAGATTAGCTTACATGTTTTGCATTCAGTTGCAAAAATATATTTTATTGATTATGATATATTGCACTCAATCCAATACTGTACCATGTTACAGTGATTTATGCCATCATACTGTATAATTATGACCATATTCATGTACCATGGTACTCTGATATTTGATTAATTATGATATATTGCACTCAATCCAATACTGTACCATGTTACAGTGATTTATGCCATCATACTGTATAATTATGACCATATTCATGTACCATGGTACTCTGATATTTGATTAATTATGATATATTGCACTCAATCCAATACTGTACCATGTTACAGTGATTTATGCCATCATACTGTATAATTATGACCATATTCATGTACCATGGTACTCTGATATTTGATTAATTATGATATATTGCACTCAATCCAATACTGTACCATGTTACAGTGATTTATGCCATTATACTGTATAATTATGACCATATTCATGTACCATGGTACTCTGATATTTTGATTAATTATGATATATTGCATTTTTTAATCCAATACTGTACAATGGCACATTGATCTATGCCATCATACTGTATAATTATTACCATATTCATGTACCATGGTACTCTGATATTTTGATTAATTATGATATATTGCATTTTTTAATCCAATACTGTACAGTGGTACATTGATCTATGCCATCATACTGTATAATTATGACCATATTCATGTACCATGGTACTCTGATATTTGATTAATTATGATATATTGCATTTTTTAATCCAATACTGTACAATGGTACAGTGATTTATGCCATCATAATGTATAATTACCATATTCATGTACCATGGTACTCTGATATTTTGATTAATTATGATATATTGCATTTTTTAATCCAATACTGTACAATGGTACAGTGATTTATGCCATCATACTGTATAATTATTACCATATTCATGTACCATGGTACTCTGATATTTTGATTAATTATGATATATTGCATTTTTTAATCCAATACTGTACAATGGTACAGTGATTTATGCCATCATAATGTATAATTATTACCATATTCATGTACCATGGTACTCTGATATTTGATTAATTATGATATATTTAATTTTTATCCAATACTGTACAATGGTACAGTGATTTATGCCATCATACTGTATAATTATTACCATATACATGTACCATGGTACTCTGATATTTGATTAATTATGATATATTGCATTTTTTATCCAATACTGTACAATGGTACAGTGATTTATGCCATCATAATGTATAATTATTACCATATTCATGTACCATGGTACTCCGATGCACTTCAAATACCATTGTAGATCTAAATGAAAAGGGTTTTATAATGGTTCAATTGTCAGATATCTTTCCTGAATTCATAAGAGTGATTTTTATGATAATATTCAGCATCTTCCTCACAAAACAGTTTGAGGCAGGAACTCAAAATAGAGACATCATCTCTAACAGGACAGCCATGTGTTGAAGACGCTGCAGAAACCGCACTTTAGGGAGTGTTTGTCACCGTGACTGAGACAAAAACAGATCAATAGTGTGTTAACGAGCCGAGGCACGTCAAAACTTTACCCCACGCCGCCTCCAACCACTGGAATCTTGCGTTTTCACGGCTCCGATTAGCTCGCGATGTTTCCAGGCAGAAAACGCGGTGTGGATGTCGAGTATGGCGTCCCGTCGGGCTCATTAAAGTGACTTTGCTACATGCACTCGTCTCAACAAACGTCTCACTCAACGTCTTAACTTTTTTTTTTATTCTGCTATTTATTCCATTCAATTTAAGACGCAGACGAGGCGTAGACGTGACGTAGACGTCACGCAGACGTCACGTAAATCACGTGTGGCAGTGAAGCGTCCACTCAGACGTTACGCGTCATTCACGTGTAGCAGTGAAGTTATAAAAACAAAATTCTGCTAACACGTATTATAACACGGCTCAGTGCAGTGTGTCAGCAACTGCGCTATTTACTTTCACTTCACTCACTCCTCTCAATGAACGTGACGTCTGCGTCTGTGATTATATTTGTGTGTGTGAATTCTTGTTTAACCCACATTGTGAGGACAAATGCCCCACAAAGATAATATGTGGGGAAACTTTTTGATAGCCTATAGTAGCCTATTTTAGTTTAAATGTATTGTTGGGGTTGTTATTGTGTTTTTGTCATTTATAATTGTAATGTAGGCCTGTTGATTCAGGTCATCCAATAACAGAAATTAGTGATTTACACCAATACTGTGATGCGGGCGATTAACCCTGCTTGTGGAGTAAATGAAGGCTGTGGTAAATTAAGATAATATAAATGGCATATACATGTAGGCTAGTGGGTTGATTCATGATACGTTTGGGCATGAGAGGTATGGGTTTGCACAATCATTTCAAAATTATATAACACCACGGTTTGATTTAGTTTGCCATTTGGGTTATATTTGTAAGATCTCACGAATCCTGATAAATGCAATTTCAACTATTTCTGAAGTGCTTCTATTATAAAAAGCCCACCATTTTCTCACATAACGCAGTTAAACAGCCCTGCATAGAGTGAATAATCGATTTTTAAGCCATTGATAATGATAAACCACTTCAGCACCGCCGCCACGGACAGCACCTGCTACTGTCGCACTTAAGAAGGAATACCTTAAGCAACCTCCTAAGGTATAGTTCGGGAAACACGCCTAAAAATGGTATAACTTTAGTTAAGTTATACCTTAAGAGTCTTCGTATCGCGCTAAGAGACAACGTTATCGGGAAATGCAACCCTGAGCTGGCTCATGTTATATTTACACGTTGAATTGCCCTGCGTTTATGAATTGCAATTTTTATTGTGTTAGTTCTGTTACATCCTGTTGTGAAAATGCTGGTGACCACTGCTCTTATGTGCTTTATAAATAAAACATGATGGATTGACTGATATCGTAGATTTTACATCGTCGCTTTGCTATTGTGGCAGAAATGACATATAACAACAGCTGACCAAAACCTAACAAAATACACTAACAAAATAATCATTAAAAAGGGATCACTATTTGGCATCCTGTTAGGAGTGGATACTGAACAAAATGTCATTAGTGAAATGAGAATGATTATTAGCCTATTATTTGTATTATTATTATTAGGCTACTTTTATTATTTAATTAATATTAGCAACAATTCGTTTGCACCGTAATTATTTCATACTTTAGGCAGGGGTACTCAAGTTCAGAGGCCAAGGGGCACATTTAAACCACACAGCCACCACACTAGCCATTATTTTTAATGGAAGGAAATTAACATTAAAAGAGTAAAATGTTAGAATGTTTTAACCATTTCGTTATTTTGGCTTGGAATTTCGTTTGTTAGAAATATAAATATAATTTAGAAATGCTTTTGAAATTAAAAACTTTATGCTTAATATACAAAATAAATTGCACCAGACAGAGGGTTAAAGAAAACATATAGGCTCATATAGGCTTATTTAGTTTCACATATTCTGATGGATATTTTCCTTAATGACAGCGGATATAACGCACACAACTCTGTCATTTTTATCCATACAGATAAGAGGACATATTTATAAACAATAAACTGTTACTTTTTGTGTACACTCACTATAACAAAGGCTGTGGAATACACTGAACTTTTTGTGCTGCACTCCAAATGCGGTCTTCATTTAAAAAAAAATTGTTTATTAAACGCAACGTTTTTAATTTCTAAATTTTCTAAATTTAGTTAATATACTTAACAAACGAAATTCAAAGTCAAAATAACGAAATGGTAAAAATAAAAAATCAAACAAAATTCAAATGCAAGCAAATTCAAACATTTCGCTCTTTAATTTGAATCAATGCTTTGTCACCTTCCATCCAAAATAATGGCTATTGCATGGCTTGGATACACATAAACCCATCGACATACCTAGCAGGGAAACATTTTTTTTTATGTCGCATAACATCTGTTATTTATAATAGTTTTATTATATATATATATATATTTTTTTATATATGGAAACGCCATATACTCAAGTATATAGTATATATATATATATATATATAGTATAGAAGAGTATATATATATATATATATATATATATATATTTTTTTATATATATATATATATATATTTTTTTTTTTTTTTTTTTATTTATTTTTATTATTATTATTATTTCTTTCATCGACATTTAGTAAATACCGCAAAGGTTTTGCGCAAATCTGTAATGGAGAGAGCAGTCCAGACAAATTCAAGTGGATTCAGGCGGTCTTGCAAACGCGTTTGATCCAATTAAAAAAAATAAATTCTTAAATATCCACATAAACGACAAATTGTTCACTATAGCAATAGTGCCTCGCCCATCCCATTTGCACAGGGCCTGTTTGTTTTACTAGGAGCTAGCCTATATAAATCATTAAAGTGTGATGTTTAAATTATGCAAGTGAAAGTGAGCACTGGCTGCGTATCGCGCAAACTTTTTAATGATGCGCTTAGCTTTAAGAAATAATTACTACCGGCGGGCCACCTGTTGAGTGGCCTACCTCTGCTTTAGGGCATCACCGAGCTGTGATGATCATAAAGATTACAGATATTATTTGCCCATAAAAACCAAAACATTAGGTCTAATAATAATAATAATAATAATAGCCTATATTAATTTTATATAGCCTAGTGCCTAAATTATTATCGGTCTAATAGCCTATGCATCTGACCACTGCAATAATCAGTTTGAAAATTAAGAACAGCTTTTTTCAAACGCCATTTAAAAAACAACTTGCCTACTTCTCTCATTTCACAACATATGGACCACAAGGTAAATATTAAGAAAATACATTTATATAATTGTATAATTTATAAAGATGTAGGCTATTATTACTTATATGTGTTTAAGCCTAAATTAGTCTCTCGATGTACCTGAGAGAATATAGGCCTAGTCTTTAATGCAGTGTCAGAAGTCAGCTTACTTTCTGCAGTGAATATAGACTGGTGTTTGAGACTTTTCATGTTAATAAAATGAAGAAAATTATTAAACAGTTAAGTAAATAGCATAAAAAAGTAAATAGCCTATAGTGGGACACAACCTAACATAATGACTCTGTTTGTGAAAATTGACTTGGGGTTCAGACTGCTTATGTTTTTACCCCACATTATTGAAACCACCTTCAAGCAGAAGCAGACCTCAAGTTTAGGCATATGAACCAGTGATGTGGCAGACGCAGACGTCACGTTCGGCAGACGCAGACGTCACGTTCGGCAGACGCAGACGTCACGTTCTGCAGACGCAGACGTCACGTTCATTGAGACGAGTGCATGTAGCAAAGTCACTTTAATGAGCCCGACGGGACGCCATAGTCGAGGGTCACGGGCGATCGCTGCTGCAGTGACGTTTCGCAGGTGGCCAGCTATTGGAAGTGTCAACAAAGACGACGTCACACTGGAACTCAATGGTGATTGGCTTACAAATCCACAGTGCTAGGAGAGGTGTGTCCTGTTGCTATGCAGGTTTGTAGTGGATGACAAAAACAACACGGCTCGACAGTCTCAGCCATTTGGAAAACAGAATATATTTAATTTTATTTATTTATTATTTTATAATTAAATGGAATAAGCTATAGCAAAGATGACTTGTTAAATCCAAGTATTTGTAGTATTTGTACATTCCTTAATTTTAATTGAATTAATTATTTTATATATTTTTTATATTTAAATATTTATTTTAATTTTATTTTGATCGTATGTTATTATCAAATTATTATAAGCACTTTCAATTAAAAAAACATACAAGAAATTTAAATTAATAAATTTTACAAAATATTTATGTGATTCTTATATGGCTTTATTTTATGATGTTCTTTTCGTTTGCATAATTAAATTATTTCTTATTTAGCGCATTTTTTTATTATTATTTAAAATACTTAGTAAAAATAAGACTTAGTAAAAAAATTTTTTTACAATGTTTTTACAGAAATAGTCTGTGGGCTATAAATGGATATAAATGCTGTGTCCAATTCAATACAAAAAAACATTTTATTTATTTATTACTAATATAATAACAAGGATCTAACTTGAAACTCTTGAGAGTAAAAACAAAGGCAACAGTGTTTCTCATGACAACATGAGCTATCGTATCACGTAACCTGTACGCGTTGACGTCACGTCAGCGCGTCAGGACGTCAGGGAAGTGAAGTAAACACGTGGTTTACGGCTTCCACGCTTCTCTACTGAGTGAGAATCGGTAAATATAAGATTACTGTTGCAGTTGTAGTGTATTGTATTGTAAAGTCATTACATTTAGGATGTAATATGTATTGTTAACCTGCGTTGGCATTTGAGGGGAACAGAATTGGTAGCATTTAATGCCTGGAGATGTTGAAATTACTACATTTAACGTTAGCCGACTGCTAACTACCTCGACTAGTAACTGTTTTAATTAAAGTTACGTTCAGCGTGTTTAACCCGCAGGTCTAGCTGAGAATTACTTTATTTAATATTTATATGCCAGAGACCTGTATGCTTAAAGTATTATTTAAAAAAAATCTCAAAAAATAAAAGTTTAGTTGAGCATTGCGCTGATTTGAAATATGATTTTTAATAATTTTCTGTTGAAAGATGTAATGTTTGTGTTTCTGTTCTGGATCAAAAACTTGTAGAGAAATACAATGAAATCGAGAAATAAACACCTGGCATGTTTAGAACTTCCCAATGTCAATTTATGCAATCTTAGTTAGCTTACGTGTGTGTGTGTGTGTCAACTAGTTTATATTTTACATACATCAGGAACATTTTACAAGTTTTTTTATAATCATGTTTTTGGAGTTTCCAGTAATATTTAGGCTATTATTAGTATTATTATCTGAATATACATGTTGTGTCTCTTCAGGTTTAGACAGCTTTGATCACAGCAGAAGAATGGCAGTCCGTGCTTCATTTGAGAAGAATAATGAGATTGGATGCTTTGCCAAGCTCACAAACACATATTGCTTGGTGGCGATTGGCGGTTCAGAAAACTTTTACAGGTGAGTCATAAAGTATGTACAGATTATGTCAACGTGGCCATATATCTATATACTGACTATATACAAACCAGTCCAGTCCAAGGCCGTAACCACCATAGGCGTTGAGGGGGACAAGCCCATGCCACCCCCAGTAATTGGAAATGTCCAAATTGTCCCCCAATATTTGATCTTTCTTAAAGCTACACTGTGTAACTTTTTAAGTTTATTTTTAGCTAAAAATACTTAGTTCTTTCAAAAATATATGTGCTCATTAATGTATATTTACTTCTTTCAAGTAATAAAGTATTCTCATATGTGTATAATATGCCATTGAAAATACATACGGGTGAGGGGTTTGAATGCGCATGTTGCCCCTCCATCTTGAAAGTACAGTAGCCAAAGAGGACATACCCGTAAATTCAAGCTTCGCCTTTGGCGTTTAACACTCAATGGCACCGTGTCGAATGTGAAGACGGGGATTGCTTGAGACTGATATAGCCTACAATGTAAACTTTGCCTTACGCTAGTGATGTCGTACAATATACAGAATAACGATAGCACTGATAAAAGTTACTTTACTAAGATTAGCTTGCATTCGTCTGGGAACCTGATCGCTGATGTTAGCAATGAAATGGTAAAAAATAACGAAAACGTAAAACTATTATTCATTTTACATAGATGTCATAACCTACATGTTAACTGACAAATTAAATAACTGCAAATTATAATAGTTTTCTAAAGTAACCTCATCACTTGATCGAACTGGAAGCCATATTAATCTTGGACTAAATCAGCCACCGTAGGAGTTAAAACGAAATCGGAATTGAGAGGAACAGAAACTAATATTCACTGGATGGTCATATACCTTTTCACCGCTAGATGGGGGAAAATATCACACAGTGCAGCTTTAGTGCTGCTCTCCATTACATTTGTTTTTGATGGCCAATCAGTTCAAAGAAGGCGGGGCTTAATGTTCACACTTCAATGCAACACTTTTACTTTTTACAGTGAAAAAGTGTGTGATAAGATATAAGTAGCTAAACATTTCATATTTGACAACTGTTTAACGATCCACATGCTGCAAACTTTTTTTAATGTAATTTCGCTATTTTGAATTGAATTGAATTATCATTTTACACTCATAGTAACAAGAGTGAATGTGTTTATATTTAATATTTACCAAGAGTTTAAATGGATTACTTCACAACTATATAGGCTATAATTAGATCTAGCCTTTTACCCTTCTTATTTCTTCTTTATTCACTTAAATCAATTTTAATCCTTTAAATATGTAATTTATTTTAATAAAAACACCCCTCAACACACAAAAAGACAGCTTTGGTCCCCTGCCTCCCAATGTTCAAGACATGATTACGGCCTTGATACACACCTCTGCAAAATGATCCGTTTCTCTGGGTTTTACTATTTATATGTGTGTTTGTGTTAAAGTGCTTTATTCTATACACTACTGACATTTGTTCCAAACCACTTGAAACATTTGTTGTGTTTAGCTATTTCAAACAGCTGATACATTTTAGCCATTAAACCTGATTTTCAATGGGGATTGAATAATTTTGACTTCTTGTCGAAATGCTTTTTGTTCTTCCCCACAGTGTCTTTGAAGGTGAACTGTCAGAAACGATACCTGTTGTTCATGCTTCTATAGCTGGATGTCGAATCATAGGCAGAATGTGTGTGGGTAAGAGCAGTTATCGAATTATTTAGTATTTGTGTACATTTGTGCAGGATTAAAGGATTAGTTCACTTTTAAATAATCTTTTGCTCACCCCCATGTCATCCAAGATGTCCATGTCTTTCTTTCTTCAGTGGTAAAGAAATGAAGGGTTTTGATGAAAACATTTTTCTTCATATTATGGGACATATTCAGTGGAGCTTCAAAGGGCTTTAAACCACACCAGACGATGAATAAGGGTCTGATCTAACCATCGGTCATTTAAAAAAAAAAGTTTAAGTTTTATAAGCACAAATGCTCGTCTTGCTCTGTTCTGTGATCATGATGTCACAAAATACGCAATTACGCTGAAGAGGTCACGCTTGCCGTAGGCGGAAGTACCGAGTCAGTGTTTACAAATGAGCAGAAGGAGGATTTAAAATCGTCCGACATCGCTGTTTTACCTTTTAACTCACTTTTTTATAAACGGCGTTTGACTGAGTATGTGCACGTTCAACACTGACTCTGTACTTCCGCCTGCGTAACGCGTGACCTTTCCAATCGTAACTGCGTATCACGTGACGTCACAAACACATATCACAGAACAGAGCAAGGCCAACATTTGTGCTTATACATTTTTACACCCGTCTGGTGTGGTTTAAAGCCCTCTGAAGCTGCACTGAAACTGTCATTCGGACCTTGAGCCGTTTGGGCTCCATTGAGTCGATTATAAGGAGAAAAATCCTGGAATGTTTGCATCAAAAACCTTAATTTCTTTTCGACTGAAGAAAGAAAGACATGGACATCTTGGATGAGATGGGGGTGAGGAAATTATCAGCAAAAGTTTATTTAAAAGTGAACTAATCCTTTAACGCCTATGTTATGTTGATTTAAAATACAAGAATGTTTGTGTGAATAATGGAACCTTTCTAAAGGTCAGATTAAGCCTGGTTACCTTTTTATGTCCTCATACTTGGATGTAAAATAGATGTTTTGTGTGTGTGTGTGTGTGTGTGTCTGTCTGTGTGTCTGTCTGTGTGTCTGTGTGTGTCTGTGTGTCTGTGTGTGTCTGTGTGTGTCTGTGTGTGTCTGTGTGTGTCTGTGTGTGTGTGTGTGTCTGGGGATGCTGTTCCACAGGAAATCGCCATGGTCTCTTGGTGCCCAACAACACGACAGATCAAGAGTTACAGCACATTAGGAACTGCCTGCCAGATCCTGTCCGGATTCAGAGAGTAGAAGAGCGTCTTTCTGCGCTGGGGAACGTCATCGCTTGTAACGACTATGTTGCTCTTGTTCATCCTGACCTTGACAGAGTAAGAACATCCCTACTATCTGAAATCAGTGCTTTCTCCAAACTCTCAACATTTTATATTTCTCTAAAAAGCCTGTCAAATGTGCATCATTGGTTAGTGCCACAGCATTGGTGTGGTTTGTATTAAGAGCATTGTTGTCCTCAGGAAACGGAAGAGATTCTTGCAGACACTCTAAAGGTGGAAGTGTTCCGGCAGACGATTGCGGAGCAGGTGCTTGTGGGTAGTTACTGCACCTTCAGTAACCAGGGAGGCCTCGTCCATCCCAAAACCTCCATAGAAGATCAAGATGAACTCTCATCACTCCTGCAAGTGCCTTTAGTGGTGAGTGACTTCTGTCAGATCTGAGAATCAGTCGAAGAGCAAAAATCATATTGACTTGATGATATTCTAATGCACAATTGCACTAAAGCATGGGAATTTTAAAATATTTATATTTGGCAAAGATGCTTTAAATTGATCAAAAGTTACAGTAAAGACATTTACAATGATCTAAAATATTTCTATTTCAAATAAAGGCTGTTCGTTTGAACTTTCACCATTCTCACAGAATCACGGTTTTCACCAAAATCTGAAGCAGCACAACTGTTTTCATATCCAAATCATCATATTAGAATGATTTTTGAAGGGTCATGTGACACTTAAGACTAGTGTTGTCACGATACCAAAATTATGACTTCGATACGATACCAGACTAAAATACCTCGATACCGATACTGAATCGATACCACGGCAAAAAAACAAACAAACAAACAGTAAAAGTAATTGAATAATATGTCAGAACTTACTATACATTGTTTTAAATATGTAACAAAAAAACTAAAACATAACCTCACTTGGCCAGCATGTTCCTTCCTTGATTTTTGACCATTCCCTCGTCTTATTGCAATAATAATTACATGCCAGTGTGAACATCCTTACAGAAATGTTTACAAAAATCACATTATAGGTCATGTTGACATTCACTAACCTTTCACTATTCTCAACAGGTTGGGATGAACAAAATCTTATTTCATAATATAAGTAATTTAATATTTTTTTAATGTAATTTTATAATTACAATATAGATATTTCTTTTTAATTTTATCTTTGTTTAAAAAAAGAAGCAAAAATGCAAATGACAAACAGTGCTTTATTTTTCAGCTACAGTCTATATAACAGTAACATTCAAGATAGAAATTAAATAATAAATAAAAGCTTAGTCTTCACTCTATAAATTAATTGTACACAGATTCCTAATACATATATTAAAGTTATTCAGTCAATCATGTGGTGATTTTCTATTTGTATTTTGTTGTTTGATTAACTTTAAGAGCTGCACGGACCCAATTAATTGGAACACCTCCGATTTCCAACTCAACTCTGTATCGTTCATCCGTTAAGACATACCCGACTGTGTTTTCCTGAATACTCGTCAGGACTCGTCGTGCATTTATTTGACCATTCAATCGCATGCCGTCTCAGTGAAAAGTGTGTGCTGTGCGTGCGCTTCAGGTCAAAGTCCGACAGGGCGAGCACGTCCCGCACTGCGCTTTATAGCCTACAGATGAAACCATTAAAGTTGATCAGTTAAGAGCAGTGAGTGATCGTTTGTCTTTTTGTTCAGACCGATCACACACTAACACTAACTCGCTGTCATGAGGAAAAATCCAGCAGAACACGCGTTCTTGTGTGAGAACGAGATGAATGAGAGGATGCGGGTGCGTGTCAACTCGCTGTTGGTCGGAGAGGAGAGCGCAGCTGGTGTCGATACTGTAGAAACTGAGTATCGTTTCAGATATTTCAGTATCGATACATATCGAAATATTGATATTTTTGACAACACTACTTAAGACTGGAGTAATGATGCTGAAAATTGTAATTGCGTTCTAAAATATATATAAAAAGAAATTTTACTGTAATTCTGATTAAGTAAGTGCAGCGTTCTTTCAAAAACAAAGTCCCCCTGTAGTCAATCATTGTATCCTTTAACTTATCTTTGAACACCAAAATTTCAACTGATGGAAAAAAATAAGTATTCACATCTTAAAGGGGTACTTCAGTGCTGGGAAGATGAATGTGTATTTAAACTGGGTCATTTATATAGTAAAATTGTGAAATTATTTTTTAATTTGGGCTAGACTGAGAAGATTTTTGTCTCATAATGGATGAAGGACAACAACTCCCAGAATGCACTGCTTCGCTGCCCAACGAGGCCACACCAAAAAGCCAATGGATTTTCCAGAAATAAAATACATAATTCTCTCGTCTCAGGGGGATATGAGGAGGGAAAGTACGATAATTCGAATATACTCCCGGGTTTCTACTGAAGCTTTGCTTAATGCTAATCGCTGAAGTAACCCTTTAAAATAGCTTGAATGTAACTCCCTTACTTTATTTAGGATGCATGGATCCATGAATATTATGCAGATATTGAAATATCATGCACATTAACCCCGCCTCCACTCACTCACACCAGTTCAGAGACCCACTCTGTCAAATGTATTGTTTTACATGAACGTGTTGTTTCCTCTGAAGGCTGGAACGGTCAATCGTGGTAGTGAGGTGATCGCTGCTGGTATGGTGGTGAACGACTGGTGTGCTTTCTGTGGACTGGACACCACGAGCACTGAGCTGTCCGTCATCGAGAGCGTCTTCAGATTGAGTGAAACGCAGCCCAGTGCCATCGCAACCACTATGAGAGACTCGCTCATCGACAGGTATGTGATGACACCTCACGAGGCATATCAGTCCAGAGGGAACTACATATCTATGGATATCTATTAATGGCCACCTATTATGCAAAATTCACTTTTATAAGGTGTTTCAAATCATGTGTGTGTAAACAACCAGTCAATTATGGTAAAAATCCACCCAATACTTCTTTTATAATCCCCATAAATCATTAACAATCTCTCCAAATGCGTGGTTTCATATACTCCTATGTAAGAGTAGGAAAGCCCCGCCCACGACTGGTGATGATCTGCCCTATTAGCATAGACACACCCCTGAGTGAGAAGCACAGAGATGCTGTTTCTGTTGTATCAGCTGCTAGAGCTTTACAATGTCTGCGCTAAAAAACATTACAAATGTGCTGTTGTTGGATGAGCGAACATAAGAGTCTCCAGACTCCCGGCATCCGAGTCACTGAAGACACAGTGGTTAAATTTCATTTTCAAAGGAATTGTCCCGAAGAAAATCGATAAATTCTTAAACATAGACCATAGTCGCTTGATAAATGCTACACGTGTTCTGAAAGTACACGTTTAAACACACAGGCTTTAGTTCAAGATGGTCATTTCATGCATTTGGGAGTCTGTTAAAGCTGTCCCATCCGTCTTTTCACAGTTACTGCAATACAGTACGCGCACAAATATAAACAGCATTAGGACTAACGACTATTTTTATATCAATTAATCTATCAGCTAATTTTAATTTTCAACTATTTTTCTTAAAAACATATAATTTGACTTGCAATTTTGGCATTAAGTGGTGTACTATTAAAAAAAAAGTATAAATGTGAACAAGCCCTTGACGAAATGTAAAACTAAAGGTACAAATTTGTAAACCAATATAAAAAAAGAGAATATCAGCAAATACTTTTTTATAAAGAGTAGTGCTGTCATGATACCAGATTAAAATACCTCCACACTGATACTGAATCCATACCATGGCAAAAAAAGTGTAAAGGTAATTGAATATTATGACAGAACTTATTATTCCATTGTTTTATGAAATATGTAAAAAAAACTAAAAACTCACTATACACTGATTCTTAATATATTTTAAAGTTATTCAGTTTATTTTCTAATGCAGGCGTTTCTGTTGTTTTTAGTGAATGGTGGAAACAACACACACACACACACACACACACACACACACATGTTTGTTTTTGTGAAATGGGGATGGTCCCATAGGCGTAATGCATTTTATACTGTACAAACTGTATTTTCTATCCCCTACACTGCCCTGCCCCTAAACCTACCTAATACAGGAGACTGCACAGTTTACTTTCTGTGAAAAAAAACCTCATCCTGTGTGATTTATAAGCATTTGAAAAAGTGAGGACATGGGAATGCCCTCATATTTCACCCTCTTTTGTAACAATACCTATGTCATACCCATGTCATTATACACATTTGTGTCCTGATATGTCACAAAACATGCCCACACACACACACACACACACACACACACACACACACTACTTCTGCTGTCACACATCGACGCAAATCAAGAAATACTGGGCATATTAGAGGCTGTAATTAAACTAAACTATACCTGTTCATCTTCATGCAGCAGATATTCTCTGGCTCTTACAACAGTTCCCACACCAGCGATTTATAGATTATCACAGAAAATGCTAATCAATTATTTGAAGATAGTAACCCCACATAAGTCATAAATTCATGAACTATCCATTCAGAAACGTCCTGTCTCATTCTACGTCGGAGAAGCAGCTCATTTACATTTAAAGGGACACACACAAAAACTGTTTATTTTTGCGCACCCTCAGAAAGTGACCATTTTAACATGCTCTGCGGGGTTTTTTGAGCTTACACTTCACATACACACTCTGGGGACATCAGAGACTTATAGGACCTGCTTTAAACTAAAGACTAATGTTTCAAAGTTTGATCTGGTTTCACGGCAAACTAAACCTCATAATTTATTCTTTTTCAGTCTCACATAAAACTGAAACGGTTTTGAAGGCTTTGGATATTTGCGGGAAGATGCCTGAGTGGACCTGGAAGTCAGTATTCGATGGTTTGAAGGCTGATTATGTCTTCCTTCGGGCGGAAACGCACTTACCTTCATCCCAGGAGGAAACGTGTTGTCATCGTAATATTCATGTATGAACTGCCTGTCGCACTCTTTTTGTAAAATGCCAAAACAAAAACTTGTTAAAGTGCTGCTTTTATCTAAATCTAAAAATAAGACCACATACTTTAAAATGGTGACATTTGTTTCACTAAAGCTGTGCATGATCAACACAGACTGGTTTATTAAATAGTGATTATGTAGTAATGCTTATGCAGTCTGACGCTCAATAAAAGGCTTTTGACAACATCCTGATGCAAGAACTCCTTTATTGAGAGCTGTGATTGAGAGACTACATTCAGAAATGTGCCAGTATGAATAGAGCAGTCCAACTAAACATGGTCGTCTTCAACACAGTCGGATTCTTTGGTATTTACTGATTCGCATTTGTAAGTCAAAACATATTAAAGTATGATAAATGTAGAATATGAAAACGGTGGTAATAAAAGTAACATGGACACACAAATGAAATGCAGCATCATATGAATAAAAAAGTAAATGGGAAAACAAATACGACCGTTTAAAAGTTTGGGGTGGTAAGATGTTTATAAAAAGAGGTTTCGTACTCTCACCAAGGCATTGATTTTCTCAAATTAAGACTCAAAAGTTCGTTTGAAATAATCTTTTGTAACATTATAAATGTCTTTTTGACCAGTTAAATCTTACCGACTGCAAACCTTTAAAAGGTTGTTTGTGTATGGATGAAGCATATTTTAAACATGAAACAATCATGAAAACAGACAGAATAATAATAATAAAAAAGCACAATACTGCATTTGCTTTTGGTCTAGATCTGAGTGCATGGTTCAGCCATCTTTCACTAATGAACTCCCATGTATTTTACAGTTGTTCACCATCAGTTAATATAATCTCACTTTGTAGATAAACAAATATGCATGGTGTACAAAAGAGAGCCTGAGCAGCTCAATGCATATGACTTGCATAACCAGCAATGTGCACTCGAAACAATGTCACGGGCATTTCTATTCTGTGCTCCATGACATTTGCAGGCCTGGAAGTTCATTTAAAATCCCTGATGTTTCCATGATTTCATAACCGTGGGAACCCCATGTATAGACTGGCAGTTTTTGGCAACATAAATGACGGAAAATAACACTTGTTAAAATGTAACAGGCAAGCATCAATAACATATTTTGGCTAAAAGAAGAAAGTGTATGTATGGTGTGCATCACAATGGACTGCAGAAGCGACACAAGCCACGTCGATGTGTAACCAGCAGCTATTTACAACACTACGGTGGTGGAGATCTGCAACGGGAACACCGTTAAGTCTTCTTAGATAGTTTTTAGGTGATTTGTAGCCTTTCCAACCGGCTGTCTAAATAAAACCACTTTTGCTCTGTCAAGTATACACTTAAAATGAACCCATTTTAAAACTTCCTTTTCCTTCTAAATTTAAACAAATGCAACGTCCTGCAACCTGCACAGGAAGACGAGACCCTTTCCTGACAACATCCAATCACCTGATTCTGACCTATACAGACATCACCCATTTACACATCAGTTCTGACCTCTGATATAATACTCTAACCATGATTTGTCAATGCAACAATGATATGTTCAAACCACAAGGATCATTGAAATTCTATGAAGTAGCCACTCAGAAATCATCTGTCGATAAATAGACGGAGGGAGGAAATGTGTAGTTCTAAAGAAAGCGGGAAGGGACGCGTCGGCAGAGGAAGAGGTGTAAGAGTGGCTGTGAAGATGCACTGGGATCAGTTCTGCTCTTCTTTCAGATCAAACCTGACACAGGAGACCGTAAAAAACATTACATGAACAGTTCATCCAAAAATAACCATGCCATTATTGAAGAACTTCGATATCATAACTAATCAAATCAAACACACATGAGGAATTATTGCTTAGTAAAAATAATAGTATGTTTGTGCATTAACAGTCACAAAACTCACCATTCTGAGACTCCTGAGAGGAAGTCAACGTGTCCCAGGTCTATCTGCACCTACGAGAATAAATCAACACATTAAACACTACAGCATAGATTTGATCAAATTAAATGTTACATTTAATACACTTTTATGAATTATGAAACTCAATTATATTTAAACTATATTAAATAAATCAAATGTATATTATTTTTATTTGATAAATATATTTTAAATTAATTTAATAAACAAAATATATTAAATTAAATTCTGTATTTGTTAAAGGCATGAAGTAATAGGAAATGCTGAAAAACTCAATCAACAATACATTAAATATTACATTAAAGAAATTGTGAAAAGTACATTTACATTTATAAATATATATAATATTTAATACGTATTTCAATGATATTAATCAAATAAAATAATATATTTAGTAAATTAATTTATATAAATAAAATAAATGATATGAAAAAAATGCATTCTTCATTTTGTTTATGGCACAAAGGAATATAATTGTATAAACATCTAGCTGTCTGTCTGTCTGTCCATCCCTCCCATTATCTCTATAAAATAATTATTTTATAATTTTAACAACATCTATCTATCCAGCCCTCCATATCTATGAAATAATTATTTTATCATTTTATAAACATCTATCTATCATCCATCCATAACTATGAAATATATAATTATTTTATAACTCTCATCCATCCATCCATCTAGTGCACATTTATTTTGTTAGGATGTTTCGATATTTTAAACAGACAATGAGACAGAAACACTGAGTATGAAATGCTGTTTGCAGTATCTTCCTGTACAGCTGCAGACTGACCTGGCCGATCACGTCTTTGTCTCGATTCATGAAGGACGAGGACGCGTTTTTCACACAAACGCTGAGCTCTCGTCTCTGAGCGTCCTCTGCACTCAAATCAAACTCAAACCTACGGAAGAACAGTCCAGATTATGACACACACTGGGTCAAGGACTCCTGAAACCACTTCACATCTGAGGCAGAACATGCAAGTACATCTGAGAACATGAAATCAAAAGACTTACACAACACAATGTTTACAGATGAATCAGACACACCGTTCTTATAGTCTCCTACTGTATGGAACTAAAGGATGATCATATTCATACACCATGGTATTTAAATGGTAAAAAGGAAGCTATTACCATGGTATGTAGTTTGCAGAACAGATTACGATTCACTTAAATGTCGTCCTCTCTTACTCATGAACAACACACACACACACACACACACACCTTTCATTGAACTCTGGGTTCAGGTTTTTCTTCTTCACACTCGTCTTTCTTTTCGTGGCCTTGCTTTTATCCGGCAGCAGAATGAGGGAGACGTAGGTGTCTAAACTATCCTTAGATGATGTAACCAGACCCCTGAAAACACAAACACACAACGTCCTCACTTTACCTCAAACTTTTCACTTGCACAGGCAACTTATAAACTTGAATAAACTTGGTTCTTGGTTGCTCAAATGATTAAATAACCATGCCAACATTATACACCATACAATAAAAGCACGTATACGATCCACAAGTAGCCAGACCTGCATGCATGGATGATCACTGTGAGCTGTTTCTGGAAGGAAAGGGAGATTTTGATTTGTCCTGTGGTGGCCGTCTGTTTATTACTCAAAACAGGACCTGAACCCATGGCTACTAATGCTGCCATTTTTGAATCCAAGATCTGGATTAAACAGAACGTGGGGTTTTGGTTAGAGCATTGCAACTTGTCTTCATGTATACTATTATTTCCAGTGACTATAACACTGTCTAACCTTCAGCTGCGCTCTGAGTAGAATCTGGCTCTGTGGCAAAGCTCCATCCAGATCGAGCCATTGGTCCATCAGTAGATCTGGTTTTGAAAGCAGCTCTCTGATTGGTAGAACCAACGAGCCAATTGGTTGATCCCAGGCACTTGAGAACTGCACAGAATGACAAATTAAAAGTGAGTATGAAATCATCATCATCATCATTTATGGACTGAAGAAAAAAAGCAAACACCGTTCTGGTTAAAGGCACAATATGAAATATTTAAATATCCAAAAACCGCTAGAACAGTGTTATATATTTTGTTGACTTGTGTACTTGCATTTTCACAAATGTTTCCAAGAATGTTTAAATCCTGAGAAATAAGCGATTTTAACCAGGACACGGACCGTGTGTCGCCTGTCAATGACATCACACCCTTGACTTCTGGTTTTATTTTGTAGAAACCAGAGAAACACCAAAGATGCTTTAATATCTGATGTGTTTTATTAGACAGTTGAGCAACTGTTTGGATCACTGATGGACAGATTTGTTCTTGATTTACCGCACAGAGTGCCATGTTTTACCACCTGATATGATCTCGCTCACTGCAGTGTGAACAAGTGTCTCATAGAAGCGCCGAGCCAACGCACATTATAACATCACTTTAACACACTCACATGTGTGTTATATGGTAAAACAGCGCTGCGTTACACACACACGCTCTCAATCTGATCCAGACAGTCTTTGAAAAAACACGATTTTCTCAGCTTTTGTTCAAAATGTTGCTTTTACAATCCACACTAACCCCAACTGTTGATTAAAAAACCAGCATGAATCTAGAATAAATGTTTTTGTTGGTTTGTTTAAAAGCATTGGCTCTATCTTTTGATATATTGCATGTTCAGATACAACAAACTATTCTGTGAATGTACTTTTGTGACAATTATCAAAAACGCTGGCAGGGAAAGAGTTAATTTCTACAATATCCTCACCTTAATGACAAGTGTGTCCTTTTTGGGATCATGAATCAGGAAGTCAAAAGCTTCATTCCAGTGAGGAGAGGTTGAACGATCACACACCTTTATATTAGACAGAACAGAAATAGGAATTACAAATAGATTTAAATACGTTGCATATGACTTTTTACAGTACTGCATGATTGTCATTGTTGATAAAAATCTCCTGCCTTGGTTTTGTAAGATGTTCCTCCAAGTACAAGTTCAGCGGCAGCTTTGGGTTCCTTTCCGCTTTTCTTCAACTAGACGCCAATATAACCAATATTACTCACAATGATTTATTAACACGTTATTATTATTATTATTATTATTAACAGAGCTTTTGTTACTCTTCCAGTAAAAATGTAATTCCATTATTAATGCAATCTCTATAAAACTATTTTAAAGAGTTAAATTACTAGAATAAATATAGACAAAATTAATAAAATAAGTAAACATAAATTAAATAGAAATATACATATATATATATTATTATGCATATTTACATTTTATGATACTATATACATACACAAATACATTTACAGTTCTGGAAAAAATTAAGAGACCACTTAAAGGAACACTCCACTCCACATTTTTGAGTGCAATGCTAATGGTCTAATCCGATTCAATGATGTATGCTAAGCTATGCTAAAAGTGCTACCGCCAGATACAAAGATCGGCTAAATGGATTCAAAAACGGTAAAACTCAACTATTTAACTCTAGGGGACTTGGAAAATGAGCCTATTTTCAAAAAAAGTTGAGTGTTCCTTTAACATTAAGAAATAAATGTTAAGTGGTCTCTTAATTTCTTCCAGAGCTATATATATATATATATATATAAATCAGAAAAGCATGTGGTTTATTAGTGTGATGACTCACAGGCAGTTGATGAGCTCTGTCTAAAAGGATAAACAGCAACGCTGCTGACGGCACAGATTTGTTCTGGTAGGACTGAGTGCTTTGCATCTGCATTACCTGATTTTAAAAAACAACAACAGTATTTTACTATTGAGTCATTTTTTGTATAAACACAGCATCAACAAACTCCATGTGTCTTCATTTAAGACTGACTTGCTCCAATCGATCCCGCTGTGTTGCGGTAGGAAGCCATTCCAGAACCAAATGGACTCGACCATGTTTTATATCATTCAAAGTAAACCACTGGAAAAGAAAAGCCAGCACAGAAAGATTAATGCGCTTATTGTGTTGTGATCTTACAAATCAGAGCCAAATGGGCTGGCTGATACTCACTTCATCATTGTACTGGGACCTGATGATGCCTCCGAGTTTGAGCTTGAACCTGAGCACACATGAAGAACATCGGGAAATAATATGTAAATAATTTGCATGTTTCTTACATATATACAGGTGATTGTATCATTGCAGGTACATTTGGTGTCCATTTTTACCCCCTGTTTTTTTCAAATGGTTATATTTATAATTATGGTAATAATTTGTTACTCATTGTCATGGATCACAAGATGTTACAGGCTATAACAATATATTTTCTGTAAAAAGTATACAGCTGAAAATCATGATTTCTTGTCCGAATAAGTCAGTGTATTTTTCTATAATGTATCATTGTGTAATTAAAATATTTTTTTTCTTTTTTTGTTAACTTTTCATTTATTTTGAGACCTAAATAGTAATTTTCCCAATTCTACCAAATTAAGTTGTTTAAAAAAACCTTTTATCTTAAAGAAATCTTGTGTCAACTCTGTTACCGTATCATACTTTGCCTTTAAATTGGTGGCATTATCTCCACACAACTATGTTAGATACAGGAAATGATGTCACTTTCCCTCACTGATAACACCTGAAGCACTGAAATGTCTCTGTGCTCTCTCTCTAAAAAAAAAAGTTCTTACATCAAGTTATTTTGAAAACGTCAGAATTGTTACCAAAAGGAAACCAAATTTGATCACTGATCACACAAAGCTGTTTAAAAGTCTTTAAATCATGATTTCATTAGTGCCATGTGTTCTTAGCATTTATGCTAGCAAGTGGAGTTTTTGTTTTTTGTCAATTCTGTTATCAATGTTATTTCTAATTTGTAACAGAGTTGACAAACAAAATATTTTTTTTTTAAAAGTAAAAAAAAAAAAGTAACTTGTGTTTGGTAAACCCTGAATTATTACAATTGAAAGTATTTCTGTTAGTGAACAGTTTAAAAAAAATTTAAATGCAAAATGTATCTCCAATGATAAAATCACTCATTTATATATGGCGTGTAACGCAGTTACTCCTATAGCCGGTTGTCACGCTGGTTATGTTGACGGAAGTTCGCCTATTTTCAGGCGCTGTGTAATATCATTGCACTGCTGCACTCATGGTACACCAGCAGTTCCTGGATTATTACACAGGAAAATGTTGGCGTTATTTAATTTTTTATGTAGTTTTATTAGACTTATCTAACTCTGGAGGATACAGTAAATAAAGCTAAAGTCACAAAAAGTCGGCATGTTCCTTTAAAAAGGCAAGTCCGGAAAGGAAAAATGTGCCTAGGTGTTCCATAAACTTAAATGATAAGAAATAAATGAGTAAAAGAGATTATAAATGTACTAACCTTCCAAGGAAATCATCAGAGTCAACATCCTTGTCATAAACCTCAAACTTCACATCTAGATTCTGATCAGGACTCAAAATAATCTAGTAAATAAAAAATGAATAACAACCATTAAGCCCTTTTTAATGTTTTTTTTTTATTATTTTTTTTTACAGAGAATAATTTAGAAATATTGCTGAGTTAAGCTAGAGAGAAAAATAAATCTTATTCCCACCTCATACATCTCATTCCAGGTGGGGTTGAGGTTCTCCTTGATCACATGACTCTTAAAGGTCGTGTCTCCGATGTGGATCTTGACATACGGGTCACTCTTCCCCTTCACCATCCCACCCATCATGTTGTCCTTCGCAACCAGATCTTGAGCCTCCAAGAGATGGATACGCAGCACCCCCTATGGGACAGATATTAAACAATAGCAGCCACTTTAGAAGAATGCTAATGTGAAGACATCCTCAACATCCTAAAATCAGAGGGCATGTTGATCCAGGAACCTAAAGGGTCAAGAAAATAACACTCACCTTGGTGCCAAAACTGGGGTCATGGCTAGTCTTTTGGGGTCGTACGTCTGTTGAACTTGAGACTTTTGACTCTTCTGCAGAAACACTGGGAGAAACCTTCTTGTGAGACCTGATCAACATGAACAAAACACACACAGACATACAAAAATCAATCTTTATATGATCATAATCCATTATTATTATTATTATTATTATGATGATTAATTGAAATATTGCTTTGTTAATTCAAGCTAAATCAGGACTAATCAAAACCATATATTTAAAAAAAACTCACTGTTCCGCTGGTTTATCCACATGTTTTTGCTCTTCTTGGGCCGATCCAAATGTTTTGACTGGTTCCATAAATCCACCCACATTAGTAGTGGAATCAGGAAGTTTGCTGAGATCCTGTATATGAAAAGCAACAAATGAGCCAATCTTTTAAAAGGTAGCTTTTTTCCAAAACAAAATAACAAAAATAAAAGTTGTGGTCACCATTCACTATCAACAAAAACAATAATGTTGGATTCGGAAATCCACTGTCGCTTCAATATATCTGTATATATCCGAATTAAATTCATATTCACAGCCTTAATATTTATCCTCCTAAATTATTATAATGATTTTTAAATGATTCTCCAGTTATGATTTTACTTAATCATTAGACCCACTGATTGTTTCTTGTTTTCTAGAGTGTGTGTGTTTGGTCTCTGAGTGGTGACTGAGGGATAGAAATGTGTGATGTGTCACTAAACACTTGATAGCAACATGTTGTTGTGTGTTTGGATTTTAGAGGTATCCCACACCTCTAACATGCTGGGAGTGCAGGAACAGTGTTTGCCTTTCATTTTATTTTATTTACTCATTTTATATTTCCTTTTACTGAAACACTAAAGAATCCAGATGAATATTGCCTGTACTACTGTCTGTACCTCTCACTGAGAGAAAGCACAGGTTATCAGTATGTTTTGGGGAACTTTCTGGATCGGGCCAGAGCTCAACCAACTCCATCCTTGGAGAGACTGTGTATCTGTGTATGTGTGCAATATTCTGTGTTACAGATCAGTATTGGAGGTGGATTATGGGCATCCTAAGAGAGGGGTGGACTTGCTGTTCTGGACAAGCTGGCGTCTGCTCCAGACCTGGGAGGTCACTACGTGCCTAATTCTGGGTCGAAAGCGTCAACAAGTGATCTATGGACACGTGAATCTGATTTACTGACAATGTGTGGAAATTTACCATGACTGTTCATTTTCTCTGAGCCAATCAGAATCATTTAACCTGCAGTAATGACGTGGATAGACCTTAAAAAACAGTATAACTGTTGGGTCAATTGTGTGTAGAGAGGGAGCGCGGTCTACGAACTCCTTGTGAGACTGATGCTGACTTCAGCTGATGAAGCTGATGAAATCTTCTCTAATTCATTGCATCTTCATTTTTCACTTCTGGTCTTGGGTCATAAATTGTTAACCCCTCACAATATTGTAACACATTTGATAATTTTAAATTAATAAAATCTGGGTTAATAAACATTAAAAAACATAATATATATGATATATACATAATATATGATATATACATAATGTATCAGAAATTCATCTTGATGATTAATGTGATTTATAAGATGTTTTCCTCATGGGGACCAAAAAATGTCCCCACAAGGACAAGGATTTTGGATATTGCCATCTTTGTGGGGACATTTTGTCCCCATACCGTAGATTACCAGTCCACACACACACACACACACACACACACACACACACACACACACACACACACACACACACACACACACACACACACACACACACACACACACACACACACACACACACACACACACACACACACACACACACACACACACACACACACACACACACACACACACACACACAGCCCCTGCCCCTAAACCTACCCATCACAGGAAACATTCTGCATTTTTACTTTCTCAAAAACACTCATCCTGTGTGATTTATAGGCCTTTTGAAAAGTGGGGACCGCTGGCTGGACCCACAATGTAGGTGATTTCAGGTTTTACTATCCTTATGGGGACATTTGGTCCCCACTATGTAATATAAACAAGGACACACACACACACATTAGTGTTAAGCTGTGCAGACGGCGGGGCAGACGGCGTGTGATGGTCCTCCATGACATAGGTGGGTGTTTGTTTTTGATGTTCTTCAGGCAGTGATGCAGGTACTCGTAAAGTACAGGCTGCCAGTTCACTGATCCTGTTGGTCATGAGCACAAACAATCTGGTTTAGCTCTCAAGACAAAATGATGTGACATGAAATCGTCACAACAACAACAAAAAATCAAACCCTTTCATTGGCAGCGTCTTCTTCTCAGGCTCCTTACTGACTGCTGCCTGTGGGAGTTCAGCAGTGACTGGTTCTTTTCCTTTATGCTGTTCAGCCACCGAATGGTCTTCAACAACAGACCTCTTAAGATTAAGGACGCTTGTATCCATCCTTGAGTCCAAAATCTGATAATAAAGCAGAGCAAATTAGCCATTTATAAATGTGTTACGGTCAAGATTTGATGCAATAATTGTTTCACCTTAAGTTGTGCTCTCAGCAGAATTTGACTGTCAGGTCCTGCTCCATCCAAACTCAGCCATTGGTCCATCAGTAGATCTGGTTCTGAAAGCAGCTCTCTGATTGGTAGAACCACAGAGCCTAAGGGCTGCTCAAAGGCACTTGAAATCTACAGCAGGGAAATCAGAGAAAAATATGAATATGGATAATAAAATACATTATCACTGTTTAAATTATTCAAATTAAATTATATAATAAATGTCTACTATTCTACTTAACATAAATAACAGGCACAGTGTATAATAAAAGCAGCAGGTATAATAATTATAAAATAATAATTAAAATGCGGTTTAAAATATTTTAGATAGAATAGATCATCTCAAACCCCAGGACATGTTGACTAAAACATTTTAATTAATATTTGATTACTTTCCATGTAGTGTATAATATGACTGTCTGTAAATGTAAAAGGTCTGCAAAGTTTCAAAGTGCACGGTAAAATAAGTCTCTTTTAAAAGAAAGAACCGATTCTGAAGTGCCTGAAATGAGTCGTCGGTAATTCCAGTCTCACTTCCTGCACAAACCAACTTAGGTTTGTAACAGGTTTGCATAATGCGGTCTATGGTCTTCATTGGCCGCCTGTGAACGATGTCTAATTTGCCCCGCCCTCAAACACTGAAGTTGTAGCTGAGGCCCGGAAGAGTTTGGTTCGTGTTGTCGACATGTTTTCTGTGCTGTGAAAGCAAAAGCACTTTAAAGGGATGAGGACTCACGCTGGAATTGATCAGGTAAAACAGACGCCATCGCTAATGTTCATATCAGTGTGCATCAAGGGCTGAAATTCAGATATGGTAATGAGTGTTTCGTTTCTGACACGCGTTGTAAGCCCTAGACCAATCACAACGGACTGGGCCATCTGACCAATCAGAGCAGAGCAGGCTCTCAGAAAGGCGAGTTTAGAGAGACTGGATCCTTTATCGAGCAATTTCAGTCACTGTGAGAAATGAGGTAATGCTGCAATGTATATTATAATCAAATTAAAGAGTTTTTAACCTTGGATGCATGTAGACCTGTAAGGAGACTCTAAAACAACATTAGGAACCTAATCTACTTCACCTTTATAATAAGATTCTCCTCTCTTGGGTAGTGAACCAGGAAATGAAAAGCTTCACTCCACTGAGGAGACGTGGAGCGGTCACACACCTATAAAGAGACCATTAAAGAAGTTGCTTGCATTAAGGGTCAGAAATGGACGGACACACAGATTAATCTTTAAAAAAGGCACAAGTTCCCACCTTGGTCTTATGAGAAACGTCTCCGAAAACCAGCTCTGCAGCCGCTCTAGGTTCCTTCCCACTCTTCTTCAGCTGCACACATGAACACATGTGAAAAAGCTTTGATCACAGCAGCTGACCCCATATTGATGAACTGTATTTGTGTGAACATGCTTGCATGTGTGTAAGACGTACCGGCAGGTCATGAGCTCTCTCCAACAGGAAGTAGAACAGAGCTGCCGACGGCACGGATTTGTTCTGGAATGAATGTTCGGACTGTAACTGCAGAGCCTGGACATGAAGGAAACAAGAAAACCATTCAACTTGCAGGTAGAAAAATAAATTATATCAAAATATATTCACATTAAATATACTAAAAAATAAATACATTAAAATTCTAATTTTAAAATCAAGTGTACATCACTTAAAAAAACACTCCACCGTTTTTAGAAATAGGGCTTATTCAACATCTTTCCTACATTTAGATATGTGCGCAAATGCAGTTTTCTCTCAGTGCATGCATTGTTTTAGTCAAGCGGCAACCTCCCGCCGTCTCTCTTGAAGCCAATACAGAAGTGTCTT
The DNA here is from genome assembly GCA_023029165.1 of Gobiocypris rarus. NCBI lineage: Eukaryota > Metazoa > Chordata > Actinopteri > Cypriniformes > Gobionidae > Gobiocypris > Gobiocypris rarus. The sequence goes on along the minus strand of CM040921.1, from coordinate 36,680,251 downwards.
AAACTGCAGTTCATCGACTGGCCACTAGAGACCGGCTCCAGAAGGAGCAGAATCTCATTGAGCCCCATGTTAAAATGCTCAACTTTACTGCAGAATAAAACATGTTTACAGCCTGGTACAAATTCTAGTTTTGGTCTATACGGCTAATTTTGCCCTTCATGATAACTGTGAGGGGGGTGAATTTTTTTATAACTCATTATTTTACATTATATAAAGCCTTAAAGTTCTGCATAATTAAGGGCGTGGCCACTTTGAGTGGCAGGTGGGTAGCCATTTATCTGTTGTTTGTTAGTTATCGCGTCACCTTAGCTCCGCCCACGTCCCGCCTCTTTGCCCATTTTCTGTTATCCGGGAGTGACGGTTGATGATGCGCTGCTAAGATGGCAACGGCCAGCTTGTCCCTACTTTACGCTTCAAAACCGCTCTGCAGAATCCTATGAGTGACGTCACAGACACTACGTCCATATTTTTATACAGTCTATGGTTTTAGTTCATTGATATCTCTGCACCCAAGTAGCATCGCATGTGCTTCCCCATAATATAGTCCCAAGTTAATATCTGCCTAGGAAATCACCTAGTCTTAATCTGCATCACTATTTGTACTCGTTGTGAATACGCAGGCCGCAAGAATTAATTAGGTTTTTTTTTTTGGATCACTTTTTCTCGGGACATGCTAGCTGGCAACATAGGATTCCATTCATTATGCTAAGCTAAGCTAGCGGCGACCCTGCCAAACTAAAACAATCCATGCACTGAGACAAAAATGCATTTGCCCACATATCTAAATGTAGGAAAGATGATGAGTAAAAACGATTTACAAAGAAGACTAGAATATTTAGATCCATGAGCAATCCATCTATTGATACATCTATTGAAACATATAGGAATATTATGTGGAGTGGCAGTGTGACATGGCTGTATATCAGCACGGCTGTGTATATTTCATATATTCTTCAGGTCAATCTTATATTCATGTCCGCTGAGGAAAGCGATATCTTTGTCTTTGTCCTTTTAACAGTTAGGGGGATTTCCCATGAGAAGGCTAGTCAGTGCATTTTTAAGTTGCATCTTAAGGAGTTGTTTCCTTCTTTCCATTTCAATATAAAAGTCTTTGCTACTCACTCATAAAGACAGTCTTTACTGCCATCTAGAGGTGTAATAATGTAACGCTCACTGAAGTCAAAATCACAATCACTAACGGACCCTTTTCAATACAAACAAGGCATGTTATTTATATAAAATATTACTTATTGATCAATAATATTTAAATAACCAATACTAGCCATTATAAAAGTATGAGACGTTTGTACAATAGGAAATAAACACAAGCAAAAAGTACAAAACTAACTTTATAGTAGCCTACAGATTTCAGTTAATAAAAATATATAATTATGAAACCATACACTTAGCCAAATCAATTTGCTCTGGAACAAGTAATAGATTAATTATCCAAAGGTTGCATATTTGATATACCCCAAATTAATTAATCTCATGTTTAAACACTATCTACATACAAGCCAGCGGCAAATTCCCGAAGGACTGTCGGAGATGAAGCTGTTCTCGCGGGTACATGAGCGTTGAGCTCTGGACAAATTGCAAAATAGGCGCTATGTTTATATATCACATATTTGAGGTCTAAATATATACATAGCTCTTAAAACTACATTCCGTGACACAACAACAGTAGTATTTATAAAAATACGGTGGATTTGCTCGACCGCCATGATATTTGGTGGAAACGGTGAAATGGTTCCAGTGCTGATACTGGGAGGACGTTGCACGGCTGGAAAAGGCTCTCAGCCAATCAGATTCAAGAACTGTTGTATAAAATATAATATATGTCAGCTTTAATAATGACCTTTTGCAGTCGTTCAGGTTGTGTAACTGTGGGCAGCCACTCCAGAATCATATGAACACGGCCATGCTTGACATCACTCAGAGAAAACCACTGACACAGAGAAAGAAAACACAACGGAATTAGCAAAACTAGGAATTATTTATCATTACACAAACACATGATATATTCAAAATACAATAATACCATTAAAAAGCGAATTTATTACAACACTTACTAGTGTAATCGTCTGTAAATGCCAATTTAAGACAATATGTCTAAATCAAATCACTAAAAGTAAACGAGGAGCGATATTAGAGATGATACACTCACTTTGTCAGTCAGCTGGGACTGAATGATCTCCTGTAAGCTGATCTTCAGCCTGTGGAAACATACAGGATCAGTACTGTGACACGGACCAGCATCACGTCAACATGCCAATGCAATGATAAACATACCAGTATTATTTTACTATTAGTGATGTATTATTATAGTATTTATCACGGTAAAGTTACTTTGAAACCACCTGTGTTGTATAAAGTGCTATACAAATAAAGTCGCTTGAATTGAAGTTTTAGTAATTTTGTTGAGTGCTTTTGATTTCTATTTAGATTTATTTTAGTTTTAGAAATTTTAGCACTTTTTGTTTCCGTTACAATTTTATAAGTTTACATTTTAGATACAATATTCGTATTATATTTACTTTAGCTAACATAAAGCATTTTGTAATAGTTTTAGTGTTATTTAACAATAACAACGCTGCCACACACCTCCCCAAAAAGTCATCTTTGTCCATGTCCTTGTCGAAAACCTCCACAAGGAGGTCAGAGGTCGAGCTGGAGGTCACAACCAGCTGGGAAAAGCATTGATCACATGATATTATATTTAAAACCATTTGTAAGCATCAACTAAAACGCAATCTGAGGTGCAAAACCCACCTCATACATCTCATTCCAGGTGGGGTTGAGGTTCTCCTTGATCACATGACTCTTAAAGGTCGTGTCTCCGATGTGGATCTTGACATACGGGTCACTCTTCCCCTTCACCATCCCACCCATCATGTTGTCCTTCGCAACCAGATCTTGAGCCTCCAGCAGGTGGAGGCGGAGCACGCCCTAAAAAAAACATCAAATTATCTAACCATGTTTGCATTTATACAATGCCATCCTCTGTCAGCCTAATATTTCTCACCTCTGTACCAAAGCTGGGGTCAGGGCTGGTGTGTAGGGGTCGAAGGTCACCTGAACTGGACACTTCCGTGACCTCTGGGACTTCCTCCTCTTCTAGGACGGACACAGAGGAAGTCCTGCTGACAGGAGACGGTGGGACCTCTTCAATACTAGACCTAAAACCCCCCAAACAAACACAGACACGCACGCCGAAGTCAAAGGAAGTTTATTGTCTTTTCTCTCTATGTGGTCAAAGAACTTACATAACATGTAACAATATGACTATAACATTGCTCCTTTTAAACACAGTATCAATAAACACATACTTAACAGTGAAGTATAATCACACACACACACACTTAAATACAGTTTTCTATAGAACTATTACATTAATGGATGGATTTATAGAGATCAGGGAAGACATTTTTCATTTTTAAGAGAAATTAAGAGTGAAATATCAGGTATTTATTTGAATTAAATAAAGAACTTTAACAGTTTAAGGCACTGTTCATTAAATATCATCTAAATGTTATGAGGCTGATATGTTTGAGGGCTCTCTGACATCCTCATCCTCTCACTTTTGCACTAATTCCTCCTGTCGTCTTCTTCTAATGCTGGACGCTTCAGGACGTTCTGGCTCCTCATGCTGGTCTTCAGAGCTCTCCGTCTCTTTAGGGCAAAGAATCTACAACATAAGATAACTAATAAATATCATATCATACGAGTCAGACAGCTGCCTTCTAAAAATCAGCATCCTTAATAATGATAGGAAAAGCACCGCCCCGCACGTTGATGGGATTGGTTACATGTTTGACATGTTAACATTAACACCCGCCAACCTCAAGCTTCGAAAATTACATATTGTGCCTTTAAATTGTAATAATACTAGGGGACTGTATCGCGGACGGAATCGGCATATTAACGCAGAATTAAAGGATTATTTCACTTTTAAATAAACTTTTGCTGATAATTTACTCAGCCCCATCTCATCCAAGATGTCCATGTCTTTCTTTCTTCAGTTGAAAAGAAATGAAGGTTTTTGATGCAAACATTCCAGGATTTTTCTCCTTATAATCGACTCAATGGAGCCCAAACGGCTCAAGGTCCGAATGACAGTTTCAGTGCAGCTTCAAAGGGCTTTAAACCACACCAGACAATGAATAAGGGTCTTATCTAACCAAACCATCAGTCATTTAAACAAAAAAAAAAAATCAAAAGTTTACGTTTTATAAGCACAAATGTTGGCCTTGCTCTGTTCTGTGATATGTGACGTCATGTGATACGCAGTTACATTGGAAAGGTCACGCGTGACGCAGGCGGAAGTACCGAGTCAGTGTTGAACGTGCACATACTCAGTCAAACGCCGTTTATAAAAAAGGGAGTTAAAAGGTAAAACAGCGATGTCGGACGATTATCAATCCTTCTTCCGCTCATTTGTAAACACTGACTCGGTACTTCCACCTACGGCAAGCGTGACCTCTTCAACGTAACTGCGTATCACATGATGTCACGAACGCATCACAGAACGGAGCAAGGCTAACATTTCTGCTTATAAAACTTAAACTTAAAAAAAAAAAAAAATTAAATGGCTGATTGTTTCGTTAGATCAGACCCTTATTCATCGTCTGGTGTGGTTTAAAGCCCTCTGAAGCTGCACTGAAACTGTCATTCGGACCTTGAGCCGTTTGGGCTCCATTGAGTCGATTATAAGGAGAAAAATCCTGGAATGTTTGCATCAAAAACCTTAATTTCTTTTCAACTGAAGAAAGAAAGACATGGACATCTTGGATGACATGGGGGTGAGTAAATTATCAGCAAAAGTTTATTTAAAAGTGAACTAATCCTTTAACGCAGAATTTCCTGGAAATTTTTCATATTTGGAATGAAATTCTGTCTTGTGTGGGAGAAGAACGTATGTCTGGGGAAAATGCAGATCGGGGGAAGCAAATCTGGGCGACACAACCCCTCCCGTCATTTCAAAACAATGAAAGTATGGCGAAGCGGCTCTCCACGGCTCTGCTTTCATCGGCGGAAAAGTTAAGAAACCTGACGCTAACAGCGGTTTCAATGCACGGCGTGCAAGCTGTGTGTATGGAGAGCGGGAGCAGAGGTCGTCCGGTGTGCTTTTACACAGGCAGCATTTGTGAACCGCGGCTCGTGTATTGCAAATACAGATGATGAATATCGTCCATTCTGTCAGATTTTCAGGTGTTCTCCTCCGACCCCTGTCTGTCTCGTGCTTTGATTTATGATGGGAAGCATTTATCTGCTGCAAATGCGACTGTGTTCCCCTCTGTCCCAAACACGTATGCATAACATGCTGTATAAAGGTAGTTTACATGATAAAAGTAACCTTAACGTTAAGATATGCCTCTAGTTTTAATAATTTAAACGGGCCTTTGAAGTTTAAGCAAAAACGCTGGATGTCATATGGTGATTGTTAAACACTTCACTACATGATTTCATGGTGAAATTTATTATTTTTCATGTTTAATCAGGTCAATTTTCAGCTTTCAATTTTTTTCTTTCTTTTTTAATTCTTTTGAAACATTTTTGATCCTATTTTTTTTACTTGAAAGAAAAAGCAAACGGAGCACTTCATTTAAACTTATATAAACTAATGATTTATTTTACTGGACAGTTTAAAGCTCATAACCATTAATATTTTGTTGTTGTGACTTGAAGCACTTAGAGTGCAGTGTTAAGTTGCATCATGTAGTATTATAGTAAAAAAAAATTACGGAAAAAACGGAATTTGCAAAAATTAAAACTGATTTTATGGGCCCTATAATACTTCACAGTATTACAGTTTTACTGTATTTTAATCATCCTTAATGAAGACCTGTTTTACCTTCAGTTGAGCTCGGAGCAGAATCTGACTCTGAGGTGACGCTCCATCCAGATTGAGCCACTGGTCCAGCAGCAGATCCGGTTCAGAGAGAAGCTCTTTGATGGGAATCACCACAGATCCCAGAGAGAAATCCCAATTGTGGGACAACTGGTGAGAAAAAGAAAGGTTATAAGGTTAAGGTCAAGAGGTTGCATGCATAAAAAATGTGCTGTTTGTGAGATCTAACCTTCACAACAAGGTTTTCATTCAAAGGGTCTTGAACCAGGAAGTGAAATGCCTCGTCCCATTTGGGAGAGCTGCTGCGCTCAAAGACCTACATCACACAGAGTCAAGTATTAGGGGAAAGAAAATGGTTTTTAGCCACACGTCACCGACCAAACAGTTCAACGGTGTCTGTGTAAAAGCAGTTTCTCACTGTGGTTTTATGAGAAGTTCTTCTCAAAATCAGCTCAGCTCCAACTTTAGGTTCCTTTCCACTCTTCTTCAACTAAACACACAGAGAAAACATAAGACTTAAGAGAACCATTTGTGAAGCACTGTGGGTAAATGCATCAACTTTCTTCTAAAACAAATCAGTTGAAATACAGTTCTGTTCAAAGTTTGGGGACTTTAAAGAGGTCATGATATGAAAAACTTTGTAAACGTCCTTGAAAATAAATTCATATAGCAAATCATATAAGTGGGTGGTTACACTGAAGTCTTGTGTGAAAACACACTAGTTCACACCGCGAATGATGCAAATTATTAGCGCAAAGTTGGACGCTTGAACATTTTGAGTTTACTCGCTTCATTTGCGCGAGAAATTCACTACACAACAGACAGGAATTCGCGTCATGGGAGGGGCTTCTGTCAGCCACTTGAGGTCTGTTTTTGTAAAAAAAATACTGCTGTTCATGTGTGACAAAATGTAGTTTGAATACTTTTCAGGCGATAATGTAGTTGTTTAAAGCTCAAATCTGTGGTTTATTTATAAAGAGAGCGCCTATTTAAACATTTGATCTGGCGTTTTGGAGTTGTGAGCTCCAGTGGATCAGCGGCGATCAGCGCTCGTTAACCCCAGGCGAGAGCAACCTTTCCTCGGCTAGTAATTCAGACATTTGCCGCTGGCTCTGATGTCTCTGTGGTGTCTCGAGCTATAATTCGTCTTGTGTATATATAACGGGCGATCTTTGGTCTCATGGATAATTGATTCCCTGGCAAATCGTTTAGGCTGAGGGCAAAGTTAAGTTAAATTAATTTTGTATTTTTAGGCTATTTAACTTTAATTTACTGTTGTAGCGTACTAGTACTGACTTTGAATGTTTAACTGAATTGTTTGCTTTATTATTGCTTATTATACATTTTAATTTACTTATACTTTTGTATTATTGATCATACATAAACTTGCATTTAACAAAAAGAGACTGGGTTGTGTTTCATGTAATTTAATATTATCACAGTGATAGTCATACGCACACTTGTCTGAACCAGATATTTATATATGATTAATATAAACCAGATTTTCTCCTCATTGTTGTCACTACTAGAGCAAGCTCCTGATTGGTTAACGCGCGAATATCTGCCAAAGTTCAGATTTTTCAACCTGAGAGATTTTAAACGCTCAATTTGCATGTTTCGCGCCGCGTGATCCACGCGAATCGTGCTATTTGCGCCGCCTCATTCACGCGAATCGCACCGCAGAATGGCTATTCGCATCTCTGCATTGACTTAACATGTAAATCACTCGCATGAATCGCCTCATTCGTGTCCGGTGTGAACGCACCGTTAAGGGCCGTACACACTGGGACGAATATCAGCGCGCGTTATTCGCCAGCATTTTCCAACGCGTTTTTTGTGTTCACATCCAAGCGATTTTTGCTGACGATGAGCCGAGTGAACATGCAAATTCATTCCCTGACATTAGATGGCGCTTAAATAATAAAACAGAAATACCCCGGTACACAAGGTGGCGCTGCGCAACTTAACGCTTCTGACACTCGCTTTTCACTCAGAAGAAGAGAGAAGTATTTACGTGCTTGTCAAAATCATACAAAGAACGAGACCAGCAGCTCTACATTCATCTTGCCTTGCATCTTCCTTGTCTTATTTCTTCCCGGCAGTGTAGACGCTAGTATATCTTCTTCGCCGTTACATATGTGTGCTCGGCTAGACCGTTTTGTGTTTTACAGTAACTTCAGAAGCTCCAGACACGTGAGCAAAAGCAACCAATCTCATTGGTCGTATAGTTTTTGACGCGGTGCGTCAAACCAAAAAAACGAACGTGAGGCGGTTTTTTTTAAATGACGCTTTTACGCGTGCCGTTTTTCGCACACTCACATTGGTGCCCTTTGTTTAGTCACGAGAGGTGTTAAACGTCGGCGAATATCGCGCGTGAAATTCGTCCCGGTGTGAACAGGCCTTTAGGCAACGTCTACATTAATCCGGATAGATTTGAAAACAGAGTTTTTGTTTCAAAACGCTCTCCATCCACACTAACATTCTCCAAAAGTTTCTCATCCACACTGAAACGCCAAATTCAACTTACTGTACGTGTAAAACCTTATAAAAGCTCACTGAGATACAGACATCATAAAGTTATCGCACAATTCTTCTGGCAGGATCCTTTTATTTAGCAAAATTTCTCACCATTGACTGATGCGTCCAGGTCGCACTCGATTCGAATTATTATGTTTGGTCTAAAATGCAACTGCTCTCATGTTTTCCCACAGGACAGCAAATGCGAGTACGTTTTCTATCCTTGCAGGACTGTGATATGAAGTGTGCAAAGTAACATATTTTAGCAACTGTGTGAAAGTGAATAGCACATAACTGGCACAATGGGTGTATAAACATACATATCTATTGATACAATATGCGTCACATGACTAAACTTACATCATCGGTTTCAAATACCTCCGTCTTCACAGTCCACACTACGAAGCGAAGACAGCGTTCTCAAATTTATCCGTTTTGGAGAACGTTTTCAAAAAAGCTACCTTTTCGTTGACTTAAAAGGCCGTCTCAGTGTGGATGGAAGGCCAAAACCGAGACAAAAAGATGCGTTTTCGAAAATGTATTACTATGGACATGGAGTAAATTTACCATTCCTGTCAGAAGATGAGAAACAGGGTGGAAAAAGGTCGTTCATTATTTAAATTTAAATGATTTGCGGCAAATATACTTAAGGGATATTATAATATCACCTCAGGGAACATAATACAATTAAAACAATAAGATTTTTGAAGATGTTGGAGGTTTTTGAGGTATCTTTTGCTCATCAAGGCTGTTAAAAAATACAGTAAAAACAGTAATACTGTGAAATAGTATTACAATTTAAAATAACTGTTGTATGTATATATATATATATATATATATATATATATATATATATATATATATGAATGTAATTTATTCCTGTGATCATTACTCCAGTCTTCAGTGTCAAATGATCCTTCAGAAATCAGTCTAATATTTGGGATTTTGCTGCTTTAAGGATTCTTTGATTAATAGAAAATTCAAGAGAACAGCATTTGAAATTTAAATCTTTTGTAACATAAACATCTTTACTGTCACGTTTGATCAATTTAACGCATCCTTGTTAAATAAAAATAATAATTTTTTGTTGATATTGAGATCTTCTGATTCCTATCCTGGCAAATCTGAGCAGTTTGAGACATGCCATATATCACTGGGGTCTTTTGCCCAGGAGCAGAGAAACATGAGGATCTCAGTCTCTCCATTAATTAATCCCATTACTCTCTAGCAGTGTTCATTTCGTTGACAAATTATTTTCCTCAACAACCTTTTTTCATTGACGAAAACGAGACGATAACTATTGTGGATGACAATAACTATGACGAAAATATACTCTTAACTAATAAAAACGAGATGAAAATGTTAAGGAGGGACGATTAGGGAAGAGATCCAGTTAGAACCATAACTGACGTCCTGTGTTAGTAAAGTCACGTGCGGATCTAACAGCGGGAAAACATGTTGTAAGGTAAACATTACTTCAGAGCGGATCAATCAATGGATAGCGCACATTTATGCCAGGTAATTGTTTATGAAGTAATGCTGAAGAATAATGACAACGTTTATCTTACGATGTTTAAATAGTAATAGGTTTTAGACGGCTGTAACAACGCATATTTTATCTCCGGTCTGAACTTGAATGAGCAGCTGCAACTGCAATAATAAGGCTTTTCAAAATAAGAGCCCCCGTGTATTTCGAGCTTGTTTATAATTAAAAGTCATGCATTATATATACACGTTTTTGGTTACACAATAAACTGTATTTAATTTCAAATCACAATTAATTCATAGTCAGGAGGAAAGACTAAGAACAGTATTTGACACATATTATTCAATAAAGTATCAGTTAACTAAAACCATTAAAAATCTTCATAACTTGAAATTAAATAAATGTTAACAGAAATAAAAATAAAAACTTATTTGAAGCTTTAGCTTAACCTGATATACGGACTAAAACAAAAATACAAAATTATAAAAACTTTTTTAAAAAAAGTTAATGGAGATTTTTTCGTGTATTTTTGCACTTGAACGTCAGTTTTAACATGTGTTAAAGTAACAGCTTAAATGCTCAATGAATGCATTACAATTTAACTAAACTCATTAGATTTTAGTTGACTAAAACTACTGTAGATTTAGTTGACAAATCTTATTAGTCGACTAAAACTAAAAACAATTGACCCTTCGCTAAGCCACACCTAAAACATACAAGCACGTAACTAGGCGCGGAAGGTCTGTCAAGCTTTCGAGCGAGGGGAACATGCCGAAGCATTGTGCAAATCTGATACCCGGTATCCCAAGGAGAAATGACGCTGTTCTGTTGATTTGTCCTACCTTGTCAGATATTCCTACCGTAGCGCAAAAGTATAGCTATATATCTATCGATCCATGCTGCCGCATGGAAAAATCCTGCTGCATGTTAGCGTTTGTGACTAACTTACGTGAAATAATTCAGTGTAACTTTACTGAGGATTCTTATTGGGGAAAACAATTTCACAGTGCAAAATACCCCATCAGACTGTTGTGGATCAAGCAGTGTGGGAGAATCTATATATAAAATATAAGCGGGAGAATGTTATCATTGCAAAGTGGTCAGGCTAATGTATTGTGTTTATTCCACAAGTCTTATGGATAAGCTGTTTGATTTATAATTATTAGATGGTTTACCCTGCTGTGCATGAACAGCTGTTCCTCAGTTTGTGAGTTTCCCATTTGAATGGTCAGTGTATGAGGCGGCTGCTTGCCCTGGGACCTAAAGGCTTTAGCTTCAATTTTGATGAAATTATTCTCTAATCGGTTGCATATCATGCCGTGGATATATCCCTCGAATGCATACTGCAGTGCTTTTGTCTTGCTCTCTCAGATAGTTCATCTGTTCACCAAAAATGACTAATTATCTCCTTGGGAATGTCTGTCACCGGCGCATACATACTGTAATAGACGTGAAAGCTTGACAGGCGTAGCAACAGTAACTAAGGAGGGCGGGGCTTAGCGAAGGGTCAATTCAGATGACTAAAATATGACTAACTAAATGGCATTTTAGTCAAAAGACTAAAGACTAAACTAAATTAAAATTTGCTGTCAAAATGCTCTCTATAAAAAGAAATGAGATATTTAAGAGATGTAATTTGTGTCATACTCACAGGAAGCTCATGTGCGCGCTCGACATACACAAACAGAAGAGCGGCAGTCGGCACGGTCTTATTCACGTATGAGCACTTTGATTGGTACAGCAACACCTGAGGAATAAATCACCGGTTAACCAGTTAAGTTTCATCAAGTTATTTTCAGCACAGACAGAGATTGGTGGAGTTCTTCCCACCTGCTGTAGTTTCTCTGGTTGTGTTACAGTGGGAAGCCATTCCAGAGCGAGATGAACACGACCACGCTTCACATCGCTCAGAGTAAACCACTGCCACACAAACACAGTCACAAGAAAATATGTGTGAGTAACTTTATATATACACAACTTATTTTTATACTTATTACAACTGATGCACATATACCTCATTAATGTATTGAGAGCTGATTATGTCACTCAGATTCATCTGCAGCCTGCAAGAAAAACAATATTTGCCTGAATAATGCTAAAACTAAACAATGCTTACGAGTTAATCTGGATTATATTCTTACCTGCCCATAAAGTCATCTTTCATGTCCATGTCCTTATCAAAAATTTCCAACGTCAAATCCTGACCAGGAAGCTGCGTCAAAACCACCTTCAAAATAACAGTGGGAAAATCCCAGTTAAAACACTTCATCATAGTGCCGAACAATCACTCACAGCTTAAATAAAGAAAAAGATGAAGACTAGCATTCATCATCATACATACATACAAACAGAATATGAAACAGTATGCAACAATAAACATGTCACGTTGTTGCATGACCACATTTAATTTATAATTCAATTAAATATAAATATGCATTTTTATAAGTGGTATCCAGAATTAATTTTGGAAATGAATATGATTATTTTGCTTTTATAATACAATTTTTAATGATGTATTTTAGCAGTCCAATGAATAATTCAAGAATGAGAATTTTTAAATGTGGCTTATATTACTATCATTCAAATGTTTGCAATCGTTTTTTGTTTGTTTGTTTTGAAAGAAGAAAATAATACTTTTATTCAGAAAGGATTCATTAAATTGATCAAAAGTTAAGAAATGTATAATTTAAAAAAAATATATAGAACATATATATATACAAAAGTCATTTAAAAACGTTTACATTACATTTTAAAATATATTCAAATAGAAAACATTTTAAATTGCAATAATATTACAAAATATTACTGTCTTTACTGTATTTTTGATCATATTAATGCAGCCTCCGTGAAATAGACTTAAAATTAAAAAGTTTCAACCCAAAACTTTTGTATGATAGTGCACATTCTGCCTAAATAGTATAGTGTAGTATAGTATAGAAGTGTAGTGTATTGTAGTATAGTATAGTGTACTATTATATTGTGTATAATAGTGTATTATAGTATAGTACTATATAGTATTGTATAGTATATTATAGTATAGTGTAGCATAGTATAACAGTGTAGTACTATATAATATAGTGTAGAACAGCATAGAATAGTATAGTGTAGTACTATACAGTATAGTATAGCATTGTACTATATGGTATATTATAGCATAGTATAGTACTATATTATATAGTATAGCGTAGCATAGTATAGTGTAGTACTATAAAGTATAGTATAGCGTAGCATAGTATAGTGTAGTACTATAAAGTATAGCATAGTGTAGTATAATACTATATAGTATAGTATAGCGTAGTATAGTATAGTACTATATAGTACAGTATAGCGTAGCCTAGTATAGTACTATATAGTATAGCATAGCATAGTACAGTACTATATAGTATAGCGTAGCATATATATGTGTGTACTATATAGTATAGTATAGCGTAGTATAGTATAGTACTATATAGTATAGCATAGCATAGTATAGTGTAGTATAGCGTAGCATATAGTACTATATAGTATAGTATAGCGTAGTATAGTATATTACTATATAGTATAGTATAGCATAGTATAGTACTATATAGTATAGAATAGCATTGTATAGTACTATATAGTATAGTATAGCGTAGTATAGTATAGTACTATATAGTATAGCGTAGCATAGTATAGTGTAGTATAGCGTAGCATAGTATAGTACTATATAGTATAGTATAGCGTAGTATAGTATAGTACTATATAGTATAGTATAGCATAGTACTATATGGTATGGCATTGCATAGTATAGTACTATATAGTATAGTACTATATTGTATAGTGTAGTATAGTACTATATAGTATATTATAGCATCGTGAGTATAGTACTATATTATATAGTATAGCGTAGCATAGTATAGTGTAGTACTATAAAGTATAATTATAGCGTGGCATGGTATAGTGTAGTACTATATAGTATAGCATAGTGTAGTACAGTACTATATAGTATAGTACTATATAGTATAGTATAGCGTAGTATAGTATAGTACTACATACAGTATAGCGTAGCCTAGTATAGTACTATATAGTATAGCATAGCATAGTACAGTACTATATAGTATAGCATAGCATAGTATAGTGTAGCATAGTATAGTACTATATAGTATAGCATAGCATAGTATAGTGTAGTATAGCGTAGCATAGTATAGTACTATATAGTATAGTATAGTACTATATAGTATAGTATAGCATAGTATAGTACTATATAGTATAGAATAGCATTGTATAGTACTATATAGTATAGTATAGCGTAGCATAGTATAGTACTACATAGTATAGTATAGCGTAGTATAGTATAGTACTATATAGTATAGCGTGGCATAGTATAGTACTATATAGTATAGTGTAGTATAGTACTATATAGTATAGTGTAGTATAGTACTATATAGTATAGTGTAGTATAGTACTATATAGTATAGTATAGCATAGCACTATATAGTATAGCATTGCATAGTATAGTACTATATAGTATAGCGTAGTATAGTATAGTACTATATAGTATAGCGTAGCATAGTATAGTGTAGTATAGTACTATATAGTATAGTATAGCGTAGTATAGTATAGTACTATATAGTATAGTATAGCATAGCATAGTACTATATAGTATAGCATTGCATAGTATAGTACTATATAGTATAGCATAGTATAGTACTATATGTATAGTATAGCGTAGCATAGTATAGTGTAGTAGATTGGCAGCATGCCATTTAGGACATAGTGTCAAGATTTGATTTAAAAATGCATGTTCTCTTATTCCCACCTCATACATCTCATTCCAGGTGGGGTTGAGGTTCTCCTTGATCACTTGACTTTTAAAGGTTTCACCTCCAATTTGTAACTTGACATACGGGTCGCTCTTCCCCTTCACCATCCCACCCATCAAGTTGTCCTTTGCAACCAGATTCTGAGCCTCCACAAGGTGGATCCGCAGCATCCCCTGCAGGAGCAACAAGCGGATCATTTTACTTTGATTTCAGGGGTTGGTTATGATCGATCGGACCATCAAAGAATGTTGATTCAAGAACATATTGTACTTGTGTGGCTAATAATATTAAATATTAATAGCATAGAAGCATTAATAGATGAGATCCGCACACCTCAGTAGCGAAGCTGGAATGGGGCGTCGTCTTCTGTGGACGTGAGGCAGAGCTTCTCGAAAAAGGGTCACTGGAGAGGAGGGAGGAAGTAGCAGCGGCTTCATCCATCCAGAGAACCTGCAGGAAATTACATCAACACATGCTATGTTTCCAAAGAAAGTTGTGAATATAACTCCTGTTCAAGAAAACAAAACTGTTACTTCCTGGGAAATGAGCATCAATTATCTGTAATAAATATGGAAGCTGATTGCAATCATAAATTGTATGGTAGAGTATTTGAATATGGGTCCTCATGCTTGTTTATTGTGTGTCAGATGAATTTACCCTGAGAACTGTGTTGATGTGGATGCGGCTGTCTGAGCCGGAGTTCTCAAGATTAAACCACTGATCCAAAGTCAGATCTGGACTCGAGAGAAGCTGGGAAACAGGAATGGACAGACTCCCCAAAACCTGAACACGGTCATTATCCTTAACCTGAAAAGAGAGCGAGGCAGAGGAAAAATGCCTTAACATGAATGTCAACCAGCAAAATTCACATTTGTAAAAAAACAAAAAATCATGAAAGTATTCACATCTGAACCCTGTTAACGTCTGTATTGAGAGCTTGAATATGTTTCCAGGTGTAAACAGGGCAGATGATGTTAGCATACCTGTACACTAATATTCTGTGTGCTTGGATCTCTGATGAAGAAAGTGAACGCATCCTCCCACTGGGGGTTCACGGTATTCCAGCAAATCTAAGAGGGAAAATAAATGAGTGAGAAGAGCGGGTGATATGGGAACGTTTGGTCAGCACTGGTGGTAACTGCATCTTACCCGGCTGTCATGAGTAACATCCTGCACTGAGACTTGAGCAATCGGATTGGGATCCTTATTTCCTTTTTTCATCTAAAAACAGAAACAGGTACAAACACACTTAAAAACAAGCTTATAATAGCATATGAATGACAGTTAATTTAGCATTGTGTCATTAATGTGATTAGGTTTCCAGTTTAAACTAATAAAAAAACGGAACTATTTCTTATAAATTAGGTTGGTAGGCGATTATGTGACGCACAACTGTTTGAAGGAGTTTTGTTTATCTTATGCTCACCAAGGCTGCATTTATTTGATCAAAAATACAGTAAAACTGTGAAATATTATTACAATTTAAAAGCACGGTTTTCTATTTAAATAAAATGTAATTTATTCCAGTGATCAAAGCTGAATGTATCATCATTACTCCAGTCTTCAGTGTCACATGATCCTTCAGAAATCATTCTGATATGAGGATTTGCTGCTCCAGAAACATTTCTTATTATTAAGAATATTGAAAATATTTGTGCTGCTTAATATGGAAGCATGTTTACACCACAGGATAACATTTTTTTGTAATTGCAACTTTTTATCTCACAACTCTGAGCTTATATGTTGCAATTCTGACCTTACAACTCAGTTCTATCTCTCAATATTCTGAAATTGTGAGAAAAAAAACATAAGTTATACATTTGGAAATGCGAGTTATATAGTCTGAAATACAACATATAAACTCTCAATTCTGAATTGTCTGAAAAATTGTCACAATTTTTATATTTTTTTTATTCCATGGTAAAAACAAGCTTGCATATTTAGTGATCAATTGTATAGCCTAACTCACAATGAAGCCAGGACATTCCTTTAAAATCCTCCAGACCTGTAAGCTTGAGCACTCTGGGATATTGACGATGCAAGTGTGTACTTGTTTCAAAAGGTTTAAGTATCAGTGTGTGCCTCTAAGTGAACTCTTTTGGCATTGCACTTCTGGTCAAATATTCTGGAATGCGGGAAACGGTGCGAGCGCTCTCTCAAGACCATGAGCTGAATAAGATATATCTAGTGTTACATTTCATAGTTTCTCTGTATGTCTGTAGTCCTCCTTTTACTCTTCTTCAGAGTGGGCGGCAGCCAGTCTGCTGCCAAGCGTAAAAGGGAAACGGCAGGTTGTGGGTAACCAGAAGCATCTACACACACACGTTTGATTGTTTTTTCTACCATGGTGGGGCTTTCCATTGACTTCTACTGATTTTATACTGAGCTAATAATGTTTTATATCCCCTTACTCTAAATTTAACCCTCACATAAACATTCTTGCCTTTTTAGATGTTGATTGAGACATTATTTGGTATGTTTATTAAGCCATTTTCATTGTAGGGATTGTTGGCTCATGCCCACATTAGGCTGATTTCAGGTTTCACTACCTTTTCAAGGACAAGGCAGCAAAACCTGACCCACATACACTACCGTTCAAAAGATTGCGGGTTGAAAGATTTTTTTTTCTCTGAAAGAAGTATTGTGTTTATACAACAAGGATGCATTAAACTGATCAAAAGTGACAAGTTACAACATATTTCTATTTCAATTAAATGCTGTTCTTTTGAACTTTCTATTCAGCAAAGAATCCTTAAAAATATATCACACAAATATTTAGCGTGTTCAACATTTAATAATCATCAGAAATGTTTCAGCAAATCCTCATATTACAATGATTTCTGAAGGATCACGTGACACTGAAGACCAGAGTAATGATGCTGAAAATTGAAAATTCAGCTTTGATCACAGGAATAAATAGCTATTATAAATTGCAGTAATACTCCTGTGAGACTCACACACATTACATGGACTTGTCATGGATGTTAATCTGATCACCCCTTATGTTCAGCTGTGCAGGTCTCATTACTGCCCCTATTTAAGTTCATGCATTGTTTGTTTTTCATGCTCAGGTATTGTTTATGTCAAGCCTTGGTTGTGGATGCTTACCTCTGGAATATTAAAGCCTGTTTTGATTTACCCCTGCCTTCTTCGCTGTGCTTGTGTATACTAGCCCACATCTGACAATACCACAATTCACAGTTTTACTGTGTATTTGATATTCTTCTAGTTTCTTAAAAATTCTCACTATTAACTAGTTGCTTATTAGCGTTCATATTACTGGGATATTGACGGTTTATTAGTACTTATAAAGCACATATTAATGCCTGACTGAGATGTTACAGTTCAGTCCCTCAATCTGTGTTAGTTCTAATACGTCAGTCTGTCTGTGGTGAGCACTGTGGGCGGGACTGTGTCCGTGAGCAGTGGCTGTTGTGGCTGCGTGGTGTTATCAATGTCCTTGTGGAGTGTGTCAGCTGCATGTCCATTCAGGTGCTGAAATTAAGTCCTGTGGTCGTCCATAGTCTGTTCAGGTGTGTGTGTGCCATCCAGGTCGAGTGGATTACCACACACAGCTGAGGGATGGTGTAGGGAAAAGTGAATATTGTCCTTTAGCACTCTAGCACCAAGTTTGTTTGGGTGGAGGCCATTTGATGTAAACAATTGTCTCTGGCTCCAGAATAGATTGAAGTTGTCGATGAAGTTCACTCCCTTCATGTTGCAGGTTTTTTGCAGCCATGTATTAAGCCCAAGTAACCGTGAGAGCCTATTTGTTCCTCTTGCTGGAAGTGGTCCACTGATGAACAGCTGAACTTTTAGTTTTCCAAGTGTTTCAAAAAGTACATTGAAATCCCTCTTAATGAGTTCTGACTTCTCTCTCTGAATATCGTTTTTCCCCACATGAATGACAAGTTGATTTGCAGTCTTATGTTTCATCAGAATGTTCTTTAGTTCCCTGTTTACATCAGAAACTGTAGCTTGTGGAAGGCAGCATGTAGTTGTATCCCTGCTGCTAATGTTTCTGACTGTGGAGTCCCCCACTATCAGAGTCCTGGGCTCGGCTGCGCTCTGAGCTGAGTGCCGCTGTCTGCTCGACCTTGGTATCAGTGTTAGCTGCGGGCTGATATGATCTGTGTTCGTTTACATTCATCACCCACATTCATTAATACTTCAAATCTGTTTTCAAGATGTATAGTTGGTGGTTCGGTGGTTTCGCAAATAACTTTGTTTCAAGAACTGCAATCCTCTGTAAAAGTCTGTGGCAGTTTGTGCAGCAAGTAGATTCTAGAAGAGGCATTTTCTTATCCTTTTGAATGCTCGAATGTAAGCTGATGGTAGTGGGAGGCTGGTTGGATGAAATATTCCGCTTTTTTGTAGTAATCCAGTCACTGGAGTATCTAATTTTATCATTGAAGTCAAGCTTTGTTGTTTGAGCACTGTGCTGATTTACTGAAGTTGAAATTATGAGAAAAAATATAGAAGCGATAGAGCAAAGCGCGGAGCAGTAAGCAAGAGCGTCCGAACAGTCCGAAGTGAACTCTTCATAGTATATGATGTCACCAGAGTGTGTATGTGAAGTTTTAGCTCAAAATACTCCACAGATAATTTTTATAGCATGTTAAAATTGTCACTTTTTGAGGGTGAGCAAAAATGTACTGTTTTTGTGTGTGTGTCTTTAAATGCAAATGAGCTGCTGCTCCCCGCCCCCTTTCTAGAAGAGGGCGGAGCTTCAAGAGCTTGTGTTAGCAGCTCAGATTACCTCACACAGACACACTGAAAATGACAGAAACTGTTCAGCCTTTTATGTTCAAACTGGAGTCGGACAATGATGGTGACTTCTGTGTACCGTTACACCCCTGTCTATGGAATGTGCCCATAAAACATGAAAACCCAACGTGTGTGTGTGTGTGTTAGAACAAAGAGTGCAACAGGAAGAGGATATGAGAGTATTACTCACAGGAAGTGCCTCAGCCTTGTCCAAATACACCACCATAACGGCTGATGAGGGTGGCTTTGCTGTTTTACTCACCACACTTTCATTTCTCTTCAGAACCTGAGAGAAAGAGAGAGAAAAACAATGATGGCAGAGTAGGGTGTAGCGAAACAACTGCAAGAAATCCTGTTTGCAGTTGCTCTGTTTGTCTAGTGTGTAAAGTAAGCTTTCTATCGCCTTTAAAGATTCCTGGGTTTTGTTAAAAGGTGGAGTAGATGAACACACTATTTGCACGTGTGGAAAACATAGCACGCCCATT
Organism: Gobiocypris rarus; assembly: GCA_023029165.1. NCBI lineage: Eukaryota > Metazoa > Chordata > Actinopteri > Cypriniformes > Gobionidae > Gobiocypris > Gobiocypris rarus. The sequence continues at coordinate 36,660,364 of CM040921.1, read as the reverse complement.
TCCAAGAAAACCCCCCAGTGTTCTGTGTATGTACGGTGTTGCAAGACCTCTTCCAGTCTTCCTGTGTCGGCTTCTAGTGCCAGCCATTCCAGTCTGAGGTGAACCCGTCCTGTAGTGGTGTCCTTCAAAGTGAACCACTAAGAAGGGGACATTAAAACAGCAAATAAACACCAATACAAAATGCTAAAAGACAATACAAGGTAAAAGACACCACTGTTCAATAAATAAGCTGGTCATTATTGCAAAATTAACCCTTTCAGAGTGATACAAAACTGAATAGGGTGCATATCACCGTGTCATGGGTTTATTTTGGATAATGAATAACTTTTATGATGGATGGATGCAGAAAAACTCAGGCTCTATTCACTGCCATTATAAAGCTTGGAAGAGCCCGGATATTTTTAAATATAACTCTGATTGTGTTTGGCTGAAAGAAGAAACTCATAAACACCTTGGATGACTTGAGGGTGAGTAAATTATGGGATAATTTTCCTTTTTGCGTGCACTATTCCAAGGACCTATAAGCCTGCGCTATCTTAAGTTTCATTACAGAAGTTTGCTATTTCAGCTTTATATCAAATACTGAAAATTGTTAGTTAATGATAACAGTACGAGGGATATGAAACTAAGAGGACATCATTAACATATTTGACTGCAGAATGCCGTGATGGACCAATAAGAATCAAGCATTTAGCCATATGATAATTAAAAGTGCAATAGATGTGCTATGGTTTTAGTGGTTTGAAGCATTTAATTGTTTCACCAATATAGATCTCATGTCATGTGCAGTGAAGGTTATGCACACACATGCAAACCAAATCAAGTTAACCACAAACACACACACACACACACACACACACACACACACACACACACACACACACACACACACACACACACACACACACACCATATTTGATACTATACAATTTCTATATTCTATCCCCTAACCTTAACCCAACCCCTAAAACTACCCATCACAGAGAATGTTCTGCATTTTTACATGTTTTTTAAGCCATTCTAAATACGACAACTCAATAAATGCCCTCATAAACCACATTTATGTTGTAGTACCAGTGTAATACCCATGTCATTATACAAATTTGTGTCACACACACACACACACACACACACACACACACACACACACACACACACACACACACACACACACACACACACACACACACACACACACACACACACACACACACACACACACACAAGAAAACAGTGTGCTGGATTAACTAATAAATTGAACAAATAAATGTTCTCACCTCATCGACTATTTGGGATTTCTTCACAATCCCCAAGTCTAATTTGGTCCTGAAAGACAATCAACACAAGGATGAGAATAGAGATCAGCAAACAATAAAAACACAAGTCATGAGTTTATGGTAATGGTAATGACACTATAACAGATGTTCAGAATATCTGAAACAGATATGAGAAAAAGTAAAATTTTCAGAAACTTCTGCAATAAGAGAGAGTTTAATGCACTATGGAAACACTTTTAAAAAACAAGATTTCCTCAATGTAAATCATTTTTAGCGCAAGAAACCTTGACTAACATTATAAGCATTATTCGCTTTAAATGTTAAAACATTGAAGATATGACTCCTTTAAAAGAATAAATGAGAGGAGATGAAAAGCAGTGATATGGTACCTGCCCAGGAAATCATCTTGGTCAGTATCTTTATCAAACACTTCCACCTCTAGCTCCTGACCAGGCACCTCGTGAACGATAACCTGACACACAGACAGACAGACACACACACATGCATGCATGAAACACCAAAGACACACCAACATTACCAGTATGGGTAATCACTGACAAAATGTGGCGTAAATGGTTGGACACACACGACACATGACTTTATGAAGTTCATCACATTTACATCACACATCAATACTACAGTGGCTTATACAGTACCAGTCTTGAAAGAGTTGCTTCTTTTGTTGAGATTATAATGTTTTGTCGTTTTAACACCCACCTCATACATTTCACCCCATTTGGGATTGAGTGTGTTGTCCAGATGGCGGGATTTGAAGGATTGCGGCCCGACTCTGAGCAGGGCGTACGGGTCAGACATGCCCGCCACATAGTTATCCTTCGCAGCCAGACCGTCGGCCTCCAGCAGATGAATACGCACGACCCCCTAGAAGAAATAAAGAAAGAAGTTCTGACTATGAAAGAATGCAGTGGAGGGAGTTTCATTACTAAATGAAAATGGTACCATGGGTGTCGGAACCATTGAATATGGGCGGGACAAGACCCACCCACTTTTTAAGAACAATGACATTGGACCCACTCACTTCTATCGTCTCTAATTCATCAGCACATGTCTGCCTACCGATACCTACCCAAAAACGTATTATTAAACACGTTAGATGCTTTATTTTCTTCATTTTTATTGAAAATAAATGCCTTTCTGATTTGTTATATGACGGGAAAAGGGAGCAGAGCGAGTTCAGCAAAAGGCGGATTCGAATCTTGGGTCGATTTGCAGCAAAACTTGATGCCATGCGTCTTACCCATACACTATTGTTGCTGTGAATGATTTTCCGTAGTTTTGTCTGCTCCAACTAGACGTTTAGGAAACAAGACGATGTTTATGTACTTAATGTAAATGGGATCTACTAAAACTTTTCTGAGAAAGGACCCACCCACATTATTTTTGCGTCTGACGCCCATGCATGGTACCATTATGTTTTATGGAAAGTGATGCTTTAGATACTTCTGCATTAAAATAATATTTCAAATTACACTGTGTAAGTGCCATTACTTTATTTTACAGTGTCCTTGTTACATATACTTACCATAGTAATAACATTTTACATAACAATTACATGCAACTAACCTTCAACCAAACCCTAATCCTATAGTAAATACTATGCGAATATAATTTTAAAAGACATTTTAAAAAATATGTTTTTAATTTTTCTTATCTAACCAAGTTCTCTCCCCACCAGCTGTCCATGTGATATTGACTGAATCTTAGTTCTTGTAATCGGAGGTTGCTCAAACCCTTTGATCATGTTGTTTGGATTATTTGAGATAGGTCTCCTAGAGTTGTATTATCAGGGGTGACCCCCTGCACCCCCCACTGTGGTTCCTTTGATCTGTATTGCATACTTTTGTTTTAGTGGTCACTTTTAAGGTGTTGTGTAAGCCTTAAGGACTACCCACTGAATTCCTGTGAAATGCATGTAATGCATGAAGTTGCATGTAATTATGCATAAATTACTGTTTTTACAGTAAGTACATGTAGTAACATGTAACTTCATCACCTCATATATTTATATTTGGCTGCAACTATTTATAGATGCTATTTAGACTAAGTGAAAATAGCTGTAGATGCTATTTACTAAGTTAATTATCATACTAAATGAAAATAGTGATATATTTTATTTACACCATGTAAAAGTAGCAGTTCTTTTGCAATATGTGTAAATAGTAATTACATGCAATTTATACTTTATTTTGACAAATACATACTATTTGCACCTCAGTATTGTACATTAACAGGATTCAATAATAACAGAGTGTAAATGATTATATTTATTAAAATTATTAAATGGATGCTGCCTTAATGGGACAATAAATGCCCTCACTACACCGACCCCTAACCCTACCCAATAAATGCTTTTATTAGTATTAAACATTTCGTTAGGCACTTTATTTCCACTTTTAGAACATTTTCATAATTTTTATTTAAATTAAATGCCTTTCTGATGTGATGGGAAAAGGGATAAGAGCGAGCTCGGCAAAAGGCGGATTGGAACCTTGCGTCAAAATCTAGATCATTAAGCCTTAGGCTTTACCGACTGTGCCACTGAACACGTTGAACTACGCACAATTTTTACAAATCTTGTTTGGCCCAACCAGGCATAATTAGGCGAGCTAGTGCAAAAAGCACTTGCCAACAAGGCATGCTATTTGCACTTGTGTGAATAGACACTCTGTTTTTGTTTTCCATGAACACAATACATAGTACCAAACCATACCGAAACCCTAATTTGAACCGTTACACACCTATACATTACATTTAAAAATGTATTCACAACTATTATTTTAAAATTTTGATCAAATAAATGCAATTTTAGAGACTTCTTTAAAAAACCTAAAAAAAGAGTAAATTTCAATTGCAAAAACCAAAGTATCATGTATTTGAGTGTTTTCCTCATTGTATGTTGATTCCAATGTGTCTAAGGTCTGTGTGTGTGTGTGTGTGTGTGTGGACTGGTAATCCCTACGGTATGGGGACAAAATGTCTCCACAAAGTTGGCAATATCCAAAATCCTTGTCCTTGTGGGGACATTTTTTGGTCCCCATGAGGAAAACATCTTATAAATCACACTAAGTGATGTTTTTTGAAAATGTAAAAATGCAGCATGTCTCCTGTGATGGGTAGGATTAGGGGCAGGGGCAGTGTGTGTGTGTGTGTGTGTGTGTGTGTGTGTGTGTGATGGGTAGGGGCAGGGGCAGTGTAGGGGGATAGAAAATATGGTTTGTACAATATAAAATGCATTACGCCTATGGAATGTCCCCATAAAACATGGAAACACAACATGTGTGTGTGTGTGTGTGTTACCCTGGGAAGGGGACTCCTCAGCTGTGCCACATGCAGGTCTGCCACTAGAGGAACAGTGAGACGATTGCGTCCATGATCATACCGTCTGACATCACACTGAGAAACAGAAACAGGGACAATATATATATATATATATATATATATATATATATAAAAACAGATGTCGATGTCTAATAAAATGTTGTGTATGTTAAGTGACTGAAACTCACTTGAGCCCTGGAATGTCCAGCAGGTTGGTCAAACCGGTCCAGTTGATGGTCAGTTTCTAACAACAAAGAGGGAGGAGGAGGAGATTACACGATTCTACCAAAACTAATTCAAGCACTAATGAAAGAATAAAGACAGTCAGGCTCAGTACAAACTTGCAAGAACACTAATACAGAACATTTTAAAAGTTCAACTGAGCTTTTAAAGAACCCAGGAGGGTTTCAACTTCCTCAGTTAATGGATGTTACCAGGAACTAATAATGTATTTGAGCTGAGGAACCTTGGCTTAGATTAGGTCTTGGTTCAATTAGGGCATGTAAGTAGCTTTTATAAAAGTACCTTAGAAAAAATCATTACTGGTGTGCATCTTGAGACAAAACAGTAACATGTTTTAAGATATGCAGTGCAAGCGTTCAGTTAAAACAGCTCAAACATGCATTTTAGTCTGGGACTTTAAAAGGGTTAGATCACCTAAAAATGAAAATGATTCCCTAATGATGCGTCGGGAACTTGACTCGCTTACGGCCGTTACCGGAAGCCTGTGATTATAGTTTTATGATGGATGGATGCATTTTTTGGGGCTTTAAAATTTAAGGCTCCATTCAATCCCATTATAAAGCTTGGAAGTCTGATTTGGCTAAATAAGAACGTAATATACACCTTGGATGACTTTTACCTTGGATGAAATTATGGGATAATTTTCATTTTTGGATGAACTATCCCTTTAAGCCTTGTCTGTGAAACTGGGGGACAGAGTAATATCAAGAATGTTTTCAGCTCCAAAGAAACATCAAATCAACTTAAGAACCATATACGTTTTTTCTTATAGAACAGCCGAAGAACCCTAATTTTTCATAAACTCTTAAAAATAAAGTTTCTTTATTGGCATCTATGTTTCCATGAAGAACCTTTAACATCCATGAAACCTTTCTGGTATAGTGGGAAAAGGTTAGATTATGTACTAATTAAAAAATTAAAGCAATAAGCCCCAAGAAGCTGTGGTTTACAGTGAATTTATAACAGCTAAGGCGGTTAAAACGGTTTCCACACAATACAAATATTAAAGCCAAAATACATATGTATCAATGCAACTTTCATGAAGTAAAATCGCTAAAAGCTTTCCTTCCGCCGGACAAAATATGCAGGTAATACACTTGGTCACTCAATCTCTCTCTCACAATAATACAAGCTTCAATGAACAATATCAATGAGAAAAAAAACATGTTTACATTGCTAAGAATGGCTGTGCAGTGATACAGAGAACCGTTGGGTGAAGCAGTCATAGCCAATCATATTGACCAATCAGAATGAATAACTGGAACCAACTGTTATAAAATTATTTTAAGAACTGATTACTGAAAGGTTCTTTGGGGAACCAAAAATAGTTCTGTGGCATTGCTGCAAAAACCTAGCCTGGCGTGGCCATACTCAACTCTAGTCAGAATATGAGTCTGGTACCGCTCCATTGAGCTTTGATTATTGGGGCGTGTTTCAACCGAATCAGGAAAGACCTCAATTGGATAGACCTACAACCAATCAGAGCAACGGAGCGACGCGTAACGTTAGTTGTCAAATGTCAACAGAACTGTTGCCAAGTCTGTGTTTTTCCCGCGGGTTGTGGCGATCCCAATTATGTGATATATAGACCCAGGAATGCGAATTTTAGCAGGCAACCATGCCAAAATAACATATTTTGCCCCCCAAACGCCATTTTTTTTCCAGACAAAAAAATATTGTTGATCATCTGTCCATCATCGTCTAAAGCCCGCCCTGACGATTTCATTGGTCCCAACAGTTTCTGTTCGGGCATAATAACTCCCCTATGGATCGAGTCCAGACCGAATTTCCCCGACCTCAAATGTTGTGGGCGGGGCTAAATTCGGCTGCCATCCAGGCTAGCAAAAACCCTCTTCTGAAGAGTGCAGTGAAGTACGTGTTTAGAAACACTCACAGGTCTTTGAATGAAGAACATGGTCACAGCACCCACGATCGGGACGTCACCGATCAGTGGCTCCAGAATCACACGCATCATTCCATGAAGCTGAAAGAACGCAAGTGGAAAAACCTCTCAAGATTTCATTTCTGCAGGGGGTCCGTGTATCAAATGTTCTGTCACAGACTCACAACACATAATCTTACCTGTATCCCCTTCACACCACCCTTGCAGAAATACCTCTTCACCTCCACGTTTATCTCGACATCCCCCACGTAGCTGGAAATAGATGGCGGAGAGGAAACATTACCCTTTACAAATAAATTTAACAATCTAAACTTAAAACTAAAACTATAGGGATTTTCTTTGAATAAACTCAGGATCAACCAATCTACGGGTACGTTTACACGACAACAATGTACTAAAAATGGAAAAGTTTTTCCTTTGTTTTTCCCACGTACAGACGACAACATTGTCAAAATGATCAAGAAGTCGTCGCTGCAGCCTGAAGCACGATGACGTACTGGATCAGATCCAACACGTACTGGGCGCGCATGCGCGGTGGTTTCGTTCACATTTTGATGACGTCACATGCGCACGCGCAGTTGAGAGCTTTGTGAACTGTGGATAAATACTCAAACCACTCGCGCAAAAACAATTATTAATAACATGCCCACGAAATCAGGACACACGTTTTGCATTTTCCCTTGAATGTGTAGGCTACTGGTTGTACCTTGAGGATTAAAATGACAGACAATTAAGCTATTGACTCATTTTTGCTTCCACTCAATAGCAAGTATGACCAGAATATGTTACAATTTAACTGTTTTGCATGTATGTAGAGAGAAACTAGGATAACTTCAGCATCACGATGACTTATTCATCAATACGTATTACTATTTATCAGCACTACTAATACACAGGTTAGAACATCATCTATATACAATATTGACCATACATGTCACTTAAGACCAGCGCATACGCATTATAACTAGACTAGCATTATAAACTATACGCACTCGCCATAACGAACCACCATCCAGTACGTATTGGATCTGATCCAGCTACGTCATCGTGCTATAGGCTGCAGCGAGGAGTGTCTCAAAATGATCCCCATTCACATGTATTCTGCTGCCAGGCCAGTAGTGGGCGATGTCACTTTGTAAAGAAACACTACGCGCCAATAGTAATATGCATGACGTATTTGTGATTTAGTTTTTTATAAGGAGATGATAACCATAGACAGTAAAAGAAATGGACACAGTGACCCCATAGACTCCGACGGAAGCTCTCACTTCCTGATGGCTGAGCGTACTGCGCAGACTCAGACTGAGATTGATGATGTAGATGTGACGTGAGCAACCCGTCAGACAGTTGTAAGTCTTCTAGTAGTGGTGCAAAGTGAAATCTTCTCTATGGGCTTCTCCCCATGCTTCTCTCTTGACTTTATCGGACTTTATGCCTCCACGTCCCCTCGACTGCCTCATAGACAGTTAAAGATTGACTGCGAGCTCCTGTCTATAGGGTAATGTCTCTACTGTGTGACGAGAGTTGCGTGGTTATGACGCAATCGTTAGCCTATTTTTTTACAAAAATGGCTTCTACGGTGCGATGGTGTAAGATACAGGGCAATGGAGCCTTTTATACATTGTCGTGTTTCTTTAGAAATAAACAGTGGACAAATGGAGTCTTTAGATGCCTCAGATGTGAAGATATTCGCTTGCCAAAATGAATGGGAGTCAATGGGATGCTAACAGCAGGTGATGGCTTGTTGGCAATGGCTTTCCAAGATGGAGGGGCAACATGGCTGGATTACCCCCTTGATGATAACGGTATTGCATGCGTGTTTTTTTTCTAAAAGTTTGCGTTTTCATGCCCACAAAATGGCATCTTTGTATAAACGCACAGCAAAAATAAGGGTGGGCGATATGACCAAATTTTATTTCATGATAACGCAATATATCACAATACCATTCTTTTTGCTTTAAATAAGGCTTTTATGATGTCAACATTTTAATACCATTGAAATTTCATAATTCTTATCACCATTTTCAATATAATTTAAAGCTGTTGTTCGTAACTTTTATAAGATTTACAAAAATTATATAATAAGAATGTACAACATGAATCCATTTTCCAAACCCTGTTTTTGTCTTACCCTGAATCATTACGGTACACTTATAATAAGTGTTTATATTGGGACTATTTCAGACCGGTCTGGTATAAACCGCTGCGGAGGAGCACAGTCCCTGCGTGACTCGCCATTGACATAAACAGAGAGAAGTAGCTCCGGCTGCAATGTTCTTCCGCAAAACGCATGCAGTTCTGTTTTTAACCACTAGAGTGCAAAAAGTTACGGACTGCAGCTTAAAAAAACTAATACTAGCCTTAAAAACTCTCAAGCTTACTGAAGACAAGTAAACAATGATAAAGAGCTATAACAGAACAAAGACACAAATGAAATAGACCTACCTGAAAAACCTCAAGCACTAGAAATAAGAAATACTACATACAATGTATAAAGAAAAAAAATCAAAGCATAGTCTTTACTGTGTAAATATAATTTTTTTCTTATTACAGTTACAAAAGTGATTCAGTCGAGAGCAGTGAGAGATTTTCTCTCTTTTTTGTTGTTTGATTAGCATTAATAAAGACAGGTACATTTGGATTCTGTCACTTTAAGACCGACTGCACAGATCCAATATACTGGTTTTCTCTCTTAAAGCTACACTGTGTGATATTTTCCCCCATCTAGCGGTGAAAAGGTATATGACCATCCAGTGAATATTGGTTTCTGTTCCTCTCAATTCCGATTTCGTTTTAACTCCTACGGTGGCTGATTTACATGGCTTCCAGTTCGACCTCGTCCATGAGCGTTCGATCAAGTGATGAGGTTACTTTAGAAAACTATTATAATTTGCATTTATTTAATTTGTCAGTTAACATGTAGGTTATGACATCTATGTAAAATGAATAATAGTTTTACGTTTTCGTTATTTTTTACCATTTCATTGCTAACATCAGCGATCAGGTTCCCAGGCAGAATGCAAGCTAATCTTAGTAAAGTAACTTTTATCGGTGCTATCGTTATTCTGTATATTGTACGACATCACTAGCGTAAGGCAAAGTTTACATTGTAGGCTATATCAGTCTCAAGCAATCCCCCTCTTCACATTCGACACAGTGCCATCGAGTGTTAAACGCCAAAGGCGGCTTGAATTTACGGGTATGTCCCTCTTTGGCTACTGTACTTTCAAGATGGAGGGGCAACATGGCGACGCGCATTCAAACCCCTCACCCGTATGTATTTTCAATGGCATATTATACACTCACGAGAATACTTTATTACTTGAAAGAAGTAAATATACATTAATGAGCACATATATTTTTGAAAGAACTAATTGTTTTTAGCTAAGAATAAACTAAAAAAGTCACACAGTGTAGCTTTAACTGTTTACGTTCACCCAAAATGTTAAATTCTGGGAAGATATTTGGAAGAATGTTTGTAACCAAGCAGATTTCTGCATCCATTGACTACCACAGTCGGGGGGAAAATACTATGGTAGTCAATGGCTGCCGAGATCTGCTTGGTTACAAACATTCTTCCACATATCTTCCTTTGTGTTCAGCAGAAGAAAGAAATTCATACGGGTTTGGAAAAACTTGAGGGTAAGTAACTAACTTTTGGGTGAACTATCCCTTTAAGACATGAATTACACTGTTTACTTGCAAATACATGTCACTTTGAAACATATGTGTGTGTATTTAAACTCACGCATACACTGAAAGCTTATCGTTTGTGTTTTTAAGCATTGCATGTTGAAATGCAATTAGTAGCGATTAGTACACTCATTTCAGTGTTTGAGAGACACGTAACATGAAGCCGTTGCTCAGAGCGCGTGAAAACTGGGCTTAAATGGTTAAATACACACACCTGTGTGTCAAAGTGACATGTATTTGCAAGTAAACAGTCTTATGTCTTAAGTGAATGCAAACATTTAAGAAGATCTGAAAGAATGAGAAAGAACAACACACCAGTATATTGGATCTGTGCAGACGGTCTTAAAGCAACAGCGTCCAAATTGACCTGCTGTCGTTATTAAAGCTAATCAAACAACAAAACGAGAGAAAATCTCACTGCTCTCAACTGAATCACTTTTGTAACTTTAATAAGAATACATTTTAATTTACGCAGTAAAGACTATGCATTGTTTTTTATAAGCTTGATTACTTTATACATTTTATGTAGTATTTCTAGTGCTTGAAGTTTTTCAGGTAGGTCTATTTCATTCATTACTGTTTACTTGTCTTCAGTTTTTTTAGGCTAGTATTAGTTTTTTAAATGATAATGAAAATAGTGGGGGAAAAAATGAAATTTCAGAGGTATCAAATATTTTGATATCATAAAAACCTTATTTAAAGCAAAAATAACTATAACCGTGATATATATATCGCTATTGTGAAACAAAATTACTTTTGGTAAGATTTTGGTCATTTCGCCCACCTCTAGTAACCATGATAGACCAAAATCTCTACCGGTTAATCATGTCTACTGGTATATTGCCCACCACAGGCCAAAATGCATAAAAAGTTTTCCTTCTTAGTTGAAAACAGTGGGGCGTAAACGGCCCCTGAGTTGGCTGCAGTTTGACCGTCTTGGTTTGTCAGCTTGTGAAATAGACACAAGCTCGATTACACAAGACTTTTAAATCACTCCCTGAGACAGCAGACAATTCACTCAATACAGGGCAGACAATCTCAAATGAATCTCAATCTCAAATCAGTCAAAAGATGTGTGCGTCACCTGATGTAAACGTCAAGCAGAATTTGACCTTTGTCATTTTCTGTATGAGCCTTCACTCCGACCACCTTCATCGGCTGTAAAAGAAAGAGAAGTTCTGTTGTAGAACATCAAGACTAATATAGGACAAATCAGTCGTTTCTTTATGCATGTTATTCAATAACACTGAAATTTAGTCGTTGTTATCAGAAGATTTTAGGTTTATATTAAAGGTCCCGTTTTTCCTGTGTTTTTGAAGCTTTGATTCTGTTTACAGTGTGCAATATAACATGTGTTCATGTTTCGCGTGTAAAAAAAACACAGTATTTTTCACACAATTGACTTATCTGTATACCACTGTTTTCACTGTCCTAAAAACGGCCTGATGATTTCCTTGTTCGATGAAGTCCCTCCTTCAGAAACACGTAACAAGTTCTGATTGGGCCAGCGGTTCCCGTGTTGGGATTGGACAGCAGCTTAGCACACATTGCCCGGAAAGGTCACGCCTCTTCCCATAACGGGGAGACGCATGCGCTCAATGTTATTGGAGACATGGCGACAAACACACTCTACAAACGCAACACTTCCTCTTCTCCACGTGGGAGAGCAACAAGACCACGCCCCCTTTTTTGCATATTCTTGTGGGCGGAGCTTAGTCAACAAACTGTTGTAGTGATGTCATTAAAGCAGGAAGTGCAGGGATGTGGTCCAAACCGGCCGTTCGCTGTAGGCTTTAAAAGGGAACTTCTGTTAAATAAAATATCTCGCTTGGCATTGAACTTTTAGCTAATTTTACAGGTATTATTTATGCTCTAACAGCAACATAACACACTAACTAAAGTTTGAAAAATGGGATCACGAAGAACAGGACCTTTAAAATAATTCAACAACACATTTGCTTGTTTATGGATCTCTGATGTTGGCTAATAACAAACTATCCTTTTAGTGCTTTAATTTGATTGTTTTTAAATTATATTTTTATGATTTAATTCATTAGCTTTTCATCAACTCATAATGCAGTAATAATTCAAGAGCTATTTTATAACATCAGTAGTCTATTCTTATGTTAATGAGCATGATTTTCACAGCCTTATGTTTTTGTATCACATTAACATCCAAATTTCACTCTTGCCTTGACAAGAATGTTGCCATGAGATATCCGATGTGTTATTCTAACAGAACGCTTGCTCAGGCATGTTTCAGGGGCAGTGCAGCCTCTTTTAATCTCTTACTGTATGAGAATGAGATGTGCAGGAATGTTACCGGAAGGTTATTCATTGTGTGTGTGTGTGTGTGTGTGCTTATTTTTGTGAAATATCGGGACACAAATGTGTATAATGACATGGGTATGACACAGGTATTACAGGAGAGGGTGATTTATGAGGACATTTCCCATGTCCCCACTTTTCAAAAAGCTTAGAAATCAAACAAAATGAGTTTTTTTTTGAGAAAGTAAAAATGCAGAATGTTTCCTGTGATGGGTAGGTTTAGGGGCTCTGTGTGTGTGTGTGTGTGTGTGTGTGTGTGTGTGTGTGTGTGTGGGCATGTTTTTGTGAAATATCAGGACACAAATGTGTATAATGACATGGGTATGACATGGTGTGTACAAAGAGATTGAAATATGAGGACGTTCCCCATGTCTACTTTTCAAAAATGCTTATAAATCACACAGGATGAGTTTTCCACAGAAAGTAGAAAGCTGCAGTCTCCTGTGATGGGTGAGTTTGGGGGCAGGGGAGCAGTGTCATATTTTTTATTTGATATTAAAGTCACCATGAAATCAAAATTGACCATTATTATTTATGGAATATTGTAGTATTTATTATAAATGGTTCATCCATGCACTTCATCGTTTTTTAAAAGTGACTTCTCTTCTCTGATGACGAGGAGCCCTACATTTGTTCTTGTTCGAGAAGCCGTTTCACTCGGATATACGTCACAATAGGGAAGAAAAAATTCTGTTTCATGTCGTGTTTAAATCTGCAAACCTATTCGCCATTCTGGCATAGGTTTATTTTATTAGGATTATACTACTGTTTATTTTAATATTAATAGCTATGAAAAAATTGAATCACACAAATCACTTTTTAAATTGCGTGTGATTAAATAAAAAAAATAAAGACACAATATGTAAGATTTTTTTATTAAAATATCCTAAAACCACTAGAACAGTGATATATATTACCAAAAGATGCTTTAATATCTGATGTGGATCATCAATGGACAGAAATTAATCATTGTTCTCCAGCTCAACACAGTTAGTCTTATTGTTTAAATCTGCTGTTCTTGATTTACCGCACAGAGTGCCATGTTTTACCGCCAAATATGATCTCGCTCACTGCAGTGTGAACAAGTGTCTCATAGTAGCGCCGAGCCAACGCACAGAGTAGCATTATAACATCACTTTAACACACTCACATGTGTGTAATATGATAAAACAGCGCTGCGTTACACACACACGCATGAGCGGAAGAAGCGGAAGCGCTCGTCTGCGGCAGAATAAAAGCTCTCGAGCCGTGTGTCGCGCTCGTCTCTCATTAGCAATCGCTCCAGCGCCTCGTTCAGCTCCACCTGCTTCATACTACAGTAACGTTTAATCTTTAATACATGAGCTCATCCATGAATATGATTTCTGTCCGTCGGATTCTTTTCCTCCGGCTGTAGAGGTGAAGACAACAACTCCCATGATCCAGCGAGGCGTCATAAAGCTACGCCTTTGTTTTGAATAAGCGACCTCTAGTGGTGAAAATTACATATTGTGCCTTTAATTGTAAACTCTCCTGAAATAGATGAACATTTTTCTGCAATGAAAAAAAACAGAAATTGTATTTTGGGACTTTCAAGACTATGACCAACATTCTTTCCTACACAGTGGAAGCAATAAAATTCCTACAAACCCAGTACTTTGATATGCATACTATTTGGGTGTGTAAAAATAAACGTTATATATATATCTGTGAGTTTGGGTTGGGGGACTAGAGATCTGACCCAGCTCTGTCAGTTTAATGCCTTGTAGCTGTTTACACCGTGCCATTTATGTTTGCCTAGTTGCTATAGAGACCTGTTATTGTTTGCGGATGTTAAGAGCTGATAACAGAAGCTAAAGTGCCAGATGCCAGGGCATTTTTCAGACTGTTTCGTTACATGTGTTACAACCACAGATTTTAGAAATAGCACCGTGACTCATGCACAGACCACATGACCACAGGGTACGACAGGGTAGAGTCTCCGCTGGGATAACTGCCAGTGTAAAATGTCTGCCTCGTGAATCACTGATAAAGAACGTCGGGCCTAAATATCTGCGCGCTAATGATACACTGCAGCTCTTTTATAATCGAACTACTACCAAAGGAAGGGATATATCTCTCTCTGCTCCTCTGCTGTCCGTCACACAGTGAGGGAATCGCAAGATGAAAGTTTCATTTTTTCATTTTATATGCTTTGGTGCTTATTGTAATGCTTTTTTATTGTAATGCACGTGGAGTATTATTATTATTATTGACACTAGAGATGCAAAAAGACATTAAAAATTTAATTTCCTGGGAAAGCATGCATTGCACCTGATCTAATCATTCAAAGCGAGGAACATATGTTGGTTGAATTAGTGTTCGGTTGAGAATGGATGTGTAATAATAGCATATATAGCTTTTGTTCAGCAGGCGTGCGGGTGGTGACAGGCAGGCAGCTGTTGTGACATGAGGGAGGGGTCATTAATTTGGATGGGTGGATCAGGAATACATGGGATTACAGGCTTTATCCCAATAAATAAATGCAAACTGAAAATGTTTCCTGAATTACCTTGTTTAGCCATTCAACCTTCTCCACATCTGGGAAGTTGACCTGAAATTATAAAGAAAAAAAAACAATAACAGACTGTGGAAAGACTGATGCTTATGAGCTTTAAAGTGGCTGTACAGAGGATGTGGTTATAAAGAAGAACACAGCACATGCAATCACCTCAGTTGATCACGGATGTTTTTTTCCTCCATCTAAGTATACCAAAATATACTATATGCAATGTAGAATTTGATTTCTCATGGATAAAATATCTCCAATTAAATTTGAATTTAATTAAATGCATTTTTCCGTTTCCATAACATGCATAACTTATTTTGCACATGCTAGCCATGAGACATGAGTCACATGACCAAATATAGTATAACCTCTTTTACTGTGCACTTAGGGAGGAGATGACAAAGCAACAATTTATCCAAGTATGATTTGGATGATGGGGATTTTGCCAAGTACGCAGTACACCCTCGATACAGCGCCACCAACAGGTCAAAAAATGTCCTCTAAATCTGCAGACCACTCCTACTCTTTAGCAGCATTAGGGGAATTTGATTCATTTTAGCGAATCGATTCGTTCAAACCGAACCGTTTAAAAATGATTCGAATAATCACGAGTCATTTTATGTTTTTATTCTTGATAAAAGAGTTTGTTCTGTAAAACACTACTGTTTTCACTACATTATAAATTAGGCTGCGTCAAATATTGTGATTATTTGTGGCTCATAAATGTCATCCTCCTCAGTTTTACAAAACCGCGCGATTCTGATTCATTCAAATGAGCCGAGTGAAAAGATCAAATCGTTCGCGAATCGTCACTCTTTTTAGTTATTTATAGCGATGCAAATGCGTTTTACATTAAAACACTGAATATTTATCTCTTAGTATGAATAGGAGTGGACTTATTCGGAGCTTGTGAATTAATAACAGTGCCGTTGTGTAGTTATACTTGTTAACTATAACAAAAGACGCACTTTTGTGTATTCTTACCCAAGAAGGCAGGTCTCTCCTACTTCTAAATGATTTGGAGGATATGTTTTCTTTCTCGTCGTTGAGTAACTCTATAGCGGACCTCAGCCTCGCCTCCTTCGCCTCGCGAGTGTGTTTCCATCCTGCGTAAACCATCATCCCACACGCCAGCAAACCAGTGCTCACGCGATAGTAACCGGCCAGGTAAACAGGCAACAAGGTAGTGAGGCATTTGCCAAAGGTCCATAAGATTGCCTTGGCGTCAAATCGTTTAGTTTTAGGGACGTCCAGCTCTCCAGATGAACTGTCCTGGGCTGGTTCAGTCTTCTCCGAGTCCGAGTCATTTTTCGGCCCTGAATCAGTGTGCGACATTGTAGACTAGCAAATGTTTCTGAAGTTAAAAAACGATTGCATGCAACTCAAATTCAACATATGCTGTTAATTCAGAGTCCCGCGTTGCATCGGCGCACGGACTGTATCGTTGACGGCTGCAGATGAGTCGGATATGCCTGATCACTGCGGATCAATAAATTAGCCCGAGGAAGAGAAAATCGCCCACCTCCACTCGTTTTACCCTTCTGGCATGACGCTCTTTTTCCTTTTTGCAGTTCGTCTCAGTCTGTCTGAAATCCCTGGCCTGCACCGTTAGATCCACGCCCACTGAAAACGACGTAGTTGTACAAAAAGGGGCGAAAACTTTACATGCCGTGAGCAGTCTATGGTCGTGAGTCAATTCTGACTAGTTTTAAATTACATGTAAACTAGTTCCGGGAAAATACCAGATGGATGAACTAGATCGTCTTACAGTCAAACTAATACAAGATATTTTTCCATTAGTAATTTGCATACACGATCGCGAATGACATTTGTTCTAGTTATATAATTCAGGGTGATCATTTGCCCAAAAAATAATATCCTCCTGAAACAACACAGAAAAAAAGTTTTTTGAATTTAGTATTTTTTCATGTCACAATTTAGAATAGAGCATATATAATACTAATAAGATTTCCAAAACTAATAAGATATCTGGAAACTATATTTTTCACTTCACCGGTTATGCCTGATCGGAATGAGAAGTGAAAAATACTGATTATTATCTCTTTATCATGGTACCTGTTAGTGGGTGGGATATATTAGGCAGCGTAACACCAGTAACATCCACATGGATGGTTTCCCAGCAGAACATTTCCCAAAGCATCACACTGCCTCCGCCGGCTCGCCTTCTTCCCATAGAGCATCCTGGTGCCATGTGTTCCCCAGGTAAGCCATGCACACACACCTGGCCATCCACGTGATGTAAAAGAAAATCTGGTTCACCAGACCAGGCCACCTTCTTCTATTGCTCTGTGGTCCATTTGGTGGACGGGTCAGCATGGGCACCCTGACTGGTCAGCGGCTATGCCGCCACATACGCAACAAACTGCGATGCACTGTGTATTCTGACACCTTTCTATCAGAACCAGCATTAGCTTCTTCAGCAGTTTGAGCTCCAGTAGCTCGTCTGTGTGATCGGACCACACAGGCCAGCCTTCGCTCCCCACGTGCATCAATGAGCCTGGGCCGCCCATGACCCTGTGGCCGGTTCTCCACTGTTCCTTCCTCTGAGCACTTTTGATAGATCCTGACCACTGCAGACTGGGAACACCCCACAAGAGCTGCAGTTTTGGAGATGCTTTGACCCAGTCGTCTAGCCATCACAATTTGGCCCTTGTCAAACTCACTCAAATCCTTACGCTTGCCCATTTTTCCTTCTTCTAACACATCAACTTTGAGGACAAAATGTTGACTTACTGCCTAATATTTCCCACCCACTAACAGGAGCCGTGATGAAGAGATAATCAGTGCTATTCACTTCACCTGTCAGTGGTCATAATGTTATGCCTGATCAGTGTATATCCAGATGCAATCAAACAAGAGTTTGATTATAATCGCTTGTGACTATCCAAATCTAATAAGATATCTGGAATGCATATTTGACTAGTGATTATTTACTTGAAAGTATCTACAATGAATTTTTTTTATTTCACACTTTAGAATGATACTCATTAGTTGACTACATTAGTTAACATGAACTAATTATTAACTGCACTTATAAAGCATTTATTTCTCTTTGTTAATATTCATTTCAACATTTACTAATACATTATTAAAAACTTGTTAACATTAGTAAATGCACTGTGAATTAACATGAACAAACCATGAACGGCTGCATTTATATTAACTAACAAAGATGAACAAAATACAGCTCATGTACGGCTCATGGTTAGTTCATGTTAGTTATAACTAATGTTAACTAATGACTAACTAAGTGTTCCCCATAATTCCAGGTGATAATATCCATAATGCAATTTTACTAGTTCACCTGTTAATAGAATCAAACTAAAATAATCTAGGAAAGATTTTACTAAATAAATCTGTAATAAAAATAGGACTTTCAATTTATCAAATGGGATCTTATTTGATTCTTCGTTCATCCAGTAAGTTCCACTTAGCTTCCAATTCTGAAAGAAATTCCACTTTTTTACCATAAATGGTATGGCAACATATCCAGAATATAGTCATGATTGCAACTATTTTCTGATATCTACAACTAGTCAAATGTTCTCAATAATAGTCATAACTACATTACACATGTCTTACTAACTGAAACATCTTACTAATCAAAACAATAAAGAAATGCCAAAAATACTTGGAATACTTGCCATAGTAGTAGTTCTCATTCCAGGTGACGGCCTTCTGCTCGAGGTCTGTATTCATGGCATTCATCAGTAGACAGACCTGTCCTCATGTCCTGCAGGATTAATGTGGCTAATCAGAAGAAAGAGCCTATTAAAAGGCCACATTAAACATATTTCTGATCAGCCGTGTTACTCCAAAATAACTAATTGGATTACTTTTCATGGAAAGTAATGCATTACGTTACTTCAAAGTCTGTCCACTCGGCAGCCATATTTGCAACACCTCTGACCAAGTCATATGTTTTTGAATGGGGGAATCCTGAAATCTCCAAAATGCATATTTCAAATCAGCAACAAAATCTGACACAAATCGTCCCATTAATGTTGTTTCGAATGCACAGTGTTAAAAAAAAAAAAACGAGCTAATGGGCATGTGCAGTCCTAAACGCGAGTTTCAAGTTTCTAGTACCACCAAGGCAGTTTGAGTGCTAGTTCGGATCCAGATCCTAGTTTCACATCAGTTCTTTGTCTTTTGACACCCAAAGCACCAGCTCCGAACCAGGAAAAGTGTTTTTTAAGTAGCACCGAAACATTGCTGGTCTAGAAGTAAGAACCGCTTGCGTCAGGGGCTGGGGGCGGAGTTACCGTGACCAACAGTGAACCGGAGCTTCTAACAGCAGCTGTGTGACCCAATGACTTTACCAATCAGCGATTGGCTCTTTTACTTAGAAGGCGGGACTATTCCACCATATATGCGTGATGCAGTTTCTCCCATTCATAAATAATAAGAACAAACCATCTTTCTAGATCTATAATAATCTAGTTTTTTAATAAAAATAAAAGTATTTCTATTTTCGGCAACCGTAAAGGTCTTTTAAAGGTATAGTTCACCCAAAAATTTAAATGTGATGTTTATCTGCTTACCCCCAGGGCATCTAAGATATAGGTGTCTTTGTTTCTTCAGTTGAACACAAATGAAGATTTTTAACTCCAAGCGTTGCGTACGATATGACGTCACGATAGTGATGCGCGGGTCAGCTTTTTTCCCAACCCGAGGGTCCTACTTTTATGAAATGATTTGGCCCGCCCCGGACCACTGTATATATTTTTACAACCCCAAATATTTAATATAGGCTAAAGTGAATTGCACGCAACATGGATTCTTTTTATTTATTTTGTTAAAAATGGCCCACCCCTTAAATAAAGTGACAATTTCTTTACCCGACCCGTGGGTCACCCGCGGGGTCCGTGGGTTATGAGACAACCCGCGCATTACTAGCGTCGATACATCACTTCCGCCGCTTGTATCCCATTGAGATACCCCATATCGTGTATTTTGACCTCACCCAGCGGAAGAGATGCCGCTCTCACAGCTGTTGCACATAGTGTTGTATTTTAGCTAAAAAATGATATAAATTCTGTTGGGTTTCTCACACAAACTGATCGTTTCATGTCTTAAGACATCAATGTGTCGTCACGAGCCGCAGGATTTCATTTTAAGTGGTTTGTGCATGTTTTTTTTACTCTCGTAGAATTACACCCATTGACATGCATTACATGACTGACAGACCGCAACGCTTGGAGTTAAAAATCTTCATTTGTGTTCAACTGAAGAAACAAAGACACCTACATCGTGTATGCCCTGGGGATAAGCAGATAAACATCACATTTTCATTTTTGGGTGAAAAATTCATTTTTTTATTACCTTTAAAGGCCCACTGAAGTGCTTTGGAACGCACCGCATTATTCAATGTGTTGACGTCATTTCCCCTCAAACGGCTCTAGATCTTAGCAGCTCCTCCCCTTTTTTGACACAGCCAATAGCGTTTGTCTAGAGACTTTCTGTTTGGTAAAGCCAGTTTCCCTTTACTGTTTATTATCATAATCTCCTCCAACTCGCTTTGAAATACAGCATTCTGTGCAGAATTCAAATGGGTCCGATATGTTTTTATATGATCCGCGCTGCGCTCTCGTGTAGTCTAATTTTAGACTAGAGCTGTTGGTGTGTGTGTGTGTGTGTGTGTGTGTGTGTGTGTGCTGTCTATTTACAATGTAGGGGGTGGGCGCTTCAGACTCTAGAGAGCTTTTGATTGGACAGAAGATTTGATGAGTAGGTGAATGCTTATATCTCCTGAATGCAAATTTTGTCATTGTTTTGGAACATACCAGCTTATTCATAACCTTAGGGCTAACATAGTCATAATAAAAGCTAAAAAACTTTAGCTGAAATTTTGATTTCAGTGGACCTTTAATGCCAAAAGGATATAAAAACGAACGCCTGTCCAGTAGAGGGCGCAGGTTTGTGCAATATTCTGAGTTTGTGTTACACTGTTTTTATTAATTTTGAGTAATAATGAATCTGTTTTTGTTGAAAGTGAGATGAGTTAATGCATTCTCACATTTAGTCTACAACTACAATAACCATTATGTCCACACCTCTGCATTTCAACACAAGGACAGCAGAGCTGTCAGTCAATAAATGGGAAAATTAAGTAACTTGTGTTACTGATTTGAAAATATATTTTTTGCATGACAACACTAATAAATCCCCCTACTCTAAATCTGAGAGATCCCAAACCTTATTTGTTAGCTTAAACAAACAGTTCAGTTATGAGAACAGGTTATGAGCTACATTTCAATGTGACTGATTACATAAAATGCTTTGAAATAAAATGAAAGTGGCGATCTTATCATCAGCAGACAGGCCCTGAGAGTGCAAACAACCAGAAGTTATTCTCAACAGAATGAGAAAGTCATCAAACTAATAACAGAAGTCGGGTTTGATAAGAAATATAATTTCTCATTAACATTTAGGAAAAATACTCACCCAAGATGAAAGAAACAAGACCAATACTCTGACAGAAAAATGCAGTTATTTAGTTTCCAAAAGACAGAAATAAAACACTTTTTTTAACGCGGAAGACATGACAAGAATTAATAATTGAGCTTAATGTGTCTGATTCACTAATTTTGTGCAGAATCTAAATAATCAGTTCACACAAAAAACTAACTATTAAAAAAAGGAGTCAAACTAAAACGGACAGCTAACAAGTATATTCACAATCCTTCTGTAGTGATCAGACATCTTTCAAAATGAGTTAATAAATGTCCTATCAATGCCGATCGCAAAGGAGTCTTTCCAAGGCATGGCAAGAAAAACTGAAATATGAGCCATAAGTTCACAAGAGAATATCTGTACGTTCATTCAGTCAGAACAAACCCTTCACCTGAGAAACTTTCCATGGTTTACTGGTAAGAGGTGTCAGCCCAGTTGCTTTGATTTCCAGTTTGCTGAAGCATTTTTTGTGAAGTATTTCTGAAGACGTGCCTTTATTAATGGGGCATGGTGGTGATCCTCATACTCTGACTGGCGATGGGGTACGTCACCATCGGTGTGGTTGCGTGGCTCATCGTGATGCCCGGCAAGGGCTGAGCCATGGACACGGCCACCGGTGCTACTGAAACGGCAACAGGGGCCATGGAAACAGGCGGGGCCATTCCCTGGGCGATAGTCTGAGCCAGGGCGGCAGAGATGGGGTCGGGGTTTAGATGTGGAGGGGGTGCGGTAGGGGGCGCGGTATTAGTCTGAGGGGCGGTCTGCGCACCGCGGGGCCACCAGATCTTGTTGAGTCACGGGACGGGGCTGCAGACCGGCACTGCTCAGAGTGGTGTGTGTCTGGGCAATGCCATGGTTGTAGGAGCTCACCGAACCAACAGGGGGCGCCATACTCTGCTCAGACGGGGCAGGAGTGGAGGACAGCGTCATCACTTTAGCTTGGCTCCGAAACTGAGCGTTCTGCTCCAGAAGCACCTCGTTGGTGGCTATGAGATTGGACACCTTGGGGGGAAAAAAGGAAAGCATTTTTGAGGATTTAATTAGAAAATGATGTGCATGTTTTGCTTGCAAGATTTATAAACCAAAGGACTGGTCTCGATTGCATAGCTTTTCTAAAATAATATCCTGAAAATGAATCTCTATTATAGTGCCAGAGTATGGTACTAGTTGACACTAGTTGCCTTTGCAACCCTTTTAGCAAGAAAACTAATGAAATGGAAAAGTAAGTATCCACTAAGGCTGCACGATATATCGTTTTAGCATCAAGTATAGGGATCGTAGTTGATCCGTATGGGCAGCAGCTCCCAGGACGCGTGTGATTCACGGATTAATTGCAACGTTTAACCATCATAGAGTGAAAGTTTATCATTTGCATGTGCTTTTAATTTAAAGGGTTAGTTCACTCAAAAATTGTAATTAAAATAGAAATATTTTAAAAAAGCCAATTAAAAATATTAATGAACACTACAATAGTATACTAATAGTAAAACAACACTGCAAAAAAGGCTACATCGTTCGGTACGTTTGTGTAAGGAACAGACTGTTAAAGTTGTTTGTCTTCTCTGTTGTAGTTCTCAAAACTTATTAATCCATAGTTTTCCCGTGTGGTCACATGCTTACAGGAACGCTTTCCTGGAGGGCAAAACCAGGCTCTCCTCCGTTGCCCGCCAGTCATTTTTACCAGGTTTGTAGTCAGCATTAATGCAGTAAGACAGTGATATTAAAACACCAAATTCAATTTACACGTTACTGATGTTGCATACTTTGTACAGGAACGCAGAATATTAATGCCGTGTTTTCCCCATTGAAACCCATTATAAAGAACGTGTTGCGTTTAAATTCTTGGCTCATCTGCTCATCTGTAGAGATTATGCATCATCAAAAAGCTGTAAACTGAATGTGATCTTTTAATATCACTGTTTTAGTTCATTACGGCACTTTAAGGGTGGGATTCGTCCGTTCACCCTCCGTCTGCTGCTCGATCAGCTCTATAAGAGTTTCTCTGTGTAATTAATCTGTGTTTGAAATGAAGTGGTGCAACAACTCGATTTAAAATAAAACCCATATCAACAAATCCTAGATTAGCGTTAAACTTTGCTTGATTTACTCCTCATTGGTGCAGCTCATCCGATAGTGTTTTTCACGTTAGGTGTTTTAAAAACGTCCTGATGTTTATAGTGATTGAAATACTGCAGCAGGAGCTGTATATGGATCATAAGTGCCCAAAACGTGCATCTTGTTCACAAATTTATGTTTTAAGATGGACATTTGATAGGCTTGTGCTGCAGTTCAATGGTGGTTTTGCCCTCCAAGGCTCCACGACAGTCATGCGACTGAAAACTATGGATTGATGTCTTGATGTGAAACATCATTGGTTCTTGTGTTGTCTGGTCTTTCACAACAAACCTAGCACTATGAGTCTTGAAGGGCCGTATTTGAACAGAATGAGATTAGAGAGCTAAAACAGAGGAAGATGTTATTCCAGTTTGGAGACACTCTGCAATGCATCTTCCTCAGTATGCAATTGAAGAAAGGAAGCTTACCTGTTTCTTAAGCTCCTCCACTCTTTTCCTCAGTAGGGCGTTCTCCTCTTCTAATAAGCGATACTCTAGCGGTCGGGTTGGCAGGGCGGTCTGAACCCCCAGGTCGTAATGTCCACTGCTGGTCCCGTCGGTCAAACGCAGCCCCTCCAAACGCCGTCTCTTCAGCTGGAAGGCCGTGTGGTCAACGGGGGCCTCCACCGGCCCGGCTTCAAACATGCCATTTTCAAACAGGGGGTCGTAGACGGAGCAGGGGCCCCTGTCGTAGCGTCGATGACCCGCCGTCCCCATCGACATGCAGCCGCTCATCGAGCCCACACCTCCACCTCCAACCGACAGGCCCTGGTCTCTGCATCCGCCCATGTTGGGACACCCCATTCCCATGTAGTTTCCCACGCCGCCGCCCACAAGGCCGGACATCCCTCCGCAGGCCCCACCGACGCCAACCGCACCACCACCACCACCAGCGTTCACCATCCCGCTCACGCCACCGGGGACACTCATCATGCACCCGACCCCGACCCTGGGCGAGGCCTCGTAATCGTAATCCTTCCTGACGTGTCGGAACTTGCACTTGTTGCCCCGCTGGCACTCTCCTTTCAAATAGTCCCTGCAAATGGGCACCTCTCCGCGGCTCAACGGGAGGTCGGTCGGAGACAATCCCAATCCGGCAGCCACCTTTCCCCTGAGCCGAAGTGGAAGCTCTCCAGTTTTTTTATAATAGTCCTCGTCTTCCTTCGAGCCATGCACGAATCGGCAGTTGGTGCGCACGCACTCTTTATTCTGATGGTCATGGCAGAAGATGAACTCGTTCTTCTGCACACCCAAGTCTGGAACCTCATTGAAGTCCGGATGGCGGAAGCGGCAGCGTTTGCCGCGCTTGCACACGTTGCGCAAAAAGTCCCGGCAAACTCCATCCAGTCCCAAACCACCGCTGGCTCCGCTGCAGCTGTTGCCGTTGCCTAATGCTCCACCGCCTCCCATAGCCCCAGAGCCTCCGTTACCCCCCGCACAACCCGCAGATCCGCCCACAACCGTCGCTCTACCCTCTCCTACCGCTCCGCCCAAACCTGACCCGGCCCCGCCCTCGTCCCCAGTGCCCACACCGGACCCACTGCCACCCCCACCGCCACCTGCCAGGTAGGTGCTATCCCGGTCAGGCATGGCGCTCGGCCCGGCGGGAGGAGAACGCTGCGCTCATGTGGGTGCCAGAGAGATGGAGGTCATACAAGTGTTCAGAGTTATAGTGCAAGAAAGAAAGCGCTCAGACTGAAGACAAACACAGATCACAGCTCCACCTGGGCACCTGTGAATATCACACACATACAATTATATATTATTACAGAATTAACATTATATTTACATTTAGTCATTTAGCAGACGCTTTTATCCAAAGCGACTTACAAATGAGAGTTATAGAAGTAACCAAGAACAGTCATGGGCAACAATATACAAGCGCTGTAACAAGTCTAGCACAGAACACATAGGACAGTTTTTTTTATTATATATAATTGCAAAATTAAATGTTAGTGTAATTCACTATTTCTATTAGGGATGCACTGAATATTTTGCCTGATAAACGATAAATTGGCTGATAAATCTAAATCCAAATTTTTATTGTAATTTGAGAGCCTGATTATAAAAACAAAAGTCATCGTTAAAAGCCATGTCCCAAACACACAATTATAATGTTTTTATTATCATTTTAGGTAGCCTATATGACAGCACTATATGTTGCACTTCACTGTATTTTTCCGGGCCGATAACGATAACATTCAAAATGAACATGTATCGGTCGATACCGATATATCGTGCATCCCTAATTTCTAGTGAATTTTAAGTAAAAATTAATTAGTTTGCCATCACTTTCTCTAAATCAGGGGTTCTCTGATGTCGGTTTGGGGTAATATGAGATGCAGGTAAAGAAATGTAATATTTTGTCTTGTTTAGTGTTTTAATTTGTCTGTCTTTGAAAATATGAATTTTTTTTTATTTGAGATTTTTATGACAAATACATTTTTAGCTTTTCATACTCGTCTAGATATTTGCATCGGTAGTTGAAAAAGCACATTTCAGATGCATCATTATGGTGTTAACCATAGGCAGAACTAGTGCATTAATATTCCTCAAGTATTTGATGTCTATTCAAATTTCCTGCAGTTGATTCAGCCCAAATTGCATTACATAAGGATGCAACTTTATTGTATAGACCTGAACTGAAAATTAAAGCCATACTTAAGTCCTAAAACTTGGCATGAAATATTATAATACAATTATTTTAATGCAAAATAAATGAATGGATTCCCTGCCAGCATTAATAATTGGAAATGCAAATATTAATCCAACATACACATATATATATACACAGTGTTGGGGAAAGTTACTTTGAAAAGTAATGCATTACAATATTTTACTCCTTAGAAAGTAACTTATTGAGTTACTTAGTTACTTTTTAAGAAAAGTAATGCGTTACGTTACTTTTGCGTTACTTTTTCTCACCTTGGCTGTGCTCATTTTTTTGTTTTTGTTTTTTTGTAACAAAAAGATTCTATTTTTGTGCAAATGTAAAGACCTCTTCATACCAAAATTTAAATTTAGAGGTAAGGTAGAGAGATAAAAATACAAATTCACACGCTCTGCTGTGCTGCGCTGCCTTTATGGATAATGGAAGAATAATGGAAAAAAGTTTTACCAATAAAAATAAAAAAATCTAGTAATTTTTGCTCATGGTTTAACTGAATCATTAAAGGTCAGCAGCAAATTGGTCAGTAAAGGTAGATTAAATGCATACAAATATTTGTTTTATTTAACATTCAATTATTGGAGGTTTGCATATTTTGCATTTGATTTTATTGTTTTTGAGGAATACTCAATCTTTATGCAAGTGCGATGAATAAATGATCAAATTTAGTCTAGAACTGCAATAACTATCATGTTCACACACGACGCCTCTGCACTTATTCTCGATTTCATGGGGACAGGAGAGCTGTCAGTCAGATAAATGTGAAAAAGTAACTAGCTGGCTACTTTTGAAAAAGTATTTTGTTGTAAATTTGAAAAGTAATGCGTTACTTTACTAGTTACAAGTTACTTGTAATGCGTTACCCCCAACACTGTGTATATATATTATTTTTCCTAATCTTCAATCTCTTATAGAAACGCTCAATTATATCTGGTTATTTAGGTATTAACTCTATAGGCAACATACAGATCGGCTGGAGTATTTGGCGCCCCACAAGATTTGACATGACAGCTCTTTACAATTGTTGTATAGAACTATTTTTAATATCTAATATATTATATACGTGACTGAAGATTAGGAAAAATAATCATAATAAATAACATATAGTATTATTTTATTTATTAGATATATTTAAAAATATTTTATTTTTAAATATATATAATATCAGTTTATATATATAATATATATTTTTTTTTACATTTTTTTATTTTATTATTAAACGATTTGGTACTTTTCCTAATCTTCAACCTCGTTTATAAAATATTAGATGTTACAATTGTTGAATACAACTCTATTTAATATCTTATACATTTTATAGAGATTGAAGATTAGGAAAAAATAAGAATAGTTTAATTTATATTTTTTTAACGAATCGTTTAACTTAATTTAAAAAAATGTAATATTTTCTAACGAATCGTTTAATTAAAAACAATTTTATATGCAATACATTAAACGATTCGTTATTTTTCCTAATCTTCAGTCTCGTATATAATATATTAAAAATAGTTCTATACAACAATTGTAATGATGTGTTTACTAGTAAAGAGCTGTCATGTCAAATCTTGTGGGGCGCCAAATACTCCAGCCGATCTGTATTATGCCTAAAGAGTTAATACCTAAATAACCAGATATAGTTGAGCGTTTCTTTAGCACATTTTTTGACAAAATATGCATTTTTTTATTTTATCCACAGCACATAAAATAATGCTCTCTGGCACAGAGGCCTGGATAACGCGCATGACCAGAGCGCAACGACAATAACCCGAACCCACCAGTAAACAACTCACCCAGTGCACACACACCCAGTCGAGTCAGCCAGAGTAAACAAACGCCATATGCACATTAATAACGGCACGCATTGAGTATGAACGGGCTGTCCGAAAGCTTACATTACAACACAAATTATAGATCCATGAACAACTTCCGCTTATGTCGTTCGAAGCACTTCCTGTGCGGTGGCACACTGGGAAAAAACACTTCAAAATAAAAGCCCGCAAACCACAAAAATACTGTGGAGATACCATGGTAAAGAGATGATGGTACCATGGTATTACCAGTAGCCATGTACAAAAACATGGTCCATTATAGTGGTATTATTCCATTAAGCATATTTAAAATGCATAAATACGTACAGTTAAAATGCAACAAGGTGCACTCAAAAGTAAACAAATATGAAGTGGCATTAAATAATATTTGTATGTTCTTAAAGCTATATATATAGCCATCAGTGTGCTATAAAATCCATTGCTTGCACACAAACATTACTGCTTAATTCAGATTTTGGGGGGATTTTAACACCTTTATCACATAAATAATAGGTAACCACCTGAACATGTCAACGATGTTAGACTCTTTAACTCAATCAGTGCTTTCATTGTAAGATACAACACGATGTATTTCAACGTTTATTTCCACTCCCAATAAGTCACTACAGCAGGATGGTTGTCAACAGTTTATTTGCATCTCAATGAGAACATCAGACATCAATGTTCATATCCAATAATCTTATAAAGATCCAGATGTAGAGCAGGAATGCAGGGGAACGACACCTGTAAAGAAAGAGGAGAAGTGTGAGGGACACCACAGATGAATAACAAACGTTCACCAGCTGACTAATCACAGAACGAAAGGAGAAAAAAATTACAACAAGTTTTCTGAAATGCATTAATTCGGATAGGTTTCATTTAGTTGACATATTTAAAGGAACACTCCACTGTTTTTAGAAATAGGGCTTATTCAACATCTTTCCTATATTTAGATATGTGGCAAATGCATTTTTGTCTCAGTGCATGCATTGTTTTAGTTTGGCAGGGTCGCTAGCTTAGCATAATGAATGGAATCCTATGTTGCCAGCTAGCATGTCCCGAGTAAGTGATCCAAAAAAAAAAAACCACCCACCTAAGCACTGCTATTTGGGTGAAGAGATATCACGCAACACATGAAATCCCACAACTTCCGTCAACATACATTTCATGTGTTGCGTGATATCTCTGCACCCAAGTAGCAGTGCTTCGCCTGTGCTTCCCCATAATATAGTCCAAAAATAATATCTGCCTAGGAAATCACCTAGTCTTAATCTGCATCGCTATTTGTACTCGTTGTGAATATGCAGGCCACAAGAAGTAATTAGGTGGGTTTTTTTGTTGTTGATCACTTTTACTCGGGACATGCTAGTGATGTGTAATTTGTTAAGAAGGCGTGCAACACTTGTTTTTCAGCGGGAATGCAATTCATTCTTACTTTCACATTTAAATGATTTCATGAGGTTAACTTATACCCTACTTGTGGTCAGTCTGCCAATCAACATGCTTGTTTGTGGCCCCTTTAAATACAGTTTTTAAAAAAAAGACAGAGCATTCGATCTACGTCAGAGCACCAGCGCGTCCACAAATCTTTCAACAGCGTTGTTTGCAGAGCGGCCAGAGCGAATTTATGCTCTCGCTGGTGGCGGAGTGAACGCACAATAACTGGAACAAATGGCACAAATGGATGATAGACATTTAAATATGTATTTTGGATGTTTTCTATCCCTAAGTCTGAAAAAAAAAAAAAAAAGACAATGTTATGGAAGCAAAATAGACCAAAATCTCAAAATTTACCAGTGTATGGAAGTAAATTAATGACTAATGTCTTTGAGAAAAGAAAAAAAAAGCATGTTGAATTGCACTAATTGAATAATAAAAAAAAACTGGTGCTTGCCTTTTAATGCATTGTATTTCCAAGGCTTGCATTTTTTGGGGCTGAAAATCTTGTATGTTTAAGATGCGAATATTTCAAATCTAAAAAAGGTATGCACTATTTCATTATTAAAAATGCAAATCCATAATCAGCATCGCGGATATAACATTGTGCATCACGATGCGGATCATCAACTCTCTCTTTGATCCTGAGTTTAGCTGTGACATCAGCAGTGAACAGCCAATCACAGGCTCTGGATCAGTGGAACTGAGATTCACTTCTCTCTTCTGCAGAATATTACATGATTGAAAAATATTAGCATTAC
The DNA here is from genome assembly GCA_023029165.1 of Gobiocypris rarus. Taxonomy (NCBI): domain Eukaryota; kingdom Metazoa; phylum Chordata; class Actinopteri; order Cypriniformes; family Gobionidae; genus Gobiocypris; species Gobiocypris rarus. The sequence continues at coordinate 36,629,792 of CM040921.1, read as the reverse complement.
ACAGCAAGAAGAGCTGTCTCAACTTAAAGCTACACTGTGTAACTTTTTAGTTTATTCTTAGCTAAAAACAATTAGTTCTTTCAAAAATATATGTGCTCATTAATGTATATTTACTTCTTTCAAGTAATAAAGTATTCTCGTAAGTGTATAATATGCCATTGAAAATACATACGGGTGAGGGGTTTGAATGCGCGTCGCCATGTTGCCCCTCCATCTTGAAAGTACAGTAGCCAAGAGGGACATACCCGTAAATTCAAGCTTCGCCTTCCCGTTTTAACACTCGATGGTGTCGAATGTGAAGAGGGGGATTGCTTGAGACTGATAGAGCCTACAATGTAAACTTTGCCTTACGCTAGTGATGTCGTACAATATACAGAATAACGATAGCACCGATAAAAGTTACTTTACTAAGATTAGCTTGCATTCGTCTGGGAACCTGATCGCTGATGTTAGCAATGAAATGGTAAAAAATAACTATTATTCATTTTACATAGATGTCATTACCTACATGTTAACTGACAAATTAAATAACTGCAAATTATAATAGTTTTCTAAAGTAACCTCATCACTTGATCGAACTGGAAGCCATATTAATCTTGGACTAAATCAGCCACCGTAGGAGTTAAAACGAAATCAGAATTGAGAGGAACAGAAACTAATATTCACTGGATGGTCATATACCTTTTCACCGCTAGATGGGGGAAAATATCACACAGTGCAGCTTTAAAGAAAACTCTTACTACGCCAATTCAAGTAAAAGTTATGAAGGTAGTTTAGTTGATTTATAGAGAGAACTGAACATGTAAACTCACATGTAGTCATTTTTATAGCTTTATTTAGCTTATTTGTATGACCTTTATATAGACCGCTAATTATATTAATTTTAATATATATTAAGTGCATATTAATTATTGATTTAGTTAATGATACATGTGTAATTGATAAAGGTATAATAATTACATAAATGATATCTAAATCATTCAAAATTATTATTATTGTAAATAAGCATTGTTAAAAGCCAGACGCTTTAGTCTTTAAAACCCATTTGCTATGTAGTGACCTCTGTAGAAACAGGGGAAGTGACTTTATGGCTTCAGAGGTGTCACTTTGCTCACAGCTGATTGGTCCAATCTCAGTTTGAGATCTCTTATCCAGAACATAACCTGCCCTGGAGCGGAAGTACTAACACTGCTAAAAGCCAAACCACTTTCATGGTACCTAAAACCCAGGATTGGCACAAACTAAGCTTAAACATATATGTTAGCAAGCTAAAACGACTTCCAGCTTTTCTGCATATGAAGGGAAATATCCCTGGAAATCATAACATATACTTACGACTTGTGAGTGTGTGATTGAGATGTGCAATGTTGAATATTCTGTTGAATTTGAACCACTGAAGGTGTCAAGCTAATAAAATGGACTGAAAAATGCCTGTCAGATATTATAGGTGGTATTTGTAAACAAAAAGAATATTATGGAAATTAAGTCTGGAAGGCGAATTAAATGTTTTAATTTGAAATACTCAGAGCTTAAAGCCATGATTTGTAATATGTTGCGGCTATAGGTCGCTTAATCAAAACAAACGCATAGCTTGATGACGCCTTGGTTTGGTGGAGCTTTTATTCTTCCGCTCATGCGTGTGTGTGTAACGCAGCGCTGTTTTATCATATTACACACATGTGAGTGTGTTAAAGTGATGTTATAATGCTACTCTGTCTCTACTATGAGACACTTGTTCACACTGCAGTGAGCGAGATCATATTAGGCGGTAAAACATGGCACTCTGTGCGGTAAATCAAGAACAGCAGATTTACACAATAAGACTAACTGTGTTGAGCTGGAGAACAATGATTAGTTTCTGTCCATCAATGATCCAAACAGTGTCTAATAAAACACATCAGATATTAAAGCGGATTTGGTGTTTCTATGGTTTCTACAAAATAAAACCGGAAATCGAGGATGACGTGGGTATGATGTCAGTGATAGGCAACGCACGGTCCGTGTCCTGGTTAAAATCACTTATTTCTCTGGATTTAAACATTCTTGGAAACATTTGGAATAATGCAAGTACACAAGTCAACAAAATATATAACACTGTTCTAGTGGTTTTTGGATATACAATATTTAATAGATAAAACATTTTACTTCCATACCGGTGCATAAAAATGGTATTAACAGATTTTTTTTTTTAACTCAGGGCTGTTAAATATTATTGTGTTTTCTGAAATGACAGTGCAAATAAGATCTATATGCACTTGAAAGGTCACTCACGTCACATAGGTTTATTCTCCAGAAGGCCTGACACTTTGAAAAACACCAGCTTCTTTCATGGCGTTAAACTCCTTCATGGCGTCGTACTGTTTGTAGAAGTCAGCATATGCCTGTTTCCTGGGCTCTGTTACTGCATACTGCAGAAAGACACACACACACACACACACACACGATTAGACATGAAGGGGAAATAAAAACCCATATTGTTGAAAACTAAAAAATGAAAATTACCCCATGATTTACTCACCCTTAAGCCATCCTAGGTGTGCATGACATTCTTCTTTCAGACCAATACAATCAGAGTTATATAAAAAATGTCCTGGCTTTTCCAAGCTTTATAATGGCAGTTTATGTTTTAAGCTCTTCTGAAGCGAAGTCTATCGTACGCACGTTCATGCGAGACTGGCGTATATGACGTAGGTGTAGCGGAAGAACCGGATAGAGCAAAACTAAACCTGGTAAAACTAGCATAAATCACACCAACGGCATTCGCTGGAGCGCCAGTCTCTCGTGAAGGCGCGGACAACAGTTAGCGGAAGTTAGAGATTACAGTTTGTAAAGTGTTAAATATGGATATTTTTCTTACACAGACGCATGGCTTCGCTTCAGAAGGCCTTTATTAACCCCCCGGAGCACTTTTATGATGGATAGATGCACTTTTATTGACTTCAAAACAGAAACAGTCATTATAAAGCTCGCCATTTTAATATAACTCTGATTGTATTCGTCTGAAAGAAGAATGTCATATACACCTTTTCATTTTTAGGTGAACTAGCCCTATCATCATGATGATAATTTTTCTTTTTTTAATTCATTTAAAGAAACTTTTAAGCCTACGCAAGAGATAAAGTGGCAATCACATTTTTGAACAAAACTGAATGCCACAAAGGTGCAATATAGTGCATAAAAACACAACACAACTGACCTTGAAAGCGGCTGCTGCAACGATGGAAAGAGCAAATGCGATGGGCAAATGAAACCTCAAACGCTTGGCGAGGAGGCCTCTCATCGCTGGCTTTGGGAGTGACATTGTTGACTTCTGGAAAGAGAAGACAATATGGATATTAATAAAAGAAATGTCACACACTGATAGTCAAATGACAACCTTGCAATAACCCTTCAGTACTGCTACGTGCTATTCTGACCATCACAAATGGATGTCTTCCTGAATTTACACACACAGAATAAGCCACGCAAATATTTAGTTCACTATGGGATAGAGACTGAAAAGATAATATGTATATGCTAATATCCATGTTTCATACAAAAGGTTTTAGCGGCTTAGCTAATACGCAATTTGTACATTATTTATTTAGAAGTGATAAAGCGCATACAAACCTAAAGCCAATCAATTAACCTTTGCTTTAATTATAATGCCATTTGTGATTCATATCATAACGCCTTCTGAGTTTCAGGACTAACTGTCTAGCTAACACTAGCAAGCAATGACGACCAGCGGCAAGATGCGTTTCTAAAACGAGAAGCGTTTAGCTGAAACTACTATGTTTAAGTGTTATTTAAAACCTAAGACTGTAATATCATATTTTATTAATTATTTGCCATGGAAGTTTTAGTTATAAACCTGAAGCAAGCTCGATATTTACCGTGTAATTCGCGACCTTCAGCACGCACGTCCGGTGACTCCGACAGGAAGGGGTTTATGCGGCCCAACTACGGAAACCGGCGAAGGACAAATGCACTGTAGCGACAACGGCCGTCTAGTTAATTTAACCATAAAACTATTTGTTATTTCTTTTTTGTTGTTGCTGTTGTTGAAATGAAATAAAATAAATATTATTGAAATATAATAAACTGAAATAAAAGAAATATAATAAATAAGAAATGTAACTTTTACATTTTATTTCAGCTAGTTGCCAAACAATGTAGTAAAATAACTAAAACTAAATAAAATGAATAAAAAAACTATTAAATATGAAAAAAACACACAACAAAATTACTAAAAACTGAAAATATAAAAATAACATTATTTAAAAAAAAAAAAAAAAAAAAAAAATATATATATATATATATATATATATATATATATATATATATATATATATATATATATATATATATATATTAATTAATCTAAAACAAGACTGCTTCTAACAAAGGAGCATTTTTATGTCTTAAAAAATAGGATATTTGTTGTTGTTGTTGTTATTTGATGTAAGTGTTATGTGTTATAAAACAAAGTATTACATTTGTTTTCAAGTAAACATTTCACATTTTCTGATTGCTTGTATTGGTGTCTATATAGCTACCAAGCCTACTATTTAAATAAATATATATATAATTTACACTGACTAACAATAATAAAGACAAAACAATTCATTTAACATTATATTAGAGAAGAAAAAAACGTTTTTAAATAATTGGATTTCGGTCAATTAGTAAATCCAGCTCTTCTACATTAAATTAACATTAAAAGTTGACAAACTAATAAAATAAAGTTTAAATTAAAATGATAATCATATATTTCTATATGTAGGAGAGTTGCTTGTTCCTGTTACCGCCACAAAGCACTGTTTTCAATTGGTTATAAATATAAAGATTGCACTGTATTTTGAAGATATATTGTATCGTCTATTATAAAGATTGACATTTTGTTAATTAAAAATAATCCCTTTAATGTTATAAAATTTAAACAGTTTAGGTTCTGTTAGATGTGTGTGACTACTTACATCTCAAGATAACGATTTTATTTATTTTGGACTAAATGTTGCTTCGCCTCTTGGTGAATGATATACAATTGTCTTTTTTTATTATAATGTTGTACTTTAATTACTTAATATTTTTCTCACTGTATTGGCTATAGAGATTACACTTTCAGTTCGTATTATTAAAAAGAAAATCTTTAAAAGAAACAATGCGTTTTAATATAATGAATGTTGAGGTTTTAAAGAGCGCATGGCAACCAACGGCTCGCTGTTGCCATGTAGAGTGAAGCGGACGGGTCAGGGTTGCCATGTTTGTATAATATACGCAACTTCCGCCTGTTTTTACATGGTCAAAATGCGTGTTTTATCCGTGGGATCTGGCAACACCGGTTTGGGTTACAATCACCCATCCCGATCTTCAAATAGCAGCACCGGAGCTCGACAGCCGCTTCATCGCTGAAAACTGAAACTGAAATTCAACACCGCCCGTTTCTTTAGAAACTCAGCCGCTAAAACGTGGTGTTTATCCCGACTCGCGCGTGTGTCTGTGTGTGTGTGTGTGCGTGCGTAGAAGAAGAAGAAGAAGCGAATGTTCCAGCGAGTTCCAGAACGAGCACCGATTAGTTTGTCTCATGAGGTTCACAAGCTGGTCCTTAAACACAATAACTTGTAACTTTAAACAGGCGGAGTTGAGCGATCATCAGCAAAGCCCTTCCTCAGCGTCTACTTTCCGGGTTTCCCCCAAACATCAGACGGTGATTCTACCCCGGTAACTTTGGTAAGTTTAAATAACACATGTAACAGTTACTGCCAGTGTGATATTGTTCAATAATGTAAAAACGAAGTTATGCATGTGATCGCTCCAGCGTCATCATGCCTCAGAAGCGGCGCTCGCAGTCGTGGACGGAGCTCAAGCAAGCCGGTAACGAGTGTTTCAGAGCCGGTCAGTACGGAGAAGCCGCGACCCTCTACAGCCAATCCATCCAGCAGCTGGAGAAGTCCGGTAAGAGACGCCACATAATCATAATATCTCCGTGGAAACCACCTGCGGTACAGTATTACCACTTACATAACTTGTTTTTGTACATGTACCATGCTAGCATCATTGTGTTCTTGCACTAGCATTTGCACAAAATGTCCCATTGTATTCTTGTACCTTGCAGTAGCATTAAAATACCATGGTCAATTAATTTCAGTACTGGGGTTTTCAAAATAGTGTCTGTGGAGGAATGACAACATAAATAAAAATAAGATTAAACTAAATTAATTTGAATAAATGCATCTAACAGTACAAATAGATTTATTCATACATACTATGGCAAGCTGTTTGGACTTTTCATTCACAGGATATGGATTCTTGATATCCACAATTAAATTTTCACTAGTTTAAATGCTAATTTTTGATATCAGTAATTAGCATTTCTGATATCAATTGAATTGTTGTTAACAAACTTCAGATATCAAAAAAGGCTTTCTTACTAGTAACAATCACATTCATGATATCAGAAATGAACATTGTCACTAGTGGCAATTCAATTATTAATATCAGAAATGTTTATCAGTAGTAGGGCTGGGCGATATCTAACAAAAATATAATATCTCGATATTGTCAATTTTTATGATATTCAATATATATATCTCGATATGTTTGCAATTGCTTTTAAATTAAAAAAAAAAGTTATTTTGCCCCCATTAGAAACAACAAAAACTATTTAGATAGAACCAAATTAAATACAAAATCTTTACGTTTACTGAACGGGTTGGGATGACCAAAATCTTAAATCATGATACGAGTAATTTAATATTTTTTTTAATATTTTTTTATTTTATTAACTTTTATAATTACAATATAGATTTTTAATTGTATCTTTAAAAAAGAAAAGAAAAACATGCAAATTACAAACAATATGACAAAAACAGTGCTTTATTTTCAGCTACAGTGGGTCTATTTAACAGTAGCAAGTCAAGAAATAAATACAAAAAACTGCTCAGTCTCCACTCTATAAATTAACTATAGGCTTCACTGATTCTTAATAAATATATTAAAGTTGTTTAGCCGAGCATGGGGTGGTTTTCCATTTTTCATTGTTGTTTGATTAACATTAAATCTCACAGAATATGAGCTCCGGCCCTTTAAGAGCTGCACGGACCCAATACACTAACACACGATTCATCACTCAACTCTGTGTTCACTAAAGACACACACTACTGTGTTTAATACTCGACAGGACGTGCATTTATACACGTCTGTTTGATCATTGAAACCCAATAATCCATGAAAGAGCTGAATCCCGATCGGATGTTGTCTGAAAGGCGTGTGCGCTTCAGGTCAGAGTTCGGCGAGCACATCCTGTGCCGCGCTGTTATTTCTCTCATGCGCGCATGTTTCTGTTGCTTTCTTTGTCATGCGCTGCGCGTGTATATTTAACTCTTCTGCTTCTAATGTTTAGTGAACGGTGGAAGCAGACCTCTGCCTTATCTGGTAATGTTTTTTGGAAAGTGTGCATGTTGAATTTAAAATATTCGATATTCACGATATTTTCAAATTTTACATCGTCGTCAAAATTATTGCGATATTATCGCTGATATTCGATATATCGCCCAGCCCTAATCAGTAGTGATGGGGAGTGCACTCCAAAAGAGTCAATTCCCTGAAAATCGCTCACTTGTTTACCGATTTTCTAATCCCTATAAAGTGCATGGCAGTTGAATGCACTATATAAGCAAGGAGTGAATGAAATGAGGCAAACACTGACGTAATACACCGCGTCAGAGCTGTCGCAGAAACTTTGTCACACACATGTATTTGAGTGCTTGCTTTAGAAATTGAAAACAGTCACAGTGACTTTAGTTTGTAATTATACATAGGCTTCCTCCGTGTTAACTTTAGGTATGTTAATGCAATAAATATAGATTTGGTTTTCAATGGTTAACCTTGTGTTTATAATCATAAACTAACCATAAATCATAAACTCACATCAAGAAGAAACACATCATGTGTATTTTAGTATTTAGTATCTTTAACTCACCATCATGTGCATTTAGCGCCATCACTCGACAATTTTCCTTTGTAAAATTAGGCATCGGCAACAGATAGAAACGTTGACTCATCAAGTCATCGCTAAATTTGACTAATTTGGACGGTCACCCTAAAAGTGTTCGATTTTAATAAGGGGATTTTAAGGCTTTGTATCAGAGGAAAATAATTCAAGTCTGTAACAACTGCAGTTTTGTAACCATGGAGTCGAGGAGTTGTTCCATAGACTCCTACAGTGGGAGTCGGGAATCGGAGTCGACTCCAAAAAACCTGGAATCGAACACCCTAGATATCAGGAACTGAATTTGAAAGGCAGTCTATGGTGACATTTCACTAGTGAAAATACAATTACTGATATCAAGAATTCATATCCTGTGAATGAATAAAAGTCCATAACGGCTTGTCATGTACATACAGCAGCGATGGCTATATTCATGGCAATCAACAGTATTTCAATTTTATGATTTATGATTCACAATCACTTCAATCCATTGGTTCACAATAATTTAACACTTGTTTTAAAACTATCAATATACAAAAAAAGACATGTATACCAATAACAACTGTAATAATAACAATCACATAAAATCAATATGATGGAAAATCGAAAATGATCTTTTTAAATATGTCCATTAAAGGATTACTTCACTTCAAAATGAATCATGTCTTTCTTCAGTCAAAAAGAAATTACATTTTTGAGGAAAACATTCCAGGATTTTTCTCCACATAATGTCGCATCCATCGTAAAACAGATGTCGAATATGAAATGTTTAGCTACTTCTATCACGCACGCACTCTTTCACTGTGAAAGCTAAAAGTGCTGCTTTGGGAATTCACACTCATTTTCAGTGAACGTTAAGCCCCGCCTTCTTTGATCTGATTGGCCATAATTTTGCCATTGATGAGCACTGTTAGACCACTGAGGCAGACCAGCCTAAAATGTGTCTGCCATACTAAAAACAAACAGCATGATTGAGAGCAGAATGATGAAATATCATATATTGGGGGGACAATTTTGCCATTTCCAATGCTTGTCCCCTAGCCTGGATGCCAGCCGAATTTAGCCCCGCCCACAACATTTTTGCTCGGGGAGTTCAGTCTGGACTCGATCCATAGAGGAGTTATTATGCCGGAACAGAAACTGTTCGGACCAATGAAATTGTCAGGGCGGGCTTTAGACGATGATGGACAGATGATCAACAGTAACGTAATTATCCACGTCATCAAAGGCGCTTTGGGTTGAATTTGCTCTAATCCTAAACGGAGAACTTGTTCGTATATGCATTCACCTTCACTATTTCTCTCAGACTCTGTGTACTTTAAATTCTTTTTTTACAACACCGGCAAAGATCGTTTACACTCCTCTTTTTCTTCTAACGTTACTTATTCCAGCGCGCGTGCAGACAGGGTTGCCATGTGTTTTTGCAATGTCGCGCAACTCAAAACTAGCCTAAAAACAATAGCTTTCCGGGGGAGTTTTCCGGAACAAAATAGCGTTTGGGGGGTAAAATATGTTATTTTGGCACGGTTGCCTGCTGAAATTCACATTCTTGGGTCTATTTATCACATAATTGGGGTCGCTTCATGGAGAACAACCTGCGGGAAAAACACGGACTTGGCAACACAGTGCGGTTGAGTTCTGTTGACATTTGACAACTAACGTTACGCGTCGCTCCGTTGCTCTGATTGGTTGTAGGTCTATCCAATTGAGGTCTTTCCTGGTTCGGTTGAAACACGCCCCATAATCACAGCCCAATGGAGCGGTACCAGACTCATATTCTGAGTAGAGTTGAGTATGGCCACGCCATGATACTTGTCCCCCTCAATGTGGTAGTAATGTCATGCTAATGTACTTTTAAGAATACAATGGACATCCTATATTCATGTATTTAAATTAGCACGCAGGAAGATATGAAAGTTGCAGGGCAGCTATTTTTAAAACGACTGCTCAGACTGTTACAGATGTAATGTAACTCTTCTGTTCACAGGTCAGAAGAAAAAGGAAGATCTGGCTATTTTGTACTCCAACAGGGCCGCCAGTTACCTGAAAGATGGAAACTGCAATGAATGCATTAAAGACTGCACAGAGTGAGTGCAACACACAGAAGGAGAGAAAATGGCTAAAGTGATGGTGTTAAAAATCGTTATATTTACCTCTCAGGTCTCTTGAATTGGTTCCGTTTGGATTTAAAGCTCTGCTCCGCCGGGCGTCAGCTTTCGAGGCCTTGGAGAGATACAGACAGGCTTACGTGGACTACAAAACTGCTCTACAGATAGACTGGAACATTCCAGCTGCTCATGATGGCGTCAACAGGTGATGAACCGGATCCAGAATTATTAGGGGATTAATGAAAATGATATCATCACTTGCTCGCCCTCATGTTGTTCCAAACCTGAACGAGTTTCTTTGTTCGGTTTAGGATGTTTTGAAACCAGTTGATGTTAGCCATTGGCTTCCATAGCATTTTTTTCTTACTATGTCTACCGTCAATTGTTTGATTACCAACATTCTTCAAAATATCTTCTTTCGTGTTCAACAGAACAAAGAAACTCATACAGGTTTGGAACATTGAGTAAATGATGACAGAATTAAAAATGTTGTTCATTTAAAGGGGTACTTCAGCACTGGGAAGATTAATCTGTATTTAATCTCGGTCATTAATGTAGTAGAAATGTGAGATTATTTTTGAATTTGGTGCCTTCTAGACTCAGAAAACACAGAAAATTTATTTTTGTCTCATGAGGATGAAAGACAACAATTCCCAGAATGCACTTCGGTGCCCTACGCTAGGCAGGACATGGTTTACTTGCCCACCGCGTTCATTTTCATAAAATCAGTTGAGTTAGAGACACTACAATTAAAAACTGAACTTGTCTGTTCAACATAATGTAAGTGAGCCGATTGAGTGTCACGGCACAAACGCAGCAGGAGTCAGGAGTCAGGATTACATTCACCACATGAGCGGAGGTAAGCGCGGGATTCGCGGCTGCATTCACAGCGCGTGTTCAGTTCATGTCTTTGGAAGCTTAACTTTCATAGGAAGTTCATTTGAAAAGTTAAAACACTCCCTTTGCTCCCCGCCGCTCCGTTAACATGAATCTCCGCAGCTCCCGAGCCGAGTGCTGTGAGTGCGATGTTGAAAACATGTGGGAATAGCGCCTCCTGCTGGCTGTAGTCTTCAGCCTCTGGACAAAAACTCCTCCGATGACGCAAAATGACAATATTTGCGTCATTGGAGGAATTTTTCCAGAAATAAAATACATAATTCTCTCGTCTCAGGGTCATATGAGGGGGGAAAGTACGATAATTTGAATATAATCCCAGGTTTCTACTGAAACAAAGCTTAATGCTAATCGCTGAAGTAACCCTTTAAAGGGCACCTATTATGTTTGAACATAAATGCGTGTTGGCAGTGTGTACACAACCACCCTATAATGATAAAAATCCACCCACCAGTCGCAGATTTTGTCCCCATTTACACTGCATGGTTCAAGTGACCCAATTCCGATTTTTCCCTCTCGTGGCACAGATCGGATATATGACACGTGAACGCAAGCAGGAAAAAAAACTCCATGAATTCAGATTTCCTCAGATCGGATTCAGGCCTCACTCAAATGTGGTAATAAATCCGATATGATTCGGAAACGTACATTTGCATCTGCCATGTAAGCGGTCAAATCGGATATTCCCCAGTAAATGTGAGTCGTACGTCATTGAAAAAGGGACGGAGGAGAATTACGTCAACTCGAACTGGGATCAAGGGCTCTCCTCTTTTTTTCCTCCGCCTTTTGAGAGCAATGTTTTGCTGACCTTTAAAGAAACATTGAATAATCATTTTGTCTGCATCCATTGCATATTGTGCCATTTTACTTCCTTGGCTGGGCTGTTTCGCCAGTGTATAGTGTAAATATCGGTTAATTATCGGTTCAAAAATGCTCTTCAGAAACTTACGTCTCAGTGTCAGTTTTAACATGCTATTAAAATGAATTTTAAAATGAAATGTTGAGCTAAAACTTTACATACACACTCTAGGGACATCAGAGATTTATTTTACATCTTGTAAAAAAGCGCACAATAGGTGCACTTTAAAGGGCACCTATTATGCCCCTTTTTAGAAGATGTAATATAAGTCTCAGGTGTCTGTGAAGTTTCAGATCAAAATTCCTAACAGATCATTTAAAATACCATTTTGAAAATTTGGGGTTGAAGAAAAATGAGCTTTTCTGTGTGTGGCTCCTTTAATGCAAATGAGCTGCTGCTCCCCACCCGAGAGGGCGGAGCCTCCACATCTCATTCACAGCAGTGAACAAGCCAATGAAAACTGAAACATGATATCTGTGTGTTTTAATGATCATCTCTATCGCAGACATGTTCATCATCATGAAATATTATCATCTGCATGCGTTTTAAAGCCTTAACGCTCTCAACTTAAACACACACACACGCTCCTGTCGCATGTGCACAGAGCTGATGTCAGCACATCCGTGAGTAGTCATTAAACTAGACTAGTTCTCTATCAAACAACAGAAGATAAACAGAGATTCACTCACGGCTCTTGACTGACTGAACTTCGGTAGCTTTAATAAGAACACATCTCTGACTTGAATGCTGCTGTTAATGCTCTGGAGGAGATAAACATGGCGGACTGTGAACAGCTCAGCTCTCTAAGGGAGGGGTCTGTGCTAGTATGTCAGTGTCCATCAACACGTGTGGGCGGGGCCTCTGCAGTGTGATGTCACAGGAATCTGGAAATGGCTTGTTCTGAGACACTGCTTATGATTTATGGGGATAAAAAAAAGGAGTGGGTGGATTTTTACCATTATAGGGTGGTTGTGTACACACACTGCCAACACACATTTATGTTCAAACACCTTATAAAAGTGAATTTTGCATAATAGGTTCTCTTTAAGGTAATTTATGAGGATAATGCAAAAAATAAAATGTATAACACATGGCTCCTCCCCTTCAGAATGACCAAGGCTTTGACGGATATAGACGGACCAACTTGGCGAGAGAAACTGCCACCGATTCCCACCGTTCCAATGTCTGTGAAAGAAAGCCTAGCGCAAGTCGGCGGCTCGGTCTCCAGAACACAACAGAACGGCGTGGTTGACAACAAGAAGAAAGGTATTTACCTGTGCTGTACTGAGCGCACCCAGCATGCTTTGCTTCAGCACTTCATTTTCAATTGGTTTATTTTTAGCACCAGGACCTGAAGCTGTTAAAAAGGCCAAAGCGCTAAAGGAAGAAGGCAATGCGTTTGTGAAGAAGGGCGAATACAAGAAAGCTGTGGAGAAGTACACGCAGTCGCTCGGTCACGACCCCACAGAGGTCACGACCTACACAAACAGGTATGACATCCGGGATCACATGCTGATGGGAAACCTGGAATTATCAGGGAGTTTTGTCAGGGTTTCCACGGGTCTTAAAAAAGTCTTAATTTGACCTTCCACAATTTAAGGCCTTAAAAGAAATATGACTACATGACTGTCATAATAATGTTAAATACAATTATTATTAAAGCTATCACAATGTTTTAATTTTAACAATAAACCTGTGTCCTGCTTGCCAACAAAAATGAAAGGGTTTATTTAATTTTCATTTGATTCAAAGATAAATCAAATTAGTTTATGCCTTCATCTGATTATCAGAAAAAAAATGTAATCGGGCCCTATTCATTTAAACAAATGAATTAGTTAAGTTGTTTTTATGAATTAAATTAATTCAACATGCTTTTTAATTATTAAAATTTGATTACAGCATTTAAAATAAAAATAAAACGTAATTTGAGAAAAAATTTAACGTATTTTATAGGGCCTTAAAATGTTTGGGTAACACTTTATTTTACATGTACTTACCATAGTAATAACAGTAAATTATGCATAATTACATGCAACTAACCTTCAACCAAACCCTAACCATAACTCTATAGTAAGTACATGTAGTTCAGTAATATTACTCAGTGCTTAAACATATAATTACACTGTAACACGGATACCTTGAAATAGTGTAACTAGGGCCGGGACTCGATTAAAAAAAATTAGAGGCTTTGTAATTAATTAATCGAAATTAATCGCATTTTAATTGCATATAAATATTTGACCTGAGAACAGTGAGAAGTAATTTTTTTCAAATGGATTTTTAGTATACCATTTATAATGACTGAATACATAAGCTTAATCAACAAAATTTTGTTTATTTATTTATGTCCAGCGTTTTGCGTTGAGGTAATATTTAAGGTTTGATACGCAAATTCCTTGTTGCATAGCTTCCACACAACCATGCTCTTGTCGACGCTTCCATCCTTTCGTTTTTTAAAACAAAATTTCCCATCCACGGGGCCAAGCAAAGCAGTCTCGTCAGCTTCTGCGTTCATGTTCACTGGGTTTTGTTGTGTTCAGAAGCGTTCCGCGGTGCAAAAATAAGTTAAAATTGTTATCTATTTTGTGCGTAATTAATCTTAATTAACGTGTTAAAGTCACGCAATTAATTAATCTTAATTAACACGTTAAAGTCCCGGCCCTAAGTGTAACCAATGTTTTTTTGTTCGTTAACCTTTTAATAAATTGCTGTTAAATTGTCTCCGTTTCATGATTTCAATTAATTAGACATGCTTTTTTATTTGAATAAAATGTAATTTAATCATTAAAAAGTGCAGAAAAAATTAAAGATTAAATTATAAAATAAATAAATAAAACCGATTTCAATTATAGTTTTCAGTCGCATGACTGTCGCGGAGCCTTGGAGGGCAAATCCGCCATGGAACTGCAGCACAAGCCTGTAAAATGTCCATCTTAAAACAAAAAAACATGCACGTTTTGGGCACTTATGATCCATATACAGCTCCTGCTGCAGTATTTCAATCACTATAAACAGCGGGACGTTTTTAAAACGCCTAACGTGAAAAACACTATCGGATGAGCTGCACCAATGAGGAGTAAATCAAGCAAAGTTTAACGCTAATCTAGGATTTGTTGATATGGGTTTTATTTTAAATCGAGTTGTTGCACCACTTCATTTCAAACACAGATTAATTACACAGAGAAACTCTTATAGAGCTGATCGAGCAGCAGACGGAGGGTGAACGGACGAATCCCACCCTTAAAGTGCCGTAATGAACTAAAACAGTGATATTAAAAGATCACATTCAGTTTACAGCTTTTTGATGATGCACACTATACACAGGCGAGCAGATGAGCCAAGAATTTAAACGCAACACGTTCTTTATAATGGGTTTCAATGGGGAAAACACGGCATTAATATTCTGCGTTCCTGTACAAAGTATGCAACTTCAATTGCATTTGGTGTTTTAATATCACTGTCTTACTGCATTAATGCTGACTACAAACCTGGTAAAAATGACTGGCGGGCAACGGAGGAGAGCCTGGTTTTGCCCTCCAGGAAAGCGTTCCTGTAAGGGTTTGAGGACACGGGAACACTAAGAATAGGGCCCTAAATTTAATTGCATGTACTGCAAAACATTTTTTTGTTTTCCAGTACAACTTAAATCAAGATACATTTACTTGAGATGCAAAATTAAGAAGTCTTGTTTCTGAGAAATTGCTCAATTAATTAGTTTAATGTCAATGGGTGAAAATGACTTGCATTTGAATTAAGTTGATTTTTATGAACCCATTGGCAGATATTTGTTCTTGTTTCAAGCATAAAATCACAAACTTGAAGCTATTTTTGTCAAATTAATTAAAAAGTTATGGAGATTTGAAGTGTTACTAACAGAACTCATTGTGTGTTTGAACATATTGGCGTTGCCTTTAATTTATTCCCTTTGTCTTAAATGTATCTTTAAAAAGCCAGTTTGTCTAGGCCTGGAAGAGTCGAGCTCTTGGTTTGATCATGTTTCAATGAATATTGCTTGTAGGGCTCTTTGCTACCTGTCATTAAAGATGTACAAAGAAGCCATAAGTGACTGCGACGAGGCTCTTCTATTGGATTCTGCCAACATTAAGGCTTTTTACAGACGTGCCCAGGCATACAAGGAACTTCAGGTAAGTTCAGATATTGAATCTCTGATTGGGGATTGTTTTATAGACTGTCGTACATTATAATTATGATGCATTTTTTTGCTCCTAGAACAAGAAGTCTTGTATTGAAGATCTCAACAGTGTGCTCAAAATCGAGCCGGACAACATGGCAACACAGAAACTCCTGCAGGAAGTACAGAAGATGAAATAACTGTGAGTGTGAAGTGGACATGAGGAAACTTTCTCCAAGTGCCTCAAAGCTGCAACGTTTGCTACAGATTTCTGCTCATCCTTCAGATATGCACGTCGCTATTTAAAAAATAGGAAATAGTTTGAGTGTTCATGTTCATATAGGCATACTTGACCTGTCATTAATATGGCGATCTGTGTTCGTTTGGTCCATTTAATCGGTCACTAATGGATTTGGCATGTGCATTTAAAGTCTTTTTCATTGCACCTTGAACTGAATGGCTTTATTTCCACTTCTTCACAATTATAGGGCTGTATTTTCTACAAAACGTTCATGTTTTTTCGCTTTCCAGAGAAAGTCCTCCGATATGTTGTATTGTTGTGGGTCAATTCCTGTCGCAACCACTTCATGTTTATACACATTTGTAAAGACTTGACACCTGTATTTATTGATGTTTCAAAGTATGCCATCAAAACAATGTAAACGGGTCTTTAATTTAAAGGAAGTAATGCTGATAATAAAAGTCAATGTTCAGTAATATTGGATTTTCTCGTCAGATGTAATGCTATGGTCAATGATGGCTTTTTGTAGTAATTTGCTAAACTAAAAACACATTTAGCAGTTAAAGCTGTGCACACAGGGAGTTAAAAGCATCAGTTTGAGTGCTACTTGAGCTGTAGACGTGACTTTAATTTGCAAACAAGTTATTTAACACACTTCTCATTGACCTCAACTCCAAGTGTAAATGTTTGTGTATGAACGGTCAGCTCTTGTCTGTGGTAGTCAACAGCACGTCACAGATGATCAACATCAACTTGTATTACACTTGCTTAAATCATCCTTAACCCTTTGGGACTCGTGACTAAAAAATTGTACGTTTTGAAATTATTTTTTGCTTAATCAGAATGGGATGAAACCTGGTGTCGCATTAGCTATATGAACACACACACACACAAAAATCACGGACATGATTTAGATACGCTAAAGGATCGAGAGAAAAAAAAGTCACACTTGAATCCTTCGCAGTCAAAAATGACTGAGAAAAAAAAAAACCTCAAGACTTTTGGTGTACAAACTACAAATAATCAGCCACTGTAGAAAAAAGTGCACCACAAGGAAGGGGTTTTCACACTTAATGATATGATGAACCTTCCTAAAATCCTTCTATTTTTATGTATGAAAAAAACATTTAAACAGATAAGTAGTAAGTGTGACATTATAAATACAACATATCGTTTCCAAACTTAAATCGGCTATGTTGGATATATAGAACATTTTCAATTAAAAATTATTTATATAAGCAACTTTTACAATAATTGTATGTAAGCAGCTTATGTCCTGCATTAAGAACCCCAGTGAGGGAGATAAAGGGGACTATAGTGAGAAAAACTCACTAGAAAGATACAAAGCAAACATCTACAATTCTGGAAAGTATACGGCAAGAACGGAGAGAAACGTTTAGAAATGAAACCGTTAGTGTTCGGTAGACTTTCTCCATGTTTGCTTTGTCTTTTTATTCTCTGAAATTTTCTGGGACCCCTTAAAACCTTCTGGAGGACCCCCGTTTGAAAACCCCTGGTCGCAAATATCAAGAGCTAAATAGACACCCCTCCTCCACACACACACACACACACACACACACACATATATGCACTTTTTCTCACCAGGGCTGGGCTTTTTTTTCTAATACAAGAGTTTTATTTTTGGGCAAATTTAAAGAAACATCAAAGTTGAACTAATAAGGCTGAAGGAAATGCAAAATCATGCGTGTACAGTCGAGGGCGCCGCTCAAACCTTTCCGCTGTGCTGCCATCCCGGATAACAGAAGAACAGGATGCAGGAGAAGATTTAACATTTACTTCACCAATAAAAAATCTAAAGTAATGTTTGCTTATGGTTTAACTGAATCAAAGAAGGTCAGCAGCAAAACATCGGTCAAAGTGAGATTAAATGCATACAAATATTTGTTTGTTTTAAAGGTGCACTATGTAACTTTTCTATCCGCTAGAGGGTGCCTATTCAAAACAAAGGCGTAGCTTGATGAAGTTTGAGCGCAGAATCTTGGGACATGTGATGTCACAGCCGGTGGGGAAGAATCAGGATAGGACCCGGGCAGAAATCATGTTCATCGATGTGGTTATTAACGTTACTGTAGTGTGAAGCAGAGCAGGGGCGAGTGTTGAGGAGCTGAGCTGCTGGAGCGATTGTTACGCGGCTCACGAGCAGCGGGACTTTTATTATGCCACAGTCCCCGGCACCATTTCTGCTTTTCCAGTCATGAGTATGAGGTAGCACAGCTCTGTTTATCATATCAGACACATTTGAGTGTGTTGAATATGATATGACGTTACTCTGTGCGTTGGCTCGGCGGCTGCTATTAGACTTGTTCACACTGCAGTGAGAGTAAAGCACTTCTGCGAGGTTTAACGCAGATATGACGCAAATTGACAGGCGACTCCTTCACATGTCCAGGTTTCTTGGTTAAAATAGCAATTTTCTCACGATTTACAAATAGTTAGAAACATTTTGGATGTTGTAAGTACTCAACTGAACAAAATATATAACACTGGCCTGGTGGTTTTTAGATATTTTACTGCAAACATGTTACATTGTGCACCTTTAACATTTAATTACTGGAGGTTTGCATTTCACTGATTGTACTCATTTTGAGGAATACTGAACTTTTTGTGCAAGTGAGATGAGTGCATGCATGCTCACATGAATCTAGAACTACAATAATTATGTTTACACACAACGCCTCCGCACTTTATTCTCTTGATTTCTCTTTAATATGAGGACAGGAGAGCAGTCAGTCAATAAATGGGAAAACAAAGTAAATTGTGTTACTTATTTGAAAAAGTAACTTGTGTTGCATTATTTTACTAGTTACTTGGAAAAAGTAATCTGATTATGTAACTCGAGTTACTTGTAATGTGTTACCCCAATACTGAGCGTGACTATAACAATAAATAATATAAAAAATCAATAATTCAGGCACAATGCAGTAAAAAAAGTGAACAGCAAGGAAGAGGTTACACTAGAGGACAAAACACACACACACACACACACAAAGTGGTGTGGCTGTAATGTGGTCAAATTGAACCAAAAGACTCAAATAAGAGGTTGAAATCAGATCAGACCCAGATTAAGCTCTGATAAAGCATACCTGTTAATACAATTTATTTTTATTTTTAAAGTAATGTGTAAGAAAATGTTCTCCTGTGTTCAGGTTTGACTGCAGTAAAATTAATGCAAAAACTGACCCTTCAAATCAACATTTCAAACAGAAAAAAAAACTAAAACTTTACAAAAAGTAGTCTTTGAGAATGTCCAAGTATAAATCCACAACTTAATAAAAGCAAGTATTTATGTCTAAAGACACTGGAGAATTTATAAGCCACTTTAAATACAGTTATATAGCTCACACCAGGGCATTACATGCATTTTTCTTCTTTTACTCCCATCAATGACACTAATCTACCTTCAGAAATGGGATTTTAAAAGCCTTGTCTCTATTTTAACATGAAATACTGCTTTAATTGAAATATTATTTTTAAAATAGCTAATACAATTGTATAAATATTGCATAGTATCATAAAATTCAAAATAAATAAAATATTATTGAACAAAAATAAATTACTTTGGTTTTCCTGAGAAGAAGAAAAAAAGAAGAAGTTATATTTCAAGGCTTCGGTCACTTTTGACCCGTAAGCGAACAGGACCAGAGAGTTAAATGCTCATTTAATAGAAGTGACAAGACCTTGAATTGAATGTACACCACTGCAAAAAACAATACGGCGCAATTTGGAACTGATAAAACTTTTATTTCACTTTAAATTGTCTTTTACACTTTCCTGATTATAACATGTAAGGTGAAACTAGAACTGTTTTAAAAGACATACACAAATCTAGTATTACGTCAATAACCAGGTTGTATTTTTTTTTGTCATTTTGTGATTTTTGTTTTTTTTCCTTAAGCTAGTCTAAATTTTCACAACCACGTGCGCGCTAAGCAATGAAACCGTCACAGAAGCTAACTTTAGGCAGAATACTGGTCAGTAAAAACAAAGCAATTGGAGATACCAGATATACAGACAGGCTCGGCTCCACATTCACTACTGTATTTTTTGTAATCAAGCGTAGAATAACTGCCATTTGTTCAGCTAAGGGGAGAGAAAGAGAGATTTTGTCTTCAGTGCATGAACATTGTCTTCAGCTCGAGACAGATGAGTCCTACACCTACGTGGAATGTATGGTGATGTGACAAGGTATTGTGACACTGAATGAGTGGCTACCTCCCCTAGTAATGCTCCTTCAACTACTTGCCAAATCTGATCTCGTCTCGCGTCTCACTTTGGGCCAAGACACTTTAAAGCCTCCACTGGTCTGCGCCACTTTCCAGCACAAAATTCAAGTTAAATCCAGAATTTCTGCCAAGCTCGTCTCTTAAAAGGAAGAGTAAAGGCCCCAAAACTCCTGATATCATTTAAAGAGGGTTGAATAAAATTAAAAAAGGGGTTTCGCAAGCAACATTTAGTTAAGACAAATTTATATTTTTACCTCTATAATGTTTACAATTTTACATCTTTATTAAATGGAGGTGTGGTCAATACTATGCAACAGGGAGAGGTGGGTGGGAAAAGTACAGAACAAACCAGGAAAATCGTTTACTGATGTCAAACAGCACCTTTATGTTGACTGCCTCTTTGACAGCACATTAGGAAACTCTCCAGTTTGTTCATAAAAGGTCTGCAATCGTTAAACGTCACATACTGATGGAATGTCTTTAACTTAAAACCGAACAGACATGGAATGGCAAACCGCGGTCCCTTTTGTCGTCGTTAGCCGTGTACGCAAAATAAAATAACGCACACGACAGCAATAATAGTAATGCATGTTAGTCAGTGTCACAATACAGCCTGTTTTTATCCCTTCTGTATGAGATCGCAACAGAATTGTACTGCTACTCGTACTGAAACCGCTCCGATTAAGCACAGGTTATCCAGGAGGAAAAACTAAACATCACAGTGTTTGTTAAATTAATGGACAGTTTAATAACCTTTAGAATAAAACCAGCCATCGCCAGTACACTATTGGAGAGACAGGACAGAAGGGAAAACCGGTGGAGGACATTATAACCTGCTAGACCAGAGAACATATACCTTTTAAAAATGGGATTTTAGGAAGGGAAACTGCTTCCACTATTCACCCTTTTTCCCTCATCTGGGGTGGAGGGAGGGGGTGTACACAAACAGACATGTTTGAGACAAGTCAGCCTTTACCCTGCCGCTCATGGCTTCAGGGGTACAAACTTGTAGGTCAGGTACAATTCATGCTGCTCGTCATACAGAAAGGTGGATAAAGGTGAGGTGGATTGGATGGAGCAGGGAATTATGGGCTGTATATGTGTAAGATAAAGAGTGTAGGTGGATTTAACAGTGAAGTGCAACGCCTTTAGTTCTCGCCCTCGCCGGCATCCCCCTCGTCACCCTGGTTTTCTGATGTCCACAGCTGCACAAAGACAAAGAGAACAAAGTTAAAGACTCACTTGTTTTGTAGATGTGAACAGATAGGCTGCACATCTTTGAAAACACTGAAGGTACTCATTAATGTTATTGGTAACACTTTACAATAAGAGTCATTAGTCAGTCCCTCCAGAAAAATGCAGCTTTTTTTTGTGATTTTTGCAGGCAAACATCCTTGATTATGCGGAACATTTCTTAAAAAATGTGATGGAATATGCAGGATATTTATGCAATTTTATGCGATGAAATTGCGGGAACTTGCAAAAACTGGTTTGATGAAAAAGAGAAAAAAAAAAAGGGATTTCCCTGTCAAAATAAAAAGTGAATGCCCTGTCCTCACTCAGCTACTCCCTTAATGTAACGAGTCATGTCTTATCACTTCCTATGATAAGCAAGCCCTATATCACAGGAAGTGCTGGGGATATTTCAGACCTTAAAGTCCCTGTAAAGGCAATTCTGAGATTTGTTTCTAAACACATTAGAAATGTATTGTTGAAACACATTACAAAGACTGTGAACTATGTAGTACTGAATTCAGAAGTTAGACCGTTAAGAAGTTTTTCACCATTGCTGTGTTCTGGATTTTTTGGGCGGGGTTAAAACGGGGGCTCGATGATGCACTGGAGCCGCTTGGCACATGGCCCCTCCCATAACGAGAGCACATTCGCAATTTCCCATCAGTTCACCCGCTAGATTGCGAGTTACTGTCAGTACCGTTAGTTACTACAGCCTACAACTTACAAAACAGCCTACAAAAAAAAAAAAAAAAAGAAGATCTCAAGAAGAGGTGGATTAATTTTGTGAACAGCTACCTTGATGGAGTGCTGACGATGACCACCAACACCTGCCTCTGCAGTGTCTTTACACCGGATAGTTTTACAAACTTTCATCAGCAAAAACTGGGATTCACTGATAATCCGCTGCAGAATGGGGCCGAACCGACTATCTCCCGCCCCGACCTTCATCCTCCCGTCCCGTCCCGCTCGTGAGCTGTACTTGAGTGTTGTTGTTGTCTTGTGTGTTTACGGCCGCTTTCCCGCGAGTGGGTGTGGTTTCGGCGCAGATCAACGGACACGCCCCCAGCGTTTGAGAGCAGAGAACGCTGCTTATTTTCAAGATTTCGATAAGATATTTTTTCAAGATTTCGATAAGATATTATGTACTTAGCGGATTTTTTTATGATTCAAATTAGGCTAGTTGGTTAATAACACATTTATCTGTGGTGTGAGAAACTCAGAACACATGTTTAATTTTGACTTTACAGGGACTTTAATAAACACACGGCTCAAACTTAAAACACTGATGAGTCAAGCAAGTTCAGTAGCTCTACAAAATGAATATGCTGCAACTTCTGTAAAAATGAAAAAATTATATATAAATTAGGGGTGGGACAAAAAATAAAAATAAATAAATAGATATGCCGATTTATCGCGATATTTCCGGCCACGAGACGTTATCGATACTCTGGCTCCAAGTATCGATATTTTATCAGAATATTTAAATTCTTAATTAAAGTCTACATTGTGGCTGTTTACCGCTTTGGCTTCCCGGAGTGGCAGTACCCCCAGACTTCCTGTGGCGGCGCTCAAAATCGAGTCTAGTTTGACGCGTGAACATTTTGAATCCATTCGCGTGTCCGAAGCGAATTGGACGAGCGTTGACCTGTGATTCCCACCCCTAATATATATACACATGCTCCCTGTTTCACAGAGGTAGCTATACAAAACAGACATCATCTGTTAAAATAAGTGCAATCTCTTACTGTAACTTTACATACTACTAATATACTTACAACTGTAAGTTTTTTTAGCCTAATATGATTTAACCCACTGTAAAAAAAAAGTTCAATATTAGAACTGTTAAGTTGCATCAACTCCTGAATGAAACTACAACAGTCCACTGTGAAAATGAAAACGGGCTGAATCCGAAATCGCCCCCTAAACCCTCGAATCACTATTCCCTACATTAATCCACTAATACAGTTCATTAAAGGCGTGAATAAAAATGAGTGTGTGAAGGCGGACAGTCGTTGTGTGTGCATCAGTTGTACACTCGTTAATGCGGTGCAATGTGGGATTGAATGAGTGCACTCAATAACGTCCACTATGGTTTCGGACACCACTACAAATGGCTGGCCCCTCAAATAATGCCCTATTTACTGCGTAGCTCACTGGAGGGGTTACAGCTTGAAGTTTACTTCATAGCGTTCCCATGACAATAGGCGGAAATGGCTGCTCATGTGACGTAAACGCAACATTTTTCAACTTTCTGGTATATGTGACTTTTTTGCAATGAAAATGTGGGGATTATGAAATCATGCATGGTTGCATATTTTGCGTGCGAAAATCTGTAATTTATGCGGCGAAAGAAAAAATGCGGCCCGCGCATAAATATGCAGACTTTGGCTGATTATGCATTAAATCAGGCGATCGCATAATCACGTTTTTCTGGAGGGACTGAGTATGCATTACATATAATTTAGTTATTATGCATGAGACAGTCACTTCTGTCAGGCTTGTCTGCCATCATTATTGTAGAGACATGGGGAAGTTTTGGAAGCAGTGTATTTCATGATCACAGGGATTTCAGGCATCATTGCACTTTATTTCGCCAGTCTGGAAAGCGTGTTTTCTAACGCTAACCAAGAAGACCTCAGTTACCGCCCAAAACGCTGCAATAACCACTCAGAAAAATAGACAAATTCATTTTTCAAAGTCAGGACGATCATCGTTTATGATCGATTATCGCTGTCACGTTCGAGTACTCGACCACTGTTGCCCATCCCTACATAAAACATGCTAAGCAAAATTGTCGCTAGACGTTTGAATGTTACATTAGCATGGCTCAGACGAT
The DNA here is from genome assembly GCA_023029165.1 of Gobiocypris rarus. Lineage (NCBI taxonomy): Eukaryota > Metazoa > Chordata > Actinopteri > Cypriniformes > Gobionidae > Gobiocypris > Gobiocypris rarus. Next base: position 36,605,270 of record CM040921.1, on the reverse strand, counting down.
CTATAGAGCCTATATTAATTTTGCATTGCTAATTTGAGTGTTACTTTTATGCCCTGTCTATACCTATAAAACTGGCCAAACTTACAGTGAGGTTGTCCCTTAGTAACTGCATGATCAGGGTGCTGTCTTTGTAAGAGTCCTCGTTCAAGGTGTCCAGCTCAGCAATCGCCTCATCAAAAGCCTACGGTGAAGGAAAACATGAGCGTCAGGGTCTGTTATCTTCCTGTACACTGGAAATGCACTCTAGTATTCAGTATAAACACATTTTGTTTCACGTTCAGAAACACGATATTCACAGAACGTTACATAAACGGGATGAGATGAAAGAGGAAGTATTACATTGCGTGTACTCAAAACAAGATAATCGTCTAACCGTCTTTGCCAAACTGCAGGCCTGCTCTGGGGTGTTGAGGATTTCATAGTAAAACACGGAGAAGTTCAGCGCTAGTCCCAGCCTGATGGGGTGTGTTGGCTGCATTTCCCTTTTGCTGATCTCAAATGCATCCTGGTAAGCCTTCTGAGAGTTGTCCACTGTGGCTGTAATTTGATAGAAAACAAAATCAAATTCATGACTGTTAGCATCAGTGTTTTAATGACGTTTCCTTGGCTAGCATCCAATTATTCATCCTTAGGACTTTATACTACAGCACTATCGGTTCCCATCTTTACACATGAAGCTATCTTCACCCCCTAATGACAGATGAATAGTCCACATCCTTTATGAATAAAATGAGCTCACTTTTCTTTGATTCTCCGGATGCCACCTCGGACAGGTATCTGTAGTAGTCTCCTTTCATTTTCAGGTAGAAGACTTTGCTCTCTGCCTGGCTAGCGTTGGGAATGAGGTACTTCTCCAGGAGACCCTGAGAGTAGAGAGGAAAGGCTATATTCATCAAGCTATGAACACTAATATTACATGAATGAACAAAACCAAAGGATAAAAACATTCTTAACCGTAGTGTACATTTTTGGCTCCATCCAAAATAAATTTTTCCTATGATCAGTTTCATATTACAAATACAATTGATTCAGTTTGCTCTCCTCAAACATATTTGGTGGTTGTTCTTGAACATTTGAAATATTGTATCTTTCACTTAAAGCTTTGCACATGAAGCAGACTTGACGCACAATAAACGCAACAAGAGAGTATTTAAAAAAGCATAAATGTTAGGGGTGTAACGATACACTCGTGTCACGATTCGATATGTATCTCGATACTGAACTAAAAGAACCAAAATAAAGTTGTTGTTTTTACTATTTTTTTATATATATATATATATATATATATATATATATATATATATATATATATATATACACTATTTTGTATTATGATTAAAATAATAATTTTATTATTTGAGCATTATTATCAGATCCAGCAAATATTCTCCCTATGCATTATTATATTATATTCAACATTATGTATAGTCGTTGTATGATTCTATGTAATAAGATTATTAATGTAATAATGTCACTGAAACATTTTATCCCTCACTTATAACTTGCGCTTTCAATGCAGGCAGCATTCTCACTTTATGCTCGCAACTCTCCCATGCTCGCTATGTCCCGCCTATCTCTCGCCTATTGCTTTGAATAATTATACTACTAAAACTAAATGTGATACAGTGATTTAAATGGTGTTTGAGCTTTGACTTGGAGGAGTGCCGCTTTAAATAATGTTTGAGCTTTGACTTGGAGGAGTGCCGTCCCGGCAGCGCATGGACTTCAGAAGAGGCAATCAATCACAGTTCTAATCGCAAGAAAGAGTGTCAAAATGACCGCTCACTGTAAATGTTTAGCTCATCCAAGAATTAAACTATCTGCATTTATTCCCTCTCATGTTGTTTTTGCGCATCACTAAGTCATTTGAACATCCGTGTTTACTACAATATGCGCGTTGTGTTAAATATCTTCATCACATTATAAATATCTTCATTGTGTCTCTTCAGAAGACTTAAGACTTTGAATTAGACCACTCAATTAGTTATTATTACGATGCCTTTATGACATTTTGTGCATCTTTTAAGTTTGAGAGGAATGGACTTTAAAATGGATCGAGGGACATAAATCCCTCAGGTTTCCCTCAGAATATCTTCATTTGTATTTGGAAGTTAAACGAAAAACGACTTGATGGTGAGTACATGACGACAATTTACATTTGTGGTACATTTTATTAATTTGTGTTTGGGTGAATTATACCTTATAAATAGGCCTACTACAGCAAGTTGAGCCTCGGATAAAACAACTATATATATATACATATACATATACATATATATACACACACACACACACACACACACACACACACACACACACACACACACACACACACACACACACACACACACACACACACACAGGTCCTTCTCAAAAAGATAGGAAGTGAGATAGGAATTTGGGGTTTTCATGAGCTGTATGCCAAAATCATCAGTATTAAAACAATAAAAGACCTGAAATATTTCAGTTGGTGTGCAATGAATCTAAAATACATGAAAGTTTAATTTTTATCATTACATTATGGAAAATAATGAACTTTTATCACAATATGCAATTTTTTGACAAGGACCTGTATGTATGTATGTATGTATATGTATCGCGAATCATCGTTTCCATCAACGATACATATCGTCACATTTTATATCGTGATATATCGTTACACCCCTAATAAATGTACAAAAAGGCTGTGCAATTAATCATACTTGACTTTCAAGTTCTGCTTCCAACTTTGTTCCTCCCTATAAGCTAGGGGTGTAACGGATCGCAGTTGATCCGTACAGATCACGACCCACGGTTCGGCACGCACGTGACCCGCGGATTCATTGCATATTTTTTTTAAACTTGTGGATTAATCTTAATTGTTTAGCGATTGCAGAGTAAAAGACCGTTTTGCTTTTTAAAGTAATTTTGTTGCTTTTAACTCGATGCCGAGTTTCAGTGAAACTGCACACAGCAGCCATGTGTTCACGTGAGCAGGGCATGTTAATCAGTCAACAATGGCTAGCCGAGGAGCAGAAGAACTTGAAAAGCCTCCCGCGTCAATCAAATCGCATGTATGAGAGCATTTTGGCTTCCCCGTAAAATATAATGATGACGGAAGAAGGGTGGTGGACAAAACTGTTAAAGCACCGCATCTGAAGTGACACCTGCTGATGCCCGTATCACAAATATACTCTGTTTGCAGGGCGTATATTTCTCCGTACCCATGTTAACGGATTACAGCTTTCACACTGCACACGGTTGCGGCCCGTCAGCGCGTTCTAGGAGTGGTGCGTATACAGCAGCGATCGTTTCCACACAAGTCTATTTTTTGTTTGACGCGCTGAATTAAAGTGACAGTCCACATTAAAACAAACTTATCGATGCGAAAATCTAGTAATTCACAACAGATGCATATAATGTAAAGTCTACTGTTTCAACAAATAGGTCTACTCTCTCCCTTGAGAATATTGACAATCTTCAAAAAAAAAAAAAAATAATTATAAGCACAGGCGCATTTTCACATTTCAGATTTTTTTGTTTTGTACATGTTACACTTTAACTTTGATTTATTCAGCTGGTTATTTCTTTTATATTTGTTAAAACCATAACCATATAGGTTATTTTTGTTAACACCAAAAGTTCCTTGCTATAAACCATATAGGTTATGATAACACCAAAAGTTTTCATTTAATAAATTGAAAGCGCATAAAAATCATCTCCCCCTTTTTTTCTGATCCGATCCGTGAGTTGTGATCCGTTACACCACTACTAAAAGCCCAAACTTGACATCCAAATCAGTCAAATAAGAGTTGCGGGACATGCTTGATATTAAACAGTTATTAAAAGCATATTAGGCCGTGAACGAGATACTGTTCCCCTGACGGCCTCCTGTGCAAGTGCTCCAAGACGGGGCTGAACGCGCAGAAGCGAAGTTGCTATGGGCTTCAGAGACACGTATAAACGTCGAAATGCCTATTTGGTCAGTATCCTCGGTTACACAGAAAGCGTAACTCCTCACAGTTCAAAACGCTTACGCTACATACGACCAGTGTTGTCAAAAGTACCGACCGCGATACTGAAATGTAAAAAAAGTGATGCTTTGAGCGCTGTTGAGCTGGAATCGTAAACACCTCCGACTGGCAATTGGGCTCACACGCTCATAAAATATGTCTGTGATTGGCTACAATGACGAGCGCTTCAAAAACATGTTGTAAATATACTTCAATGACGCTTTTCACAGAGCGCTTACACAGATACACACGGGAGCGATTGAATGCAGGCGCCTATCGGTCCCCTGGTCGAAGCCCGTTTGTGCTTTCAAGCGCTCCCGTGCGTTGATCATCGTAGCCAATCACAGACACATCTGATGAACGCGTGAGGACAACGGCCAGTCAGAGGTGTTTACGATTCCAGCTCAACAGCGCTCTTTTTTTCTCCGTACCGCTTGGTATCGATGTACAAACATCGGAAAATCGGGTACAAACATATTTGAAAAGCTGGCAAATCTTTAATTGGGCTCAGCCTCTCTCTTTCATTCGGCATGAATCCATATGTTTTCATGGCTGCGATGTAACTGCGAATTTATTTCCTTTGAAATCAAAGCTTTGTGCTTCACTCCTGTGGTAATATATTCACGTACAACAGCATTCACATACAAAACACAGTGATAATAACAAAATTATAGTTTTAAATAGAAAATAGTATTTATGTAAGGAGGTATATTAAAATAGTGCACAACTCTTTACTTTGTTTCCCCTCACGTGCAACCTAGAGCAGGTGAGTCCTTATTTGGGTTAGCAAAATAATAAAATAGAAAATAGTATTCATGTAAAGAGATAGTAAAATACAGATATAGTAAATTATATATTTTTATTTAAAAAATAAAATAAAAAAACGACGATATCATCGTCCATCGCGATGTTTTACTGCAAACATCGTCAACTGCCAATTTAGGGGACATCGCCCAACCCTAAATCTCTCCTACATTTTGATATGTGGCCAAATGCATTTTTGTCTCAGTGCATGCATTGTTTTAGTTTGGCAGGGTCGCCGCTAGCTTAGCTTAGCATAATGAATGGAATCCTATGTTGCCAGCTAGCATGTCCCGAGTAAAAGTGATCAAAAAAAAAAAAAAACCCACCTAATTACTTCTTGTGGCCTGCGTATTCACAACGAGTACAAATAGTGATGCAGATTAAGACCATGCGATTTCCTAGGCAGATATTATTTTGGGACTATGGGGAAGCACATGCTACTTGGGCGCAGAGATATCACGCAACACATGCACGACATACGGCGGTATGTTGACGGATGTTTGGGGATTTCATGTGTTGCGTGAGATCTCTGCACCCAAGTAGCATGTGCTTCCCCATAATAGAGTCCCAAATTAATATCTTCCAAGGAAATTGTCTAGTTGAACAAGCCCCATTTCTAAAAACGGTGGACTGATCCTTTAAAACGCTGCAGCACATTACATTATGAAACAAAGCATCTAAAAATATTCAGCAGCTGCAATTCTAACAAATTAAATCCAATGTGGAACTGTCAAATGTTTTCCTCCTGGTAGCTCTCAGATTCACACGTCTCTCACCAGCACGTCGTTGCAGATGTCCTGAAGCTCGGCCTCGATCTTCTCACGGTATTCGCGCGCCATCTGCTGTTTCTTCTCGTTGCCCTCCGTTTTCTGCTCGATGCTGGAGATCACACGCCAGGACGAGCGGCGGGCACCCACCACGTTCTTGTAGGCCACGGAGAGCAGGTTGCGCTCTTCGTTGGAAAGCTCAACTCCCCCCTCCGTGACGGCCTTCATGGAAGCAGCCATGTCATCATAGCGCTCGGCCTGCTCAGCGAGTTTAGCCTTCTGCACTAGGTCGCTCTTGTCCATGATGCAACTACAAAAACAGAGGGATAAAAAGGTACAAAATGCATGTTGCTGTTGAATTATGCGTTTGATTAGTCCAGCTCATTTCCAGACCCCTCGTGCCTGCATGCATAATAAAAATAAGAGAAGTTGGCTGACCTCTTTTTTGTTGTAAAGAGGTCAACCTTCAAGTTGGTACCTATTCTGACCTGCACCAGATACTATTATTACATTTGAGTCTTACAAACATTTAAGTCATACTGAAGGCAACCCATGAATGATAGGACAAATGAAACGGCAGAGTTATGATGTGGCATGGGTACGTCATTCACTGACTGCCTTTTTATCTCAATGCATTCAGCACTGAATCATCATAAACAATAAGCCCCATTTTAAGGTTATAACACTTATAAGTATGACATTGAACCTTACAGCTGCAGTCACACTAGTGTTTAAGCAAGCAAAATAATACAGCATTGAGTTTAATAAAAGTTTAAACTTAACTGATCAAATGTCTTTTCACTATGACTAAAATTCAACAAATTTGAACTTTGGTATGATGCATTTTTTATGTGTTGAATATAAAAACATCCGGCTATAAGAAAGCTCATTATATACAGGGTTTGAAAATGAACACGCGGCAGATGCGGGTAAAATTGGGTAACGCTGTAACTGTACTTATATTTACTCACGTTGCTGGGGAAGTTTGTGTAAACTGCACATGTGAATCTGCACATATCTGGCTTATTTTAAAGGAACACTCCACCGTTTTTAGAAATAGGGCTTATTCAACATCTTTCCTACATTTAGATATGTGGGCAAATGCATTTTTTTCTCAGTGCATGCATTGTTTGAGTTTGGCAGGGTCGCCGCTAGCTTAGCATAATGAATGGAATCCTATGTTGCCAGCTAGCATGTCCCAAGTAAAAGTGCTCCGTACTCATGCTCTAAGTCCACTAAAGGAGGGAGGGCATTTTCACATTTAGCTCCTAAACTCTGGAATAGTCTTCCTGATATTGTTCGAGGTTCAGACTCGCTGTCCCAGTTTAAAACTAGATTAAAGACGCATCTCTTTAGCCAAGCATTCACATTATAATTACCTTTTGTACTACAGTTAAATCGGATCAAAAGCATTAATATTCTGAACAGCAGCTATGCTAATTATTTCCCATCTGCTTTTCTGTTATTATCTCGGGACACTAGTTTGTATCCAGCCTCTCATGGAGACTTCAGATGACTTCAGACACCTGTGATGAGACGACTCAACGCCTAAATTAATACATGATTGATTAACTTTTTCTAACATTTTTCAATGTACATTTATGAAATGCACTTTCTGTAAAGCTGCTTTGAAACAATGTGTATTGTGAAAAGCGCTATACAAATATATTTGAATTGAATGGTTAGTTCCTAGTAGTAACTAATGTTACCAAATACAACTTCTGATTGAAGCAGTTCATCATTAGTTCATTTTAACTAATGTTAACCAATGAAACCTTACTGTAAAGTTCTCTCTTTGGCTAGTAGAACTTCTGAATAGCCGGTAACTTAATTTACTAGGCAAATTGGCCGGTGTGTGTAAAAGTTAATTTCAAAACCTGATTATATATCTACAACAACAACAACAATATAAACACTAAGTACAGTTTAAATCTGTAGCACTTTGAGATTCTGCTTAATGTAAAGTGCAATACAAATAAAATGTATTATTATTATTAGTTCAGGGGTTTTATTGCACCATATAATGCATGATTTTCCCTAAAAAATTATGTATGCATCATAAACCAGAGATAATTGGTAATAGTAGTACTTAACCTAAAAGACAAATTTCTTGTCCAATGACAAATAATATACGTTGATGACCCTGGACCACAAAACCAGTCATAAGTCGCACGGGTATATGTGTGGCATTAATCAAAAATATTGTTTTTTCGGCTAAAAATCATTAGGATATTAAGTAAAGATCATGTGCCATGAAGATATTATGTACATTTCCTATCGTAAATATACTGGTATTATTAGTAGTAATATGCTTTGCTAAGGACTTAATTTGGACAACTTTAAAGATGATTTCCCCAATATATTTATGTAGTTTTTTTTTCTTTGCACCCTCAGATTTTTCAAATAGTTGTACCTTGACCAAACATTGTCCACACATCTATGGAAAGCTTATTACAGAAGATGCATTACAAAAATATTGACCATTATGACTGGTTTTGTGGTCCAGGGTCATATTTATTTTACCTTGTCTTTGCATTTATTCTTCGCACCAAATGACATTTATCTCATACTGCACTAAGGCCAATATAATAAAATGGTTAAAGTAGGTCAAAACCCAGTATTTCTATCCAATTCCTTATCAATCTTTGCACATTACAACTGGTCAAAGTCTACATCAAAACCACTAGATCACCTATTCCAGCTCACATAAGCCCCAGGTGTCTCTGAAGGTCTACCTTTGTGCAAGGTCATGGAATACGAGCAGGAATCGTGAATCCCTGTCAGCTATCAATACGCGTGTAAGTGCCAACGCCCTGGGCGTTGATGTCCTGAACCAGAACCGCAGGTAACGGTGTCATGCGAGTAAACACAGCCCGTCCGGCTCCGGGAGACCAACACACCTGCGCCACCGTGCCGTTCGGTTGGTTAATAAGACCGAAGTGGCTGGAGTACTAGTTAAAATGCGTAGTTTGCTCAAGTTAGTGGATGACATAAGCTGCTGTCGAACTAAATGTATTTACATAGGCCCTCACGACGCGTCCGGCATCCTTTTAAGCGATTGTTTCGCGCTTTTATATCCCAATCCACTATATTACAACAATAAATTAACTTGAATGCATTTAGAAATGGTAAAACTACGAATTTGAGTCGTATTAAGCGCCTAACCTTGCAAATACTGCACTGCAGCATATTCAAGGCTCTCCGCTCGAGCTAACAGCTTTAGCCACCAATGCAACGCCCTCTCGCTCACGTTCCCTTGTGGAATTATATCGAGTTTAAAACGATTATTCGCGCCAAATTGAAATTGACCGTTGCTAACCGACGTTAACATGCACGCGATTTACTCATCTAACGTGTTTTACCATTGACTGGTTAGCCGGTTAGCTTTCACGACGGCCAGGCGTTGAATAGACGCGGGAGCCGCTGCCCATTCCTCTCGTGCGGATGAGGGCTATTAGTGCTTTGATCAAGCTCTTACGTGATTAAAGTACGGGAACCGCGCGCTTCTGATAGAAATCGGACGTAATCGGGGATAAATCGGCAGTAATCGTTATTCAACGCCCGCCTCGGCCTAAGTCCTTGTACCCAGCCCCAAACCACAATAGACACCTTCCGCCATTGACAATGATGAGGGGGGCTTACATGAGCAACAATACTGCAAAATACATCTCTAATATTCATAATATCACACGAGCGGCCTTAATGGGCAATGCAACTCACATTTAAATATATTTCGAGTCCTGATTTGTGTCTGTTAACGATGGGAGTATCAAGCTGTCCTCCGTTTCGCTGCTCGGGGTATTCAGGGCAGTACCACTTCCGCTTGCGCTGACACTTCCGCTTCCTCTAAACTCCACCCCTCCCCCCCGCCAGTATCCATGGCGACCGCTATCCGGGGTCTCCTACACTGTTTTACACGGTCCCCTCACGTCACAAGGACCATGGTAACCGAAGTCGTGCGTGACGTAGTTAGTCACCATAGCAACCGTTGCCAGGAGGCGCTCGACGTGAATTCCAAATGGCAGCATCAGATCGTTTGGGTTCACTTGTGAGATTAATAATAACAGATGTTTACTCTGTCTCGGACCGTCTAATAATGCATTTGATTCATCTCTCCTCCAATGCGCATGCGTTCTAAAACATGCACGAGGCCTTTGACTTTGAGAGACGCAATATTTGCTATGTGTATTTCATATTTATAATACTTTTTATTTGTTTACTTTTTCACACGTGAAGAGATTCGCGCGTACAAGAGTATGTAAGACATTCTTTTAATAACACATAAGAAAACAATAAGTGTCAGTCATTCAAATAAAAGGAAGTGGTTTGTTGATATTCAAAAGAGCTTCTTGTGCTTTGTTGGGAAAAGTCACGTGATCAATGCAACAGATTTATTCGATTAGTGACCTGGAAATGTCATAACGTTTAACATGCAAACGCTATGCATAGACATATTCTCGAGAAGTATTTGTCCGTCAAGATTTAGTTTTATGCATATTTGTTGAAGTACAATGATAAAGACATTCTCATTTTAAATAGGCCAAACATATAAGACACCCCAGTTAAAGGGACAGTTCACCCAAACATCACTTACCCTCAAATCATTCCAGACCTGTATGAGTTTCTTTCTTCTGCTGAACACAAAAGAAGATATTTTGAGGAATGTTGATAACCAGACAGGCACCTCTATAGTAGGAAATAAACAATACTATGAAAGTCAATGAGTGCCATCAACTGTCTGTGATTTGTGGGTGGTACCCCTTTAAACGGGGCTATAACACTGAAGCCAGCCAGCACCTGTGATACACAGAAGTCACCAGTAGGGTGTAGTGTAGCTCTCTCAGTGATACTCAGGTCGGTCTGATATAAATATTCCATCCTACAAAAACATTCAGACAGAATAAAGTTTAACCCAAAGTAGGGGTGACTTTGAAAGGAGACACTGCTAAGATCACAATCACTGACATGAGTTAGTAATCCAGGTAATTTTCTATAGATGGTATGATATCAAGCCACATTACCAGGTTTGCATTGCAACTTTGAACTCACTCATGGCTCATCAGCATCATTCATAATAATCAATCTCAGGATGTATGAAAATGATGTTGAAGATATTAAGTTTGTGGGTTCCCATGTATTATTATGTCACCCTCTACTAGAGCTTAATGTAATCAAAATAAGCATGCAAAGACCTTTTGAACTTGAGCTGCAATCTTTGATTTTTATCTACATTTTAAGAGACCATTCCATTATATAATATTCAGAGGTGTAAAGACTACCTGAAAACCATACTTGAGTAAAAGTACAGTTGAGAAGGGATTCCTTACAGCGTAAATTACTCCATTACAACACTGTAAAAAAATATTTTCAAGGAACACTCCACAGTTTTTAAGCACAGGTGAAGCACTGCTACTTGGGCGCAGAGATATCATGCAACACATGAAATAGCCAGCTACTATTCACGCCGGTATGTTGATGTAAGTTGTGGGATTTCATGTGTTGTGTGATATCTCTGCGCCCAAGTAGCAGTGCTTCGCCTGTGCTTCCCCATAATATAGTCCCAAGTTAATATCTGCCTAGGAAATCACCTAGTCTTAATCTGCATCACTATTTGTACGCGTTGTGAATACGCAGGCCACAAGAAGTAATTAGATGGGTTTTTTTTGGGGGGGTGGGATCGCTTTTACTCAGGATATGCTAGCTGGCAACATAAGATTCCATTCATTATGCTAAGCTAAGCTAAGCTAGCGGCAACCCTGCCAAACTAAAACAATGCATGCACTGAGACAAAAAGGCATTTGCCCACATATCTAAATGTAGGAGAGAAGTTGAATAAGCCCTATTTCTAAAAAATGTGGAGTGTTCCTTTAAAAGTAAGTAACCTGGTTGCCAATTTTGAGTTAATACAATGAAACATTTTCAGAATCGACATCACCCTTCAAATATCATTAAAAGATTGTGTAAACATATTAACAGTGTAATTGTGTTTTATTTGTTATAATAAAGTGAAACATGCCAAATTGTGCTATCTTCATGATTTACCACAAAACAAAATTATTTATGAGGTTCAGATACAATAATATTTTGCGTTTCCATTTATTAAACCAATTTCCTTCATTGCATTAACTCAAAATTTTAATTTAAATGAACTCAAAATTTGTAGGGAACCAGGCTACTTGCTTTTTTAAGTTAAACCAACTAAATTTTTATTGTAAGTCACCAACTTGAGTAAAAGTCTCACAGTATCTGATTTTAACAGTACTTAAGTATTTTACTCATTCTAAATATAGGCTGAACGATGCACTAGTCCTCGACACCTGAGAAGACATGCGAGTGAAAATGAGAAACTACTGATTTGTAAGATGAGAAATCATGTTTGTTTTCTAAAATCAAAATAAACTTCTCAATATTGCAATAAATCAAGGTCGACACAACAGCCTCTTAAACATCTACAAGCTCTCAAGTGTCAGTTCAGCTCAAGTGCACAAAAAGGGCAATATCCGTCAAAAAGGTCTCGTCAATATAGCGGATAAATAAATGAATGTAAGCCTTCTTGCACTGGTTTCAGCCTCATCACCGGCTGCAGTCATGAACTCATCTCATAATCAAACACTTGCGATTCATCAACTCCCGGCTAATGCACTCCATGTAAAGTAGCCTTGCTGACGTGTTTTTGTGAGTAAAAGCCAAACACACAAGATATAGCACCTTCAATGCGTTAGATGGTGAAATCGCTTCTTTATAGCATAAACTGCTGCAGAAAAAGTTAGGTGCCATGCAAAATGTAATGTGTAATTGCATTACTCATCACAAAGGAATCGGAGTAAATAGTACATTTACTTGTTTAAAAATGTAGTCAAGTAGAGAGTAAAAGTTGCTAATATCTTTGATACTCATGAAGTAGCCGAATGATACTTAAGTACAATAACCAATTACATTTACTCAAATACTTTAAACCACTGATCATTTTGCAAGCATTATGGGAATGTGACTTAATGTGTAAACAATCTGCAACAAGTAATCATAGACTGTAAAAAAAAGAAGAAAAAAAGATGGACGATACACCTTCACACTCTTCCATTGTAGAAAAGTGAAGCCGCTGTCATGAGAAATCCTGCCCCCCTGTGAAATAGTGTCCGCTTAGGACCCAATGTGGTAGCTGTTTTAAATGCCTGATCAAAAGCTGTTATGCAGTACAGATAAACTTAACAGAAATCGATTCAGAATATAATACAGTATATCATAATACATGGTTCTGCACAAGCAATTGTTTAAAAATAAACTATGAATTCATTGTCATAGTACACACAAACAACATTTATTTGAAATATGTAATTGATTGCTATAATGGGAGAAATAACATTCCTATATTGTAAATTATTCAATTGATAAACTAAGTAATAATACCAATACAAAATCATAACACAGTAATGTACCTATGATGTAAATAATAAAGAATAAAAAACAAAACAATAATATACATATGCATTTAACATTGAACATGCTATGCTAAGAACGAGATATGCTTGATTTCACAAATTATAGCTTCGGTTTTATACTCGTATATGAAACATATGATTTGCAAGACGTTTAACACAATTTAAACGACAAAAATCAAAACGTGATTTTGTAAGAATATTGTAATCAGGCTCTGAACAGATTACCCATTAAAAGTTATTTCAGCCAATAAACCCTCTGGGGTCCTAAGCAGACACTATTTCACAGGGGGACAGGATTTCTCATGACACCGCCAGTGTCCAAATATGGAACTGACATCTTCCGCTGATTGGCTGCGGTATCAAGGCCACGCCTACACTCCTGCAGAATTGGTTAGTAAAGATTTCTGTCGGTGTGAAATAAACCGCACTCAAAAAAATGATTCAGGCCCTTCATCTAATTTTGAAACTACTTAATTTAATTGTGTTCAGTCAACCTAATATATTTAAATATGAAGTTTACTTAATTATTTTGTGTTAAAACTACATGAAATATTTGTGTTGACTTAACTAACTGGGCAGTGGATCTGTAGTTCCCAGCATGCTTTGCAAGGGACTGCATTAGGAGAGTAAATTTAGGGATTAAAGTGCTATTTTATGTGTTTTTCTGTAAAGGGAAAGTTGTTGTTAGTTAATATTAGTGTTTAATGCTCAGTTATGGTGGACATTTAGAGGAGTTTCTGTAATGTTTTAAAATTTTGTGGTTACCATTGTGCTTAAGAGTGGCGCCTGTGCTTAGTCTGTGGGCACTCAGTGATCAATGCCAATGTCAGGAGTTACACCAGCCTTTTCTTAAATTTGCATTATATAAATTGTGTATGATGATGAAGTCTGGCAAATTAAAAAAAGTCATGTTATAAGTATATAAATATAATTTATACTGTATTTGATAAAATTGAGTTGGACCAACTCAATTATATTTCATTGCATGAATTAGTTTTTTATGAGTTGGGGCTACACATATTTATTGGATGGAAAACCTGCCCTCAATTAAATTGAGTTTGTCCAATGAGTTATTTTTTTGAGTGCGTTATGGAAATGTAGAAATTTAAGTTGAAGCGCCAATCTCGCCCGAAGGTCCCGGAAAAAGCTTGTTGGTGCCTCAGTGACTAGAAGCTGTCAATCACAGCTGTCAATCATGGCGTCATATTTATGGCATCAAATAACTAACTAAACTTTTTTTTTTTTAAAGTACACTTGAACTTACATCAGTGTGATAAAAACTACCTAAAAGGACAGAAAACATCTTTTGAAGAAATGTATTTGAAGTGTAATTTGTTTGTCTCAGGTCCCATTAGAATGAATGGAGAGGGCGGGGTTTATGAGCTGTACTGCATCCAGCCACCTGGGGGCGATCGAGATGCTTTGGCTTCACTTTTAAGGAGTTTTTTCTTTTTTTTTAATTGATCAAATAATCATGTACAAACAGCATGGCAAAATACAGATCAATACAGATATATAAGTTTTAAAAAAAAAAGTTAGATGGAAAAAAAGACATTTCCTGACGATGTATAAATAATATGTTTATGCTAACATTAAGATTATTAAAGACCACTCGATTCCCTGTTAGCTGGGATGTTTTAAAGCCCACAGCATATGGCATGACGTAAGTCCTTGATTTAAAAGCTTATCAATACCAATGATTGTGTGATCATCAAACAAGTCAATGTTTCTATCAGGCAATCAATTAATCATCCACTTCATTAATTTAGAATTGCAATGATCGGGATGATCTTTAACCTTTCACACTGAGGTAAAATACAAGCATGCAAGTAAACCTTCATTAATGCATATTTGCGAAGGATGTCCTCTTTGTAATTTCATGCATGCATATGAGAAGTTACAGCATTCTCAATCATCCGCTTGTGCAACACATTTTGATGCATGAATAACCAGATTTTTGAAAAAATATATACTTATTGTTCAAATAAACAGATACTGCAATGTATAAGAATGAACCAATTGAATGCTATATAATGTATGACTCAGACCCAAAATGAGGCTGGGTTATTTTGGGATGGCATGAGTGAAAAAGACAGCATGGAATAACTGAACGTGGTCATTTTTAAAATAGCTCTTTATTATTATGAACGCTCATTAATATTCTAAGCGTTTAAATTCCCCTCAACAACACATTCTGAAGCCTAATGTCTAAAATTAGTAACCTAGATGTATAAATTATATAAATGAGGGGTAAAAAAACAGAAAGCCTAATGGAAACGTCTTGAAATAAACCTAAAATAATAATCCAGCACAAAAGAGGCTGCATGGCTGCTGTACAGTGACGAGTTTATGTTCCCTGAAGGGACTTGAGAGTAATATCTATAGCTTCGCGTCTCCAGGGAAATCTATACAGACCTGCTTAAGGCATGTTCAAGCAGATTTATTTGTTAAGCAATAGCATGTGTTGATGCTGACTTGGTCACCTATTCATTAATCAAAGGCTCTGTATGTGTTGTTGTTGCTGTTAATGAAAGCTCTGGACAAAATCTATACTTTAGCGTTAGGAATATAAACCGGTGTTATAACAGGTGGAATGAATAGCACTGATTATCTCTTCATCACGGCTCCTGTTAGTGGGTGGGATATATTAGGCAGCAAGTCAACATTTTGTCCTCAAAGTTGATGTGTTAAAAGCAGGAAAAATGGGCAAGCGTAAGGATTTGAGTGAGTTTGACAAGGGCCAAATTGTGATGGCTAGACGACTGGGTCAGAGCATCTCCAAAACTGCAGCTCTTGTGGGGTGTTCCCGGTCTGCAGTGGTCAGGATCTATCAAAAGTGCTCCAAGGAAGGAACAGTGGAGAACCAGCGACAGGGTCATGGGTGGCCCAGGCTCATTGATGCACGTGGGGAGCAAAGGCTGGCCCGTGTGGTCCGATCAAACAGACGAGCTAATGGAGCTCAAACTGCTCAAGAAGTTAATGCTGGTTCTGATAGAAAGGTGTCAGAATACACAGTGCATCGCAGTTTGTTGCGTATGGGGCGGCATAGCCGCTGACCAGTCAGGGTGCCCATGCTGACCTCAGTCCACCGCCGAAAGCACCAACAGTGGCACGTGAGCATCAGAACTGGACCACGGAGCAATGGAAGAAGATGGCCTGGTCTGATAAATCACATTTCTTTTACATCACATGGATGGCCGGGTGTGTGTGTGTCGCTTACCTGGGGAACACATGGCACCAGGATGCACTATGGGAAGAAGGCGAGCCTGCGGAGGCAGTGTGATGCTTTGGGCAATGTTCTGATTGGAAACCTTGAGTCCTGCCATCCATGTGGATGTTCCTTTGACACGTACCACCTACCTAAGCATTGTTGCAGACCATGTACACCCTTTCATGGAAACGGTATTCCCTGGTGGCTGTGGCTCTTCCAGCAGGATAATGCTCCTGCCACAACGCAAAAATGGCTCAGGAATGGTTTGAGGAGCACAACGAGTTTGAGGTCTTGACTTGGCCTCCAAATTCCCCAGATCTCAATCCAATCGAGCATCTGTGGGATGTGCTGAACACAAAAATTGGATCCATGGAGGCCTCACCTTGCTACTTATAGGACTTAAAAGATCTGCTGCTAACATCTTAGTATTGTGGCAATGGCTTATGCACAGTCAAATTTTCCTTATAATAAGTTCAAATCTAGTTATGAAGTATTGTGGATGATAATAGTGAGCTAAACCTCTGAGCACTTTTCACTTCAGCCTTTATTCCTCTTGGTTGTATTCAAGCCTCAGAAGACACACTGTTTGCCTCTCATGTTGGAGAGTGAACATAATAGTCTTGGACAATAGCAGACATGAATTGTTCAGCTACATAATGGAGAGAGGTGGAGATTCTTTACTATGCATGAAGAGAGAACAGAACTGCACTAGCACATGATATAGCCTTTATGCTAGCATGCCATTTTTAGCTCCTAATCACTCCCTGGATAGAAATTAACACAAATTACTGACAGCCAAACAATTCGAAGGAAGGACTGAAGCAGCAGAATGGCATATATCATCTTAGCATGAAACATAAATGAGAAATGCAAAACTCAATCACTGTGCTTGCCAACTGTGCAGTTGCTTGAGTCTTCTCCCATTGTTATAGTATTTTCTACATTCAGAATGGTTGTTTTTCCATTCACTCTAAAAAAATCTAGGGTTATTTTTTCTACCCAAATCCTGGGTTGATCGCTCCAGATCCGATGATTGCCATTTTTGGGGTGATTTCAGTACCTTCTTTCAGTAAATTTGAAAAACAGGGTATTTCTTTATTTATGGTTCTTGCAAAAAGACAGATTCTTCAGAGGTGGAAATTTGATGAGCTGCAGAGTGAACTAGTGAACATTATTCATATTGAGAAGTTACGCTTTATCAATAACGACAAGCTGGAAATATTTAGGAAAATATGGAAGCCTGTATTAGATCATTTTGTAATATGATAATATATGTCATTACATATTAGTTACTGATATCTGATGTTATCACTGTGATCTGTCTGGAAGTCCTTTATTCTATGTATCAGGAATACTTATCTGTAACTAGAGTTGCTTCACATGTATTTGGTATACCGTGCTATTGTTTCCATTTTGGACCTCTGTTCAGTAAAACCAAAGTAAAATAAAAAAAATGTTTCACAAATCCTGGGTTGGGGGGTGGACGGGTGGATATGTCAGCCGTGCATATCCACACCTATAAACACTTTTTACTTGTGTTTGTAGTTCTGAATGAATCCTCCTCCAAAGCGCAATGGATTGTGGGCAATATTAGCCTTTATAGTGTGCACGGATCCACACTTCGAAAATCTATCGGAAATAGTAGACCATCCGAGGACGTTTGATATACTCTTTTTAACATGCTATGGTTTGGGACACACTTATTCCAATCTCACATACTATTTAGGATGGATAGTATATGGACGCAGGGCTAGTATTTCTCATAATCCTTTGCACCTGCAGCTGAAACAAAGGGTGCAACGTAAAAGTTACTTCACAAAAGAATGAAAAACAGCACATTAGTTTCCGAACTGTGCACTGACACAATTTTAGGAGTAGGATTTAATTTAAAATCTCAGAAATTACTAGTAAATTTCACAAATACTAAAAGAAATGGCAAGTAACATCAAATTAAATGGGACATTTTTGAAGGCTGAATTGGTATTTTCCAATTCTCCAATAATATGTTTTTATTACAACCTCAAAAAAAAAAATGCTTTCTCATGCTTGTATTTTTTATTTTAAGATTGTTGCATCAGCTGCACTCCAGGATTGAATAAGGATGAGCATTAAGTGCTATGGAAGATCTGACTTAAAAACAAATGAAGCTGATCGATAAGTGCCAAGGAGTATTGAAAAACAGGTGTTAGCCTGAAAAGCCTCCTTAGCACAAATGAAATCATTAGTTTGATCATTATTGTTTTCCTTGCATCTCCTCTAGTGCTTCTTTACAGTCTATAAGCATTTGATTGATTTTAATTAAGTAATCTGTACTTCAGATTCAGTCCAGGTCTAGCATAGTAACCGCCTCTCTCCGTTTAACATTATCCGTCTCAGGATGTGAACCAGTGACACACTTAGCCTGTCCTTCATCCTCCAGATTTTAATGATTAGCTGAGGATATCAGACATGAAAGACACAGCATCGTCCTCAGAGCCCCAATTTCTATATTAACTGGCAGCAGGCTGCTCCATTTTCAGCTATCTAGGTTGACGTGTACTGGAGGAAACCGATGGCACTCTTAAAACGAGTGCCAAGAACTTGTGGTTGGCAATTGCAGCGAGGAGCAGAACAGAGAGTTTCTGCACAAGTCATCACATAAAGTGTCTATGCGCATGAGAATCAGATTACTTAAGTGCCCCTATTATGGTTTTTCGATTATTCCCGATCATGCACTGTGTAATATCGCTGTTTGTGAATGTAAACATTCTGTAAAGTCAAAAGTGCACGATAAATAAAGTTATCGTCTCCCAAAAGAAAGAATCGACTCCGAACCGGCTAAACGAGTCGTTTGTAATTCAAATCTCACTGCGTGACGGTTTTACATCACTAGAAAATACATTTGTCTATGTTGTACGTGACCCGCCCACAAACACATCATTTTACTGACGTCTGCTTCTCAAATCTCGGAGTTCAATGCAGGATTCGCAAAACTCTTGCTCTTGAAATATGGGTCAGTACCAGTTTATTTGTACCAGATCCTCAGAATCACAACCTGTGTGTATGAATAATTATTGATGTGTATATTTTCTACCAGGTGTTCAAAATACGTAGTTTTGTGTTTTATATTGTGTAAGTTTCCGGCTAACACCGTTATTACTGTCTTACTGAAATACTTCTGCTCATCATCTGTGTACCTCAAACTGAGTCTATTAATGAAGTTGTTCTTACTACTGTGAGTAAAGATAAATGATGGAGCAAGATTAGTTTTACAAACATGTTACTAGTCATTGACGTTAGTGCTGGGCTAATGTATGCGCTGTTATTGATACAGTTCCCGCATGTGACCGCAGTAAATCAGAAACACACACACATGGGTTTGTTGATGGATGTACTCTTGTTAATGCTGATGGTGAGGAATTACAGCTGCAACATCTCATAATGAACCTCAAAATGAGTAGCGAATCACTGAGAAACTCCTGCTCAAGTTGTCCTTGTGATGGAGGTTTGGGTTGAATAACTAGTTCTTCAATGTTTCATCATCGGACTCGCGCTCGGATTGATGTGGTCAAATCAGTGCAATCGTTACTGTCTTTACAGTGTGTACAACCACTGAGCTTAAGGAAGCCTCCGGAGCTGAAGTTCAGTTATGGTGATGGACGTTTAGCTTCTGACATGCGCTGTACGTGGTAAACCAATCACAACAGACTTGTCCGTCTGACCAATCAGAGCAGAGCATCTCGCGTAAAGATGTGATTTAGGGAGACTGATTCATCCGACGAGTCATTTAAGGATCATTGAAAAATGTGGTGATGTTTAGTGTATATCATGAGAAAATTAAAGTGTTTTTTGACCATTGATGCATGTAAACCTGTTGTAGGAGCCTCCAAAACAACATTAGGAGCCTTCAAATTATCATAATAGGGGCACTTTAAAAAAAAAAAAAGCAAAATGAAATCAAAATTAACCACATTTTCTTTATTATTGCACGTGAAGAATTCATCGGTCATGCTATTCCGTGTAAAATCTAACCAGGAATTTAAGCATTTTTTAGTGACTGAAATCAATAGTCCTTATGTTATGCATATTATTTTCATGTTATTTTGTAGTATTACTCATTGCATCTCATTGGTAAATGCTGGAGCGTTATAATTTCTACATTACACACATAGGGAGGCTAGTACAGTATCCCATACCATTGATCAAAACCACAATTTTGATTTTGCATTGCAAAGAATATTAGATACAAAATGAAATATTCAGCAGCCCCTTAAGGCAATATGGAGAATTTATTTATACATATCCATCTTTGATCTAAATCGTCAATGCTTATCCCATAAGACACGTCAGCCCCGCAGCCCTCCCAAAGATATATAGTGGTGGGACGTCATCTGTAAATTGCTTTCTGACTCAGCATGTCCTGGTAAAATTAATTCACACTATACCAGATACTGGGCTCTCGGTGGTAAACAGCTGCCTCTGTCTCTCTCTCTGGTTGTCGCTGGTAAATAGAGACAGCCGGCATGCATCAGTGTCCTTGGATGTGCTCAAAACCAACCCAGTAGGTGAGCAGGCACCGACAAATGAGGTTACTACGAGAACAAGAGAGGGTGGCCTTAGCAGGTGTTTGTGAGACATATAGCATCTGCTGTGAATAACACTTGTACTGCAAAGCATCTTCCTCTATAGCCCACTTTCTTCTGATAGCACTGAAACATATTTTCAATAATAACATGTGATAGAACTAATGGAGCCCTATGATCATAATGTGCTTTGCTTTTGTCAAGGGCAGGTGCCGGCTACATTCCTCTGAGCTCTTTGTAGATGCGGCAGAGGATGATGATGGCTTTCCTGTTTTCTAGGTCAGTCTGATGCATGATTCTGTGGAGATGTGCTGTGTCTGTGATATGCATTTTGAGAGAGAATATGTTTGTGTGCGTGCGCAAACCAGCTGTTCCAATTCAGTCATTACCGTAAACGTGGCCATTTGGTGAAGATATATTTCCTGTATGTCCAGATCTTTTTTTTTTTCAGTCTATAGCCCAAGTAAACTATTAGTGGAAATTAGCACACAAAGCTCATGTTAATCCAGTTTTATGTCCTGCTTGCTACTTGTACACTGAAGTACACAAATGCAAACCATTATCCACAGCACGGGACGGGAATGAAAGCTACTAGTTTTACAAATAAAGGATCATTTCAACTCCAAAGTAAATATAATTTAGGCATGGGCGTCGGAACTATTGTATGTGGGTGGGACAAAACCAAGACAAGATTTTAAAAGAAAATGAAAGAGCAAAGAGCTTATAGAGATGAGATGGTGCTGGAGGAGGAGAGCATCTCTCAAAGACAAAGCATTGTCAAATGAGACCAGACTAAAGCATCTGCACCTCAGACAGAAACTAATGAAAGCACAGTTCCTTCTCCCTACTTTCACTATCCCCAACATGGAGAGCGAGACAGAGAGAGAGCGCTCGACCTTTACTGTAGACAGCCAGTGTAAGCGCAAATTACACTGGAATGATTTATGTTAGCTCCTCTCCCAAATCCCACAACATCAGCAAGTGCTCAACGTGCAGATGCAGCCGTACCTCTCCCTCTCTCCCGCTTCCTTCCACCGTTCCACCGTCACAAGGACACATCGGCAGAGACATCCTCATTTCGTTCCGCTGGAGAATTGTGTCTCCTGGGTACCTATTTAATTACTTGATGACAAGAAACACGCACACACACCAGCTATACCTGATTGCAAGGTGATGACCTTTGTAAATGTTGAAGTAATGGCAGAGAGGGAGGGGAAACAGTTCAAAAACAATGCTCATGTCTTTTATCCATCCTCAAGCCCTCACTAATTCATTATTATTAGGACAGACTATGAGGGTAGAAACATGTTCGGCATACGTTTGGAAAGGCTACTCCTTCCCAGTGTATTTTAGTCTTATTTATATATTCTAGTAATTATTAATAGATTGACTTAACTTTTCTTTTTTTTGTCATTTTTGTTTGTTATATTTTTATTTAAGTTTTAGTAATTTTAGTTTAAACTTATTTCAGTTTTTCATGGCAACATTTCTCATTTTCATTTACATTCAGGTTACGTTTTTCCATTACCGGTATTTCTATTACCGAAAACTATTTGTAATAGTTTACAAAAACAGGACTGCAACTTCTGCAGTATATATACATTATTGCATATATATTTCTGTGTAGATTTTTTGACATTTACTACAATGTGAGTATATAATAGAGGATACTGCGTTGGATGCTGTATCCCATAATGCAATGCAGTCAACTTAACCTTCTATTTCTAGTGTGACCTACAATCTCTTTCCAGACTCATTATTTAATTAGAAGCCAATTAATACATTATTTTTATGCCCAGTTTGATAACGTGTCAGTAAGCTCTTCGCTGATGACAACATGTCATGCGAAGTTCCCGCTCGAGCTGAAATTTTTCAATTTGCACGGAAGACACGAGTGAGGCAAATATCGCCCCTTCGCGTCATTCGTCTTTGCACTCACGCAAATAAGTAAATGAACTTTTGGTGTTGTGGCGAGGTGGGCGAGCGAGAGACGTGGGAGGAGCGAGCGAGACCGGTGAAGGACGAGAGAGGACCAGGCCTGGACTTTTACGTTGTGTTTATGTTTTATTATGTGTGTGCGTGGCAGTCGTCCGTGAGGGGCTGCCCGCGTTACTTTCGTTTTTGTTTATTTTTGATTAAAGTCTTTTAAATGTTCGCCGGTTCCCGCCTCCTTCTTCAAAATCTAAGAATTACATTACAGGTGTGCACACACCATAACACACACATCCCTCAAATCATTACCTTCAACATGCCTTTAAAGAAAAGCCTGTTGAGTTGTTCAAAAGTCTTCCAAATTAGAATGAATGTTTATTTTCTATCAATTTGCTAATGGCCATTCACTAATATTAATGTAAAAAATTGTCTTTTGGTACTTTCTTGGGTCCAAATGTGAATGAATGTGAAGTTATTTCTTCAGCTCGCTTCACAAACGTGTTATCCACAGGATGTGAGTCGCTGCTGCTGTCCTGTGGCGTGGTGTGTCTCAGCGAGTGGCGCTCTGATTGCACATGTAAACACACACAGGTGGTCTGGGCCTATTCTGAAACAACTAAAGCTAGATAAAGACTGATTTCGCCAAACATTATGACAGAACACGCTGTGTCCATAACATTTCACTCATATTACTACAGCAAACCTGTACACATAATCAGTGCTGCCAACTTAGTGAAATTTCAAGTCCATTCATTAGCAAAAAAAAGGTCCATGTTAGTCACTACATCATTGTCTGAATCAAGCACAGAGGAAACCTCCAGAGATGATAATATAGAATATGGTAGCGTTTCCTTCCTGTAAGCGACAGACCAGTCACAACAGACTGGGCCGTCTGACCAATCAAAGCAGAGTAGGCTCTCGGAGAGGAGGGGTTTAGAAAGACTGAATCTTCAAATGAACCGGTTTCAGATTCTTTGAGAGATGTGGTAATGTGCAATGTATATTAAGATAAAATGTGTGGGGTTTTTTTACCTTGGGGTGTTCGATTCCAGGTTTTTTGGAGTCGACTCCGATTCCCGACTCCCACTGTAGGAGTCTATGGAATCGACTCCTCGACTCCATTTACTTTACATCAAAACAGGGTCAGAAATAAGACAAAACTGCAGTTGTTACAGACTTGAATTATTTTCCTCTGATACAAAGCCTTAAAATCCCCTTATTAAAACCGCACACTTTTAGCGTGACCGTCCAAATTAGTCAAATTTAGCGATGACTTGATGAGTCAACGTTTCTATCTGTTGCCGATGCCTAATTTTACAGAGGAAAATTGTCATGTGATGGCGCTAAATGCACATGATGGTGAGTTAAAGATACTAAATACTAAAATACACATGATGTGTTTCTTCTTGATGTGAGTTTATGATTCATGGTTATTTTATGATTATAAACACAAGGTTAACCATTGAAAACCAAATCTATATTTATTGCATTAACATACCTAAAGTTGACATGGAGGAAGCCTATGTATAATTACAAACTAAAGTCACTGTGACTGTTTTCTATTTCTAAAGCAAGCACTCAAATACATGACAAAGTTTCTGCGACAGCTCTGACGCGGTGTATTACGTCAGTGTTTGCCTCATTTCATTCACTCCTTGCTTATATAGTGCATTCAACTGCCATGCACTTTATAGGGATTAGAAAATCGGTAAACAAGTGAGCGATTTCGGACATAGTAACAGAGTCGGTAGAGTTCGGAGTTAACCCTAACTCTAGGGCTATTCAGAGTTGAGGAATCGACTCCCCATCACTGCTTGGATGCATTTAAGCCTGTTGTAAAAAACCTTCAAAACAACATTAGAAGCCTTTAAAATACCACATTGTTCGATGTTATTTTGTTAGAAATACTTCTGAAAAAACAGGTTTGTCGTATATTCAGGATCTAGACTTTTACATGTCAATAATACATCCACAACAATAGGTGGCACCACATACACGTAAAACGAGTGCACCAAGAAATACAGGCTGCGTCCGAAAACCTAGGCAGCTGACTCTTGCCTTTTCAGACAATGACTTGTAAGGCACCTCACAAAACTAATTTCGGACAGAATACTGAGGCAGCTTAACAGTTTAATGATCTACATAAAAATATGGAGAGCTTTGGTGAGAACTAAACAAATATTGAAATACTACATTAGTAATGTCTCGGTAGAAATGACATCAGAAAATGTTGGTAAAAAAACGTACATTTACACTCAAACTGACCAGCAAACGCAACTTTCGGACACTTATTTCCCCCGAGCTCAACTGTCACAGAATGGAAAGCATTGTGGGATATCAAAGGCAGCGAAGGATATATATGCTGCCTTCAAAAAACGATCAGATGAAGGTATCTCAAAAGACAGGAAGTAAAGCTAACATCAGATTCGGACGTGCCTTGATGCCTTCCTACCTTGAAATGTGTCCTCCGAAAGCTGCATTTTACAGGTTTCGGACGCAGCCACGGTGTGTCAGAGTGTAATGTTAGAAGAACGCGAGCGCAAAAAGACGACTGTCATGTTTGCGTGCCTCGCTGATAGGCTCAAACTTCCCGTACGTGATTTTAAAACGTAAGACGGTACCCAGATTTCAACTTTTTAAGTTATATTTCCAACTTCATCTTCTACTGTTAATGAAATGTTGGCTACATGGTTTTCACTATGAGATGATAGTTGTTATATAATTCAGATGGGCTACAGGTTATTTTATGGTATGACAAAAAGTGTTTATTTGTGATCGTGATCGTATGTACATTTTGCCAGTATTTACCATACTTTCAATACAAAATTAAAATATGAAATATATGCATCTTCTTTATCAATATGCCTTTTTCCAAAAGGTACATCTCGAAAAAAGGGGGGTTGTCTTATAATCAGGGTCGTCTTATATTCTTAACAATACGGTAGTATAAGGGCACTTTAAAGGGATACTTCTCCCAAAAATAAAACTTCCGTCATAATTTAGTCATTCTAAAGCTTTCTTTCGTGCATACAAAGTCATCTTTTTGTCCATACAATGAAAGTCAATGAGCTTCAGTTTTGTTTGCATTGTCTGGCTGATGTTTCATAGTGTTTGTTTCACATGTAAACACACCTCCAGAACGTTGTATAACCCAGTCTGAGTTCAGTGTAGGATGTGTTAAATAGGCCGTCTCGAAGGGGACTCTCTCGTGTGGCAATCAAAGGTTTAGTGTCCTAAAAGAGGGGCTGTTTTATAGAGCAGGAGCTGCAACAATCCTACATCAAGTATATCAGTGTCCCTTTATGAGCATCCAAGCTATATCAGCAGCCTAGGAAACAACACAATAACAGACACCAGCAGAGAGCGGCTGAGATTACATCTGTGCTCATCTCACACAGCCATCAACATAACAAGATTAGAGAATTATCATAAAAATAAGAGTCAGGCCAACAGGATTTTGGATTAAGCAGTGTTTCAGTAGCTGAAATTGAAACAAAAAGCTTTTACATAATAAACATCTGGAAAAAATCAGGAAGAAAAGCACAGGATTTGATGGACTAAGAAATGGAGATAAATGTATAGTTTTATATGATTTCAGCGATGGAATCCAAAAACTGAATTTACTGTATAACGATGAATTTCACAGAATTTGTCCGTTTTTTGAGGAATAAATAAACGCACTCTCTCTCTCTCTCTCTCTCTCTCTCTCTCTCTCTCTCTCTCTCTCTCTCTCTCTCTCTCTATCACACACACACACACACACACACACACACACACACGCGTGTGACGCTCGCTGTGTTTTCAGCCTCTGCCGCCTCACTATATGAGGACATGAATGCATGAACTTCATCTCCAGAGCCGCTCTGAGAGTCACTTCATCAGCATTTCACTGTTTCATTTGAGTCATATCAAAAACACACAGAAACTCAAAGGTCTTCACGGCAAACTGTCAAAAAAAAAAGTTTGGTTTAACATGTAATATAACACTGTTGTACAGAATTTAGCTTCGTCTTAATGTAGTAATAATAATATCAACACTAGTAATAAAAACTTTTTTTTTGTGCAACACTTTGTTTCAAAAAAGTTTAATTTCGTATCATTAAAAGATTAATTAAATTAATGTTTTATGCCTTCATTTGATTGCAGAAAACAGAATTTCTGAAATAAAACTTTTCTTAGAAATTATTATTTTTTTAGTTTTTAAATGAATAAATTGTTTTTTTATGAATTCAATTAATTAGAAATATTTATTAAAATTTAAGTAAAACAATAAAAAAGAATGGAAAACAGAAATTGAAAAAAACATGTCATAGGTGTCATTTTTGTTCAACTTTTAACATATAGATTTTTTAATTGTATACATTTCATGATTTCAATTAATTAGACATGCTTTTTGATTACTAAACCACATTAAAATGGAAACCAAAATAATAAAAAAATGTAATAAAAAAACCGAAATTCCAAAAAATGTAAACAGATTTTTTGTTTATATATATATATATATATATATATATATATATATATATATATATATATATATATATATATATATTCAGTTTTAGTTAACAATAACAAACATGGTCATTTACAGTACAACCAAAATAATCTGTCCATAAAAACAGTCAGCATGTGTCAGCAGATTTAGCAAAATGCTTGAGAAGAAACAAAGAAAAATCGAATAACTGACAGCCTAAGAGGGTTTTATCTGATGAGACATGAGGACGCTGACAACACAAACGCATGCTGTCAGAAGGCATCAGGTTGGGTTTGATTGGGATTAAGGATTTCGGGAAAAACTTGACTTTAGTATTAAAAAGCTGGAGCTGCGGCGGCGGTATGTTCATTTGGGAATGTATGCATGAACAGGTTCAGTTTTGCATCTTGGATGAGATGATCTGTGACATGACACCTCCTGCGGCGTACATATACATTAAACACCTGAAAGTACCCGTGACTCACTGAACTGAACAGCTCTAAATGCCACACAGCCTGAGACGGACGCTCGAGGTTGGTCTCTTGCTTTCACTTCCTGTGGAGAGCGCCCGTCTGTTGCATGTTTACGGGCATCAGTCAGCCGTGCTCGTGAATGTGGGTTCACGTCTATCAAATCAACAGTCTTTTTTTAGATAGACACGACCAATGCAAGTCATGGCACATAAATATGTGGCTAAAATCAATATAAGCTTTATAGTTATAATATAGAGATTCTACAAAAAAAAAAAGGGACATGAGGGTGAATAAATGACTTCTGGGTGAACTATCCCTTTAAGAAGCCAAAAGCAGGCTCACCGGGGAATTACATAAATCTGATGAATTAATCCCTGATCTTACCTCAGTAGGTTTACGTGCATTTGTAAATCTGAAATGTTGTGGCTTTACAACAAATACACTCCAACTGAAGGTCAAATGCCAGAACGAAGGGAAGTTAGCATGTTAGGAAAACAAGAAAGACAGTGAGATTAACAGAGAAAGGGAGATAAATGTGTGGCACTATGTTGATATTAAAAGCTGTTAGAGGGATTGGCCCGTGGACACGGCGCTTTGGAAATCCGATAAGTGGATTTAGCAATACTGTGATAGACTGGGTGTTTTTGCTTGGTTGCTAAAATGATGTGATCAAGCAAAGCTTCAATACGACACGCCATGAAAAAGAACCAGACAATCACTTGGGTGTGTGTGTGTGTGTTGTGTGTGTGTGGCTCTTTTAACAGCAAGGGCCTCTTTATTTAATCAAATAACCATATATTTACTGTAATTACCTTTACTGAAGCACTATTAAGTAATTAAAAGTATGAAAAGCTTTGGCAAACCATGGGCCGCCACTCTGGACCGAGATGCTGGTGGCTGAAAATGAGTCTGCAAATTTAAAAGTGTTTCCTGGCCCACATCAGCTTGACCTGGATGTCAGTTGAGCTCCACTTTTACAAGTTGCCTTCAGAGTAAGACAGTGTGTTAATAAAAAATGCAGACAATTGGACTAGAAAATATAGGCCATCCACAGTACGGTGCTCCACAAATGAGATCTCTTTAATATCTCAGTTCTTTAGGAGGTTAAGGCACTTTATTTTAGGGTTCGGTTCTCGCTATTAATAAGCAGTAAATCAGGAGTTTATTGAGGCAAAAGTCGTAGTTAAAGGATCAGTTCATTAGATTTACTCAGCCCCATCTCATCCAAGATGTTCATGTCTTTCTTTCTTCAGTCGAAAGGAAATTACGTTTTTTTGAGGAAAACATTCTAGGATTTTTCTCCACATAATGGACTTCACTGGGAACCAACGGTTCAGCACGATCCCAGGCGAGGAGTAGGGTCTTATCTAGACAAGCCATCGGTCATTTAAAAAATAAATAAATGGTTGGTCTCAGAGCCCTGCCTTCCTTTGAAACTGCATTGATTTGGACCTTCAACCTTTGGTTCCCATTGAAGTCTATAATATGGAGAAAAATCCTGGAATGTTTTCCTCAAAAAAACTTAATTTCCTTTCGACTGAGGAAAGAAGTTGGACAATGATGGAGAGACTCAAGAAGAAGTGACGACATGTAGAAGGAGACAGGACGTTTCTGAATGGATAGTTGATTAATTTATGGCTGATGTGGAGTTACTATCTTCAAATCATTGATTAGCATATTATGTAATAATAATCTATAAATCGCTGGTGTGGGAACTGTTGTAAGATGCACAGAGCCAGAGAATATCTGATAGAACGGGTATAGTTTAGTTTAATTGTCATCTTGCTTTTATATGACATGTTATTGCTTTTGTGTTCGTACTGTATTGCAATAAATCTGAAAAGACGGATGGGACAGCTTGAGCAGACTCCCAAATGTGGTCGACTACACATGTAAATTTTAGGGTGAGTGATGTCACAAACCCCGGAAGAAGCTAGTTGTAGTCCCTACTAGCCGTTTGTTGTAGTCCTTAAAAAGTGATTCCTTTAAAAGAAAATATCTCCATTTGCTTTCAACATATTAACTTTACAGATGTTGTTTAAGCTCAAACAGCAACATAATCAACTACCACTTTAACTTAAAATTTGATGTAATTGATTACCTAAAATGTTTGAGTTTTGTCAACTTATTCTGGTGTACTGTGCATTACACTCTTAGCCTTTCCATTCCACCGAAGGTTCTTTAGATTTAAAAAATGTCCTATGAAAAAACTATTCACTAAAAGGTTCTTTGGGGAACCCAAAATGGTTCCTCACGACATCGCTGAAAACTCCCACTTTTGGAACCTTTATTTTTAAGAGTGTAGAGTTTTGAAGAGATCTCAACGTGCTTAAGATTCTAAATCAGAACTTTCAATATTTCTCATTTTATTCTTCCATGTATTGCATGAAGATTCTCCTTTCTTTTCGACAGAAAAATAAGAGCATATTGATTTGAAAAGTCGAGAGGTTGAGTAAATAATTTTTGGGTGAAACGTTCATTTAATGGCATCAAACAATCCTTTCTGAGCTTTCATAAATGGACACGAAAACGTGAAAGTGTTGCCCGCTCGTCCTGTGGACCAACACACCCTCAACACGTGTGTCTGTATCTAACGCAGTCACGTGTTGAAACGTCTCCATGATGCGATGCAGCCTGAAATGATCCGTTCAGAAGCCTGACATCAAAGTTACTGCTGCCAGAACTAAATCCAGTCAGCTTAAAAAATAAAAGGTGCCGTTGTCACCTGCTGTTATGTCTCTAATCCCATATATTGTGTGCTCTACTTGCAGGAAAAGCTACTGCTTCCACAATGCAAACATATTTTTTTTTTTCTGCAATCATACACTTTAGCGACTAAGTACAGACTATGGGGCACGTTCCCGCATTTCACACGCGCAAACACATATTATACATTTATATTGATATGTTAATGATATAAAAGGGTTGGGTGCAATATATTTAATTATTATGTGTAAAACGTTAAGATGGCCACAGTAATACCCAGTATGTGTGTGATAACAAACAGACTGTTGCAATTTGGCACCTGTCCTATTTTCGGCACTGTGGGATTCTGTTTTTTTTTTTAGTAAATACATTTGGCATACGGATTCCTGTTGTCTTGGTCATCTCATTGCCTCCAGCCGTAAGGGTTATCTACAACAGTAATGACTGTGAATTTTTACCTACTATATAGTCGTAATAGGAAGCATACTTCCTAGATAGTACACTTCACATACTTTATAGGAAATATGTGATTTCGGATGCAGTCATTCAATAACTAGTTAAAATAACCAGATTATATGAGTCATTTGTTTTTGAATCAGACTTGAATCAATTGAACTGATTGCGTTGCAAAAATGATAGTGTTTCTAAATGCTCGAAACACTGTGGATTTCTGGCAGTGTAAATGCAACGAGAACACCTAAAAATATACAAAACAATATAAGTGTTTTCCTCTACAATCAGTAAATATATATAGCTCTATCATACACCCGCCACAATGTGATGCCAGGAGCGACGCAAGTGTTTTTTGCTAGTTTCAGCCCGATGTAGTTCTCATTTTCACGTCCTGCGCCATGTTGTTTAAATAGCAAATGCACTGGCGCATCTGTTCACTCATGGGCGTGCTGGTCTGAAAACCAGGTGTGTTCAGGAGCATTGTTGGCACGTTGCTATTTTGAGGAACTGAAAACGACTGCGCCATTGACATTTAGAGCAGGTTTTTGTTGGTCAATGGCGCAGTCGTTTTCAGTTCCTCAAAATAGCAACGCACCAACAATGCACAGTATTTTTATTGTTATTTAAAGGGCGTGTTAGTAATATGAGCCTATAGGCGGTGCACAACGCACGTACACTCTGCTTATTACACACACACAGGGACGTGCAGCAGCACACACACATGCCAAATATTAAAAGTAAAAGGATTCCTCTCTGGAGAAGCGTTCCGCTCCCAAATTCCGGCATGTGAGTAGCGAATCCACCATGGTGCGAGTGCTACTGGCTTTTAAAGGGAAAGGGAGATGAGACTCTGATTGGTTTATTTCACGTTACGCCCAAAACACACCCATGACTCATTAAGAGACTAGGCACAAACCTTTTAGACCATGCAACCGGTGCGCCGACCATTTTTTCCGTTGTTAAAATAGCAAAAGTGGATTCGGACACGCCCTAAGTGACCCTGCACCATGCGCTTCAGACCATGTGCTCAGATCGTTAAAATAGGGCCCAATGTCTTTAATTGATCTGACATGATGCAAAAAAAACTTTTGCTGACTTTTTACAAATCTTGTTTCAAAACAAAATATTCGCAAAGGACTCAAAGCTTCATGCCACTGTTATTTCACTAGTATAAGATCAGTTGCCATGTACTGTACAGTTTTTTGTAAGTGCATTTGTTGGAATCGACTTTAGGTCTGGAGTGCAGCTTAACATCTGTCCAGGCAACTCTTTGATTTACTATAGTCTACAAAGAGGAAAAGGGGTCAGTTTTGGGGGGGTTTGATAAACTACAGATCTTCAATATTGTCTATCATATAGCAAGAAGGTTTCTGGGCATCACAGAGAAACAATGGTCCTCCCATCTTCTGGAATATCACACCATGATGATGGTTTCTCCAGAAGGTGTTTTGAACAGAAGGCGTGTCAACTGTTGCAAGTACAAGTTGTTTCTTTCTTGGAGGGAGAGAACAGTCTAGCCCCAACTCTCTCTCTCTCTCTCTCTCTCTCTCTCTCTCTCTCTCTCTCTCTCTCTCTCTCTCTCTCTCTCTCTCGCTCTCTCTCTTCCTCCCTTATGCCTTCTTATTCGAACACAAGCTTGTGTTCACTTTCACTCCCAGCACCTGTCAGGTTTCATTGGTGTCTCGCTCTTAAGATGTCATCACTGTGAGACGGCCCCTTCCCCTGGGCCCTGCTGGTGGATGGAACAACATGGTAAAAGGTCAGTGAAGCAGCGAACAAGAACCAGCATAACTGCCATTGGCTACGATATGGGACAACTCTAACACACAAACCCCCACGGTTTACAGGGACTCTCCATAAGTATAATGCTTTTTATACTGTACAAACTGTATATTCTATCTTCTTACACTAACCCTACTCCCAAAACCTACCCATCACACAAAACTTTTGGCATTTTTAGTATGTTTTTAAGCCATTTTGGTTTAAACTATATGTTAACGTTCTAATACCATTGCACACGTGTTCTCATTAACCATATAATAACACAAACACACAGCACACTTGCAGTCTTCATTACATCCCACTCAATAAATGACTTTACATCAGTCTGTGGTACAGTGATGGTATCAGATGGAAGTACCTTGATACTCCAATGCAGTTATTTTAGCATTATTTATTATTAGTATTAATTATTATTACAGGGTTCATAGATACTGTAAAATAAAATTCCACGACTTTTTTAAGGACATCTCAAGCACTATATTTTTTTGTTTTCAAGGACTACAATCATCATCTCACTTATCAAACAATATCTTTATCTCTCAAATTCTAAATAAAAGTAAACGAATACAACAAAATGATACAAATAAAGTGCAGCACATGCAATGACTGTGGTAACTTTAACCATTGACAAAGATATCGCTTTCCTTTTTCAAACTGATTTTTTTCTCTCTCATGAATCTATGATTGACCTGAAGAATGAAAGCTGTATCATATACTTGGATATTTATATGAGCAATATCACAATATCAGACGGGCTGCAGAATTAATTTAGCGTGAAAAGATTGTTTTATCAATGAAATTAAACACTAATTTCACATACACTATATTGCCAAAAGCATTGGGACACCCCTCCTAATCACTGAGTTCAGGTGTTCAATCACTCCATGGCCTCAGGTGTATAAATCAAGCACTAGGCATGCAGACGCTTCTACACACATTTGTGAAAGAATGGCTCGCTCTCAGG
The DNA here is from genome assembly GCA_023029165.1 of Gobiocypris rarus. Classification (NCBI taxonomy): domain Eukaryota; kingdom Metazoa; phylum Chordata; class Actinopteri; order Cypriniformes; family Gobionidae; genus Gobiocypris; species Gobiocypris rarus. The sequence continues at coordinate 36,571,711 of CM040921.1, read as the reverse complement.
AGCTCAATGAACTCAAGCGTGGGACTGGGATAGGTTGCCACCCGTGCAATAAGTCCATTCCTGAAATTTCCTCACTACTAAATATTCCACGCTCAACTGTTAGTGGGATTATAACAAACTGGAAGCAATTGGGAACAACAGCAACTCAGCCAAGAAGTGATAGGCCAAGTAAAAATCAGAGAGCGGGGTCAGTTCATGCTGAGGGTCACAGTGCTCAGAAGTCATCAACTTTCTGCAGAGTCAATCGCTCCAGACCTCCAAACTTCCTGTGGCCTTCAGATGAGCTCAAGAACAGTGCGGAGAGAGCTTCATGGAATGGGTTTCCATGGCCGAGCAGCTCATCCAAGCCTTACATCACCAAGGGCAATGCAAAGTGTGGGATACAGTGGGGTAAAGCACGCCGCCACTGGACTCTAGAGCAGTGAGACGTGTTCTCTGAGTGACCAATCACGCTTCTCTGTCTTCCAATCCCATGGACGAGTCTGGGTTTGGCGTTTGCCAGGAGAACGGGACTTGCCCCTTACTGCATTGTGCCAAGAGTAAAGTTTGGTGGAGGGGGGATTATGGTGTGGGGTTGTTTTTCAGGGGTTGGGCTTGGCCCCTTAGTTACAGTGAAAGGAACTCTTAATGCTTCAGCATACCAAGACATTTTGGACAATTTCATGCTCCCAAAATTGTGGGAACAGTTTGGGGATGGCCCCTTCCTGTCCCAACATGACTGCGCTCCAGTCCACAAAGTGTCGGTACATAAAGACATGGATGAGCGAGTTTGGTGTGGAGGAACTTGACTGCACAGAGTCCTGACCTCATCCCGATAGAACACCTTTGGGATGAATTAGAGCGGAGACTGCGAGCCAGGCCTTCTCCTCCAACGTCAGTTCCTGACCTCACAAATGCGCTTCTAGAAGAATGGTCCAAAATCCCCATAAACACACTCCTAAACCTTGTGGAAAGCCTTCCCAGAAGAGCTGAAGCTGTTATAGCTGCAAAGGGTGGGACAACTCCATATTAAACCCTACGGATTAAGAATGTGATGTCATTAAAGTTCATGTGCATGTAAAGGCAGGCGTCCTAAAACTTGTGTCTTTCAATAATTCAAGCATTAGCTTTTATTTTTAATTTATTTTTAATTTTAACCTTAGCTTTAAATTTTAATTTTAGCTTTCATTTATTTTATTTCAATTTTAGTACTTGTTTTAATCTAATATTTTTATTTTATTTTATTTCAATTTTTTTATCGTTTTAGTTAATAGCAACACTTCCAAGATTACCATGGTACATGTTTAAAGCTAATGGCAGTATCATGTTACGTTTTGCTACTTTTTAGCCAAAAAAAGTACTTGTTTTGTGTAATGACTAAATGATTACCTTTATAAAACAATACTGTGACCGTACCATGGTACAGTAATGGTATCAGATGATAATATGGTACTTGAAATACAAAATGTATCATTGTAATGTGTGGTATTTGTTAAGTGTAGCATCTTCCCAAAACAGCCACTCAGAAAACCTTAGCAACCTCCTAGCAACCACCCAGAAAACTCAAGCAAATCATATAACAACTTTGCAACAACCACTCAGAACGCCATATATCAACAACATGAACTACAATTACTTCTGAAATTTTTAAATTCTAGTAAATAAATGAGGGTTATCATATAATCTGATGAACCCTGCTGAGGCTAAACCATACACAAAGACTAAATCTATTCAAAAATTGACAGGATGCACTTTGAGAGAGGCAGGGATTGTCAGCTTCGGTTATGAGGCATTCATAACTATGAGTGATGCTTCTGCGTTTGTTATTTGCAGTAGAGTTGTGATTGTTCATTGAGGTGGCACAGGTGACATTTTCAGCCCTCTCATACACACACACACACACACTCCTAGCCTCTCTTGCCAGACACACAGAAGACAAAATGCGTCTTTAACAGAAGATGACTGTTCTCAGCTAGCAGTGCCATTCTTTTATTCCGCTTCTTAAAGGTACAATACAGCTGAAGCCCACAGGCGCTGTCAATGGCTGTGTTTAAATTGCCAATCATCAGAGGTTATTCTCTAACAAATGTGGTGGTTATACTGTCATTTTGTTGCCATTTATTCGGACTTCAATACACAACATACAATGATTGAATCAAATGCAATAGGCCTGTTCGTAGATGCTGTTTCTACCATTCCTGTTTTTAAAAACATATGTACAGTAGCCTACATATAAAGCTTGTAAACCAGGTCAATTTCACAGAGCATGATGAAGATATTTCACATTTTTATGTAAAACCGTAATAGGGGCTACAAGGTTTTAAAAGAACAGGCAGATAGTGTAATAGTATTAAAAAGGTTCTTCATATCACTTTCAAAGCATGATTCTAAATGGAACCTTATCAAAAGTGTTCTGATATTATTGTTACAAGAACCCTAATCTGGTTCCGTTTAGAACATTTTTCCTATGCATGTTCACTGATTATATCAAAGATATACTAGGAAAGGATGTTAATATCCATGAAGACACACGTTCAAACCTAGAAAAGAAGTCCCACTAAAGTAGAAAAATGTACGGCTCAAATAACCAGTTATTTTTATTATTTTATTTCCACCACTGAATATAAAAAAATAAAACTCGCAATTGTGTTTATGTCACAATTCCAGTTAAAGAAGTGCGAGATGTAAACTCCCGATTGTGAGATAAAAAGTTGCAATTATATTTTAAATAGTTTGATTCCATGGTGAAAACAAGCTTCAATGTTTGTATATTATTTAAAAAAAAAAAAAAATCGTAGCTTTTCTATTAGCTTTCATTTATTTTATGTCAATTTTAGCTTTAGTAATGATTAGTTTGTCAACTTGTTTTATTTCAGTTACTTTTCTAAGGCAACATTTCTTAAAGTTTTACATGTAATATTTTATCTTACTTTATCTTAGCTTTATTTCTAATAACCAAAAAACGTACAACTAAAACTAGTTAGCGAAAACATTCAGGTGTGTGTGTGTGTAAGAATTAAGTGCAAAAATAAACTTTCTACTAAACCTTCCTCTAAAGTCTTTCCTCAGTTTTTATTTTATTTATTTACTTATTTTTGGCAGATATAATTTTTTTTTTATTAATGTTATTTATTATTTAATGTATTATTGTGAATGAAAAACATTTACAGGAATTATTCAGTTAAAGTTTTTTATTAGACCTGTAAAATCATCAATTTCATCAATTCATATTCACAACATTTGATACATCTTAATAAATATCCAGCTGTTGCAGTTTCTTGTGAATACATGTGATTTACTCTTGAAAGAGTGAGGCAGAAACATCTGCAATCACGCCATGTCAGAAATCTACCAGCTTCCAAAATGTTTCAAGATTTCCACTCCACCGTGTTAGCGGAAGAGAGCAAGGCGGTCGATGTCTGTGAAGGGATGAAAGAAATTCAGTTATTGTGCCTGTAGACTGTGGCCACACCCACATCCTGACATCTGGCCTGTGATTGGCCAGTATCCTGAATCCCAGCAACAGCTCTTGGGTGTCTCCTCCCCCTTTTTGTCTCCACAAAGAGCTCAGCGCTGAATGAAGTGAATCAGCCTCAGACTGCTAGAATAGTAAGAACCTTTTCTCCCCGTCTGTCTCTCTCTCCGTCTGTCTCTTCACTCCCATCTCTCCTTCTCTCTCTCTTCATTTGTCCTCCTCTCTCACACACACACACACACACACACACACGGCATTATATGCCATCCATCCATCCATCCAGTGCACAGCCCGGTGAGGGATCAGCTAGACAGAGAAAAGCAACAGATCATGTTCTCTGAAGCAGCTCTGAGACATCAGCTTCTGAGATGAGACTCCATCCATCCTAAATCTCTGTCCTGAAGACCTGGACAGAAACAAACCAAAACCAGGACTTTGCAGACACCAAAAGAAGTGTGGACATTATATCTTCACAGGATTCTTGAACCCAGACCAGGTCCACAGGGACGTACGAGGGTGCTCTGGTGTTTGTTTTTCTCTCTTGTTCGTGGCTGGCGAAGGGGCCGGTGAAAGTTAGCCAAGACGCCGCGTGCCGTGCTCCGCGTGAAGAATGCCCAGGCGCGCCTGCCCAAGCCGGCGGACACGGCGCCGGCACCCACGCCGGGCCTTTACATGGAGCGCTCGCAGAGTCGCATCAGCTTGTCCGCGTCCTTTGAGGCCCTGGCCATCTACTTCCCCTGCATGAACTCCTTCGATGAGGACGATGGCGGTGAGTGGATGTATATGTGTGTCCGAGGATGTGGGTTTGCTTGTTCCCAACTGTGACACCTGGAAGTTAGAGTTAGGGTTGGGATTGCGAGGTTATCGGTTTGGCTACTGGTTAAGAAAATGTGTCTTATCTGGGCTGGAAGCCAAAAGGAGTTATGGGTTCAAACAAGACTTTTATGAGGGATAGTTGCAACCTGATCTCATGAGAAAACGTAACTATTTTACAAAGTGTGTATATGAATTTGATTCATATGGAAAAAAGCATGAAGGTCCAACCCTACACATAAGCGGGGTGTAGGCAGGTTGTACAAAAACATACAAATGAAATAGTATGAATTATCCACCAATTCTCCAAAATGTATAATAGTTGCAAAAATGCAAATTCTGCCATTATTGTCTGTCATTATTTACTGCCATTTCTAACCTGTATGAATTATAAGAAGCTATTTTATGCAAATTGGTTTGTAGGGTCCAAAACAGCATTGGACCCCATTGACTTTCATTGTATGGACAAGACAAAACAGATACAGATTTTTTTGTGTGTTCAACTGAATAAATGTGACCCTGGAGCACAAAACCAGTCATAAGTCTCACAGGTATATTTGTGGAAATAGCCAACAACACATTGAATGGGTCAAAATTACCGATTTTTCTGCCAAAAATCATTAGGATATAAAGTAAAGATCATGTTCCTTGAAGATATTTTGTAAATGTCCTTCCGTAAATAAATAAAAAATGTATTATTATTAGTAATATGCATTTCTAAGGACTTTATTTGGACAACTTTAAAGGAGATTTTCTAAATATTTCAATTTTTTTGCACCCCTTAGATTTTCAAATAGTTGCATCTCGGCCAAATTTTGTCCATACATCAATTGGAAAGCTTATTTATTCAGCTTTCAGATGATGTATAAATTAAAATTTGCTAAAATTAACCCTTATGACGGTGGTTTTGTGGTCCAGGTTCACAAATTAGGTTAAAATGACGAGGAGGAGTACATGATGGCAGAATTATTTAATTTTAAGTGAACTATCTGTTTAGGCAACACCCAAGATTACGCCAAATAGTATGATTTGGATAAAAGTGTCGTGAGTTAGGCGTCTTCAACCCATATATCCTAGATATTAATGGTTATCCTGTGGTTTTGTGGCTCATTTGGGTCATTAGTGCAGCATTTGGTTTTATACAAAAATGATGCTCAGTTTCTTAGCCAGTCTTGTGGTGTTTGCAAGCCCCCAAACTCTTGCAAATTGTGGCCACATGCGTGGATTGGGTGTATGGCGGTGTCAATTTGCTCATTTTGCATATGCAATAAAGAAAATGGTGTAGTTGCTTACTTGAGTGGCGTCTGAAATCCTTATCTGTAATCTGAAATGGGGGAAAAAATCATTAATACATGCATAAGCTTTCTTCAGGCGGCATTTTTATTAATGAAGGTGTTTAATCACAGCACTGAAACTCAAATGCTAATATAGCTGTGATCTTCTCTAGGTACGGCTGTGGCTCATTTCAAAGAATGTCTGATTGCAGGTTAATGTCTGTCTCAAATCCATCAGCAGACATCCCGGCGTTAATTTAGCGCTCATTAGAAATATTCAGACTGTTCGGTGTGCTACTTGCTGAGTGTTTTAGGGTTGCAATCTTGCATAATTTCCCAAGTGCTTTTAGTCAAGGCATGCTATAAATCTCTCTCGCTGCCCCTGTGTGCTCTCTTCCTTTCTTGATCACCCTAGTTTCCTTTTTTGCTGTTCACTCACCCAAAAAACCTTTTACACAGCCACCGTCTATCCGAGACATCCACACACCCACACTTTCTCTCTCTACCCTTGGCCTGATTACAGACTACTCTGCAGGAGAGAGACTAGTATTGACAGGAAAAGATTGTGCCTAGCTGATGATCCTCTTCGTTCAACATGTGCGCAAACAAACACACACACCAACCACAAAAACGGTGCACACTCTGGTTTATTGCTAACATGCACTCATATGCATCTTCAATTTTCACTCTACTCTGGATATATTAGTCTATAAAACATGCATTCGTATGACCGGTGCTGTCTTGCGTTTGAATTAATAGCATATTCTATTGGTTTTAAAAAATATAGGCCTGTTATTTAACTAGCTCACTGCATCTCCTTTTAATGCTGATACATACTTGCATAAATCAACTTAATCAATGCAAATCGCAGTAATGAATATGCTAATTACTGGAACACAAACGACACACTGCAAGTGCTTTAGTTTAACACCTATTGCTGAATGTCATGCAAATGCACTGGTGATTTATTAACAAAATGACAGTGTCTGGTTTTTTTTTAAATATTTGACATACTATTTGGGTCTGTTTGCAAGCATTTAAACCTGTCCTTTATAAAGTTTTCTACAAAAGGAGGAGAAAATGTAGAACAAATGAACTCGCCAGTGATTTCATAATAACACCCATTACTCACTGCACAAACCCCGGGACATTTCTGACCACAAATATAGAAGCAAAATTATTTAGTGAAAAAAAAAGACAAGAAGAACTACTGCATGATATTAAAGCGCTTCGGACAAATCCATTCATCAGAAGAACGAGGGGAGTTAATGATGTCTTTGTCAGTCCATGTCCGAAGGGTCCTTGGGTTGTGTTTTCACATCTCAAGCTACCTGAACTTGATCTGATTCTTTAGAAATTCAAGGGTGAAATTGCAATACATAAACACGATTCATACAGAAACAGTTAAAACTATCAGAGCGGCGACTGCAATGGCAGTACGCAGGCTAATAAAGCTTTTGAATAATGAGCCATTAATGAATACAATTCACTCTTTAAAAGGACAGCTGTTCTCATCTTTGTTCTACCATTATGTACCCAAACTAACACGTGTCCTAAACAGGCACAACACAAGGTAGACTAAAGCAATAAGGCCCATGAAGCCGTGCTTTACAGTGACTTCAGAACAGCTAATGACTGCTGCAGACTGCAATTTCATCAATCCTATAAGATCATTAAAAATCACACTGTACGACATGGATCTAATAAACACAACGTCTATGTAGGCCGTATTTTACAGTATAGCATACAATATATAGTTTTTGATGCTCGTTTAACAAATATTAGAAGTAAAAATTAAACCTTTAGAAGTAATTCAAGTGAAATCGACCAGTCTCTGTTGTTGCGTGTCCACCCTAACGACGCTGGATCGCTGGTTGTTACGACTGAACCAGGATATGGGTAATACAAAAACTACCCAAACACTGGGTTGTTACGACTGAACCAGGATCTGGGTAACAAAAACTACCCAAACACTGGGTTGTTACGTCTGATCCAGGATCGGGGTTACGCAAAAACTACCCAAACACTGGGTTGTTACGACTGAACCAGGATCTGGGTAATACAAAACTACCCAAACACTGGGTTGTTACGACTGACCCAGGATATGGGTAACACAAAAACTACCCAAACACTGGGTTGTTACGCCTGATCCAGGATCGGGTTACGCAAAAACTACCCAAACACTGGGTTGTTACGACTGAACCAGGATCTGGGTAATACAAAACTACCCAAACACTGGGTTGTTATGTCTGATCCAGGATCGGGTTACGCAAAACTACCCAAACACTGGGTTGTTACGTCCTGACCCAGGATCTGGGTTACGCAAAAACTACCCAAACACTGGGTTGTTACGACTGAACCAGGATATGGGTAATACAAAAACTACCCAAACACTGGGTTATTACGACTGACCCAGGATCTGGGTTACGCAAAAACTACCCAAACACTGGGTTGTTACGACTGAACCAGGATCTGGGTTACGCAAAAACTACCCAAACACTGGGTTGTTACGCCTGACCCAGGATATGGGTAATACAAAACTACCCAAACACTGGGTTGTTACGACTGACCCAGGATCTGGGTTACGCAAAAACTACCCAAACACTGGGTTGTTACGACTGAACCAGGATCTGGGTTACGCAAAAAACTACCCAAACACTGGGTTGTTACGACTGAACCAGGATATGGGTAATACAAAACTACCCAAACACTGGGTTGTTACGACTGAACCAGGATCTGGGTTACGCAAAACTACCCAAACACTGGGTTGTTACGCCTGATCCAGGATCGGGTTACGCAAAAACTACCCAAACACTGGGTTGTTACGACTGAACCAGGATATGGGTAATACAAAAACTACCCAAACACTGGGTTGTTACGACTGACCCAGGATCTGGGTTACGCAAAACTACCCAAACACTGGGTTGTTACGACTGAACCAGGATCTGGGTTACGCAAAAACTACCCAAACACTGGGTTGTTACGACTGACCCAGGATATGGGTAACACAAAACTACCCAAACACTGGGTTGTTACGACTGAACCAGGATCTGGGTTACGCAAAACTACCCAAACACTGGGTTGTTACGCCTGATCCAGGATCTTACGCAAAAACTACCCAAACACTGGGTTGTTACGACTGAACCAGGATATGGGTAATACAAAACTACCCAAACACTGGGTTGTTACGACTGACCCAGGATCTGGGTTACGCAAAAACTACCCAAACACTGGGTTGTTACGACTGAACCAGGATCTGGGTTACGCAAAAACTACCCAAACACTGGGTTGTTACGACTGACCCAGGATATGGGTAACACAAAAACTACCCAAACACTGGGTTGTTACGTCTGATCCAGGATCGGGTTACGCAAAAACTACCCAAACACTGGGTTGTTACGACTGAACCAGGATCTGGGTTACGCAAAAAACTACCCAAACACTGGGTTGTTACGTCTGATCCAGGATATGGGTAATACAAAAACTACCCAAACACTGGGTTGTTACGACTGAACCAGGATCTGGGTAACACAAAACTACCCAAACACTGGGTTGTTACGCCTGATCCAGGATCGGGGTTACGCAAAAACTACCCAAACACTGGGTTGTTACGACTGAACCAGGATCTGGGTAATACAAAAACTACCCAAACACTGGGTTGTTACGACTGACCCAGGATATGGGTAACACAAAAACTACCCAAACACTGGGTTGTTACGCCTGATCCAGGATCGTTACGCAAAAACTACCCAAACACTGGGTTATACGCCTGACCCAGGATCTGGGTTACGCAAAAACTACCCAAACACTGGGTTGTTACGACTGACCAGGATCTGGGTAATACAAAACTACCCAAACACTGGGTTGTTACGACTGACCCAGGATCTGGGTTACGCAAAACTACCCAAACACTGGGTTGTTACGACTGACCCAGGATCTGGGTAACAAAAAACTACCCAAACACTGGGTTGTTACGCCTGACCCAGGATATGGGTAATACAAAAACTACCCAAACACTGGGTTGTTCGACTGACCCAGGATCTGGGTTACACAAAACTACCCAAACACTGGGTTGTTACGACTGACCAGGATCTGGGTTAACGCAAAACTACCCAAACACTGGGTTGTTACGACTGAACCAGGATCTGGGTAATACAAAAACTACCCAAACACTGGGTTGTTCCGTATGACCCAGGATCTGGGTTACACAAAAACTACCCAAACACTGGGTTGTTACGTCTGACCCAGAACCTGGGAAACACAAAAACTACCCAAACACTGGGTTGTTACGACTGACCCAGGAGCTGGGTAACACAAAAACTACCCAAACACTGGGTTGTTACGACTGACCCAGGAGCTGGGTAACGCAAAAACTACCCAAACACTGGGTTGTTACGACTGACCCAGGAGCTGGGTAACGCAAAAACTACCCAAACACTGGGTTGTTACGACTGACCCAGGAGCTGGGTAACACAAAAACTACCCAAACACTGGGTTGTTACGACTGACCCAGGAGCTGGGTTAAACACAAACTAACCAAACTGAAAAAATAACCCAAAAATGACCCAGAAGGCCCAACTCAGGTAAATGTTTTTGTATAGAAGAATAAAACGTCATCAGCATGTGTTAAGTGGTAAACAATTAGAGGAAGATGAATCGCACTTTGGCAATTGTGGTTTTTATGTGCGCTGAAAAAGGCGGAAGCCAAAGAGGAGACTATGGACAAGGCTAGGGAAAAGAGGCATGCCAATCAAATGGAGCTCGAGGTAAGTACAGTAGTTTTAGCACACTGATCAATACGCCATTTCATGTTGCATTTGTATTGGCAAGTCAGTAGATGTAGGTTGTAGCAGCAAACACTGCGAGATGATCGTGCTAAATTCACTGTAAACCACAGCTCCACAGGGCTTATTACTTTTAGTCCATACAAATATTTATTTTATTATTTATTCAGGTTTATGTTTATAGAGTAACTTACAATGGTTTTAAACACGACTCAACCAATCATTTTTTTTTAAAGTTTTTTTTGCAGTGTAGTGTTTGTCTGTTCTTACTAAAAGTGAAAATGTAACTATGAAATGTGTTATTTTTGCTTCGCATTGAAAAACTTTCAGTCAGTAAAAAAAACTTGCTGGAAACTTTTGTTGCATCTCAACTGGTCAGTAATGGCGTTAAACTGCACATTCATCCTGAAATGATCCAGAAAAATCAGCATAGGCAAAAAATACATAAATAATTGAATATTTTTTAGCAGTTTTGTACTGGAAAATAAGAAATAAAAGTTAAAAAGATGCATTTTGGGAGAATTTTCAAGGTAAAACAAGTTCTGTGTGATCACAGACATAATTGAGTTACAAATTAATCTGGTACAATTATTTTGCATATATTTTTGATATGGGTTACCCTACAGGTTCATGGACTTCACATTGTCACTTTGAAACACTTTTTAATTTCAGTGAGGGTAAAAAAAAAAAACTTGCTGGAATCTTTTTACATCAAACTGCATGCATCTTGAAGAAATGTTCTAGAATAACCTGCATAAGCAAAAATATATATATTTTTAAAGCAACTAAAGGCTAAAAGTACATTTTGGGGGATTTATCATGGTAAAATACAAATATATGCACTGTGTGATCATGAAAATAATTGAGAAATAACTTAATCTGGTACTTTTTTTGTTGTTGTTGCATTGAATATTTTTCATTAGTGTCCTCTCAAACTTAAACCACTCAAAGTCCAAGTTTCTATGTTCGGTCTGCTTTCACCCTATGCTTGTTTCTTCATTCTGTGTTAAGATTTAATCTAACAGCCACACATGGGGGTTCAACACCTATATAACACACTCGCTCTGCAGCCATGTCGACAAGAAGGGCCGAAGCCTCTGCGACGTGCATCAGACCCAACCTCGCCTGCCACCGCTTGTCTCGGCGCATTCAGACTTCATCTTTCATATCCTGTTTGCTGTTAGCGCTGTTTGATGCAATGTGTACCAAGAATCCCAAAGCACAACATGTCTCGGTCCCCCCCTCCACCAGCACAGGAACAAATCTCTACCGAAGAAAAGCGAACGCTCTGAAGTCTCGAGGCTTATTAACCCTCCTACACTGACAGGTCCTGCATTGATGCTGCTGCTCAAAATAACTCGCAAACAAACACACACACACGCCATCAGAGAGATGTCATATGGCGGCAGGCGCACATTCTGTGTTGCATAAGACCGTAGTGAATCAAGGACAGAGGGAAAGATAGAAGGAGGTCAGGATGATTGATACTCGTAGCATCCGTCTCCAATGTGTGCATGTGTGTCCGTGCTTATGGGATTTAATGGTGACATTGATTATCAGCATGTCTATGTGTTCGGTTTTAAAAAGCAGGTGAAGGATGACGGGTGAAGATATTTATATTTTAAAATCAGGGTCACATTTGTGCGTCAGAGAAAGAAGCGCATCTTTAGTATTTTGTGTTTGAACTTCCATGTTTGCGGCAGCTCTGTATATTTCTATGGCATCGCTGTTGAGTAATCAGCTGGTGAAGTGGATTTACTTATTGTAGAGTTATCAAGAGCAGTGTAATGTTTGAAGCGGATGTCATAACAAATGAAGGGAGACAGGGAAGATTTGAAAACAAGCGATTCATTCATAAATCAGTGTTATGATCCCGCTGTTGTGGTTCTGGTGGTTTTCCTCTTTTGTTTTGTAGGTTTGATCGGTGACTGGGGTGTGACTTGAGAGCACATGAATCTCTTCGTGGCACTATTTAAACAACTTAAGTTGTTAGTTGTTAGTTTGTTGTTTGTTGCGGCCGCTCCTAAGCTGCTGGGATATGATTAAGGAACACTCCACTTTTTTTTTAAATAGGCTCATTTTCCAAGTCCCCTAGAGTTAAATAGTTGAGTTTTACCGTTTTTGAATCCATTCAGCCAATCTTTGTATCTGGCGGTAGCACTTTTAGCATAGCTTAGCATACATCATTGATTCTAATCAGTCCATTAGCATCTCATTCAAAAAATAACCAAAGACACTTTCAATATTTTTCCTATTTAAAACTTGACTCTTCTACAGTTACATCGTGTGCTAAGACCACCTGAAAATGAAAAGTTGTGATTTTCTTCACCTATATGGCTAGGAACTACTTTCTCATTCCTGCGTAATAGTCTCGGATCTTCGCGGCTGTACCATGGCTGGAGCGGCGCAATGATATTACGCAGCGCTAAATGTAGCCCCCAGCTAGGTAACTTTCAATGTGACTGGCACTAAGTTCGTGTAGCTGCAGAGAAAGTGTCAGGCTTGCAGCCGACAAATTGTGTTGTGGATTTCCCTGTGTGATTAGCCATGGTTCTGTGTGTTGTAAAGGGCTGTGATAGTAAGTCGAAGGTGTATACTACCACCATGTTTCACAGAATACTAACAAATCATTGTGCCGCTGCAGCCATGGTACGGTCGTAAAGATCCGCGACTATTACGGGGAATAGTTTGGGGGGAAACAGTCAATCTCATGTCAATCTTGAGTGCCTATAGAGTAGTATTGTATCCATATCTCCGAAAAGTCTTTAGTTTTATTATATTTATAAAAGAAAGATAGGCTGTTCCGAGTCTTTCCGGAAAAAAACGAGTGGATGGAGGCGTGTTGTGTGGGTGGAGCTAAAGAGCCACGAGCGCACGCAGCTACTGCGTTGAGATCGTCTGAAAACGATGATATCCTTAAACATGGAAAAGAAAACGTTATCGTAAATAAACCATGGCTATCAATCAGATTCAAACATACGATCCAGAATCTGATCCGGAGGCTGAAATTGAACAGGAGCAGCAGCAACAGCAGGATGTCTCTATGTGGTGTGTACTGTAACTATTTGCTTAGCGGCTTGTCAACATTTGTGTGTGTTACTCATGGTTTATGAGGACATGATTTAGTTAATGGACTATTGTATGCGACTAAACGCTAGCAGTAGCAAGCGGAGCGGCTTTGCAAGTCAGACTACTGCATGTTTACATAGAAAAACAATGAAATAGTAGCGCATTTGAATGAAGAAGCGCGCTTTGCGTGAACGCTTTTTTAATAGGTTTAATATGAAATAATTAATTTAGTTCAACACCTAGTGGTCAGCTAAACAAATGTATTTAAACATACACCATACATCGCATGCTCCATTGATAAACGATCATGTTGTTTACTGATGTGTATGTGATGATAGCCAACACAGACATTTGAAGAAGTTTTACTCGTCGCTTGCTTCCAATGCACGACCGTGAACCTTTATCGTTGGGACTGCTCCATCAAAAAAACACTTCTTTGGTCACATTGTTGATTTCATGAAGTCCTGTGACTGCAGTGCAGCCGTCCTTGCTGAGAAAAGCGCATTTGCTCGCGCCGCATGCTCTTCCGGGAGAAGTGCCCATACGGCCCGCATACAAGGAAATTCCGCCCCATTTGACGTCACACAGACCCATACTCAAAAAAAAAAAACGTTCCGAAACTTGAAAAAAAAAACGGAAGGAGTATTTTTGACACAGAAATACCCCATCAAACATCCAACTTATGTTTTGAAACTTTGTCCATGTTTAGCATGGTTTCAAGTCTTTAACAGTGTAAAAACTCAGTATACATGAAACAGCATTTCAACCCCCCCCCTTTAAATTTCAACTTTATTACTGATCTGCCCGCATTGACACTATATGATAATTGAAATTAGCTAGATGACATCACTGGTTTCGGGCTACAGTCAAATCAAATTATGTTGCATTATTTTCCTGTTAACACTGTGAAGCTGCTTTGAAACAACTTGTAAAAAGCGCTATATAAAAGGTGATTTGCCTTGATTGATAGGAGACGCATGTGTCCTGGTAAAATTGCTCATTTCTCTGGATTTAAACAGTCTTGGAAACATTTGGGATAATGCAAGTACACAAGTACAAAAAAAATATATATGACATTCTCGAGGTTTTTGGATATTTAATCCAAAAATATTACATATTGTGCGTTTAAATGGTGTTTGGGGGTTGGGGGCACAGCCTGTGTCTACAATGAGTAAAGAAATGTTCGGCAGGTCGACCCGAATGCAATGATTGGACGAACATTGTTAGGTCCTGAGACTTCCACAGAAGATATAGGTTTTAAAATTTACACCACGTCTATTATTGATTTGCTATCAGGATGTGAAGAGAGTTTCAACCAGTATAACAAAAAGTGTTTACAAAAAAATGCTTACCCTACCTTTGAGGAGAGGTGTTATTAGCAGCGGCCCAGCTTATTTTCTGGCAAGTTTACAATAGAGATGCATTGAAGGAGCCAGAAACCAAAATATCACAGAGGCTTGTGTTAGGGCGGTTTGACTTGCGCCAATGAGAATCACTCTAGCATACACAAAGCAAAGCACCAGAAAACACCATAAACATTTTAGCATCAAGGTGATACGTGTTACATGATAAAGACTCGCGTTTCTTTAGAAAAAGGCTTTTTAAACACTTTTTGCTAAAATATATCAGGGCTGATTCAATAGGTCTGGTTAAAGACAATCTGAAGTGGCATCACTTTATCAAATGTTACGCTCTTTTGAAAATGTCACATAACCATTTTTTATGGTAGAGATTGCATTTCTGTTTCCATTGCACAAGTTCAATTATTTAGGAAATGTCAGTGTGATAAGTGTGCAGTGGTGGATTCACATCGGTGTCTGTGTAGTGATCTTAAATCAATGGCTGCTGAAGTGCTGTTCGATTCTCAGACATCATGCACAGGTGAGAAAGCAATCTGTTGGTTTTTTTCCCAAGTGGAAAAGAGGAAAAAGTCAGCCAGGGCGATAAATCTATCACATGATGCCAATGTGAAGACAACAGTCTGTCCAATCAGATAATCAAATGTCTTGTTTCATACGGATGCATATTCTGACTCATAATATAATCATCATTCATTGGTCCTGTTAGAAGCATCTGGTATTTACAAAATATGATTTGCTCTAAAAGGTTTTAATACTGTAGAATCTTAAACTGAATTGATTTTAAGGATGTTACTGGAAAAAGTTAAATATCGTTATTATTATTGCGCTCCCAGAAGCCTCTCTGATGATTGTTTCCCTGATTGATCGCTCTTTTGACCTCTGATGTAGCGCGCAGGTGCATTTGCTCTGCACCCTTTGTGTTGGCATATGCAGTCGGAAAGCACAGCGATACAGTGACGCGCGGGAGCAACAACAGATGGCTGTGCACAAATGCTCAGATTTACCTGCTGTCATGTCCTTTACTACAGTCTGGAAGTGAGAATCATGTTATGGGCTTTTATTTTGATCATCAATAATTGGTTATGGTTATGAGTGAATTTCACGAAAACGGGTCCAGGCAACATTTCACCTCAAAATAAAAAGTAAAAAAGAAACAAAAGCCTATTAAGTCAAAATAAATTAAACCTAAATAGCAATATTTATCTAATAATATCATACATCATATATAATATTTAGTTTATATATATAAACACAAAAAATGGCTAAATATTAACTCAAATGTACGATCGAAAGAAAAATATAAAAATTAAATGTATTTCAAAATATTAATAAACTGAAATTAAAAAATAATAATGCAATAGATGCTAACAAAAAGGCAATACTATTATATTTACATTGTGACATTATTTTCTAATAATGTCTAATTATGACTAACTATTATCTGGAAATAAATAAAAACTAAAACTGAAATAAGAGCAATATAAAATAAAACAATTAAAACCTAAATAGAAAACAATAAAAAACTAATAAAATGGCGAAATGACATAACAAACTTACTAAAAATTAAACTAAGATTAACATTACAAAAGAAAGGAAAATATAAAACGAACATCTACTTCAAAATATTAATAAAACATTAACATAATATGTAACAAAAAGGTCCAAAATAAAAATAAATTAATATTGTTTTTTACATTATTATCAAAATTATTATCAGGAAATAAATTAATAAATTACTAAAAATTAAACAAAAGTTGCCATAAGAAATATATTAAAATAATCTATTTCAAAATATCAATACAGCTAAAATAAAACGATGCAACAGATGCTAAAAAGGTAACAAAAAGGCCACTATGTTTTTTTGACATGACGACTATTAAATCTAATTAGAATCTATACAGTATTTGTACACTTAATTTTATTTATGCAAAATATAACTTACTCTATAAATAATACAAATACAATATAAAACACAACTTAAATGTAATCACTTATTTTCTTACTGTAAGTTTGTAATGAAATATGATCCAGTGTGTTCTTGTACTAACAGAGAGTGCATCCAATAACTTTACTTCTACATGAATTAATTATGAAACCTCAGAGTCAATATAATATTGTAATGACAATTATATCTGCATAATGATGGAATAATGGAATAACAGGTGTGTGCCTAATGTTACAAATGAAGATCATAATTGAGAATCCTAAGCAAACATGCATTTGTTTGTAATCCAGCGCTTGGCAGACGTGTTCGGCGAGCACATCAGTTTAAGCAGCAGTTGACTTGTGAAGTAAATCACAGCGTGGTACGTCTGTTTGGTAGCATTAAGTCGCTCTACAGAACGAGACCGTTTGAAGCTTCACACAATGTCGACCGTCACTTGCTCAGTTATTGCCGCCCACACGTTATTATGACTGACTGAAGTATCTGAAACAGCATCCGGTGGCCCACATTTTGAGTGAACATGCTGTCCTGAAAGGCAATTAAGTCTGAGCTGTGACTTATAGTGGTGCTCATGCAGACAATAAGGGTTTGAGTCCGGCTTATGTGTCACTTCCTGTGGCCAGTTGCATAAACATAGCCATTATGTGACTTATTTTAATTGATGGGCACTCCCATTTGGGTTTAGGCACATGGTCAAGGACGGGATAAAAGAGGATTGTGGTTGCTCTGTCTGTTATTCTCAGACTCTCTGTTTTCTTGGGGGCTGCTCTCTGGCCCGTCTCTTGATTCTCAAGGTACCCCTTTTCCACCAGCACTAGTTCAGAGCCAGTGCTATTGCCGGTTCGGCGTTGGTTCGACTGACTAGCCGGTTCTTACTTCTAGACCAGCAATGTTTTGGTGCTACTTAAAGGGCACCTATTATGCCCCCTTTTACAATATGTAATATAAGTTTCAGGTGTCTGTGAAGTTTCAGATCAAAATTCCTAACAGATCATTTAAAATACCATTTTGAAAATTTGGGGTTGAAGAAAAATGAGCTTTTCTGTGTGTGGCTCCTTTAATGCAAATGAGCTGCTGCTCCCCACCCGAGAGGGCGGAGCCTCCACATCTCATTCACAGCAGTGAACAAGCCAATGAAAACTGAAACATGATATCTGTGTGTTTTAATGATCATCTCTATCGCAGACACGTTCATCATCATGAAATATTATCATCTGCATGCGTTTTAAAGCCTTAACGCTCACAACTTAAACACACACACACGCTCCTGTCGAATAGACTCGTTCTCTATCAAACGACAGAAGAGAAACAGAAAATCACTCACGGCTCTTGACTGACTGAACTTTAGTAGCTTTAATAAGATCTCTGACTTGAATGCTGCTGTTAATGCTCTGGAGGAGATAAACATGGCGGACTGTGAACAGCTCAGCTCTCTAAGGGAGGGGTCTGTGCTAGTATGTCAGTGTCCATCAACACGTGTGGGCGGGGCCTCTGCAGTGTGACGTCACAGGAATCTGGAAATGGCTTGTTCTGAGACACTGCTTATGATTTATGGGGATAAAAAAAAAGGAGTGGGTGGATTTTTACCATTATAGGGTGGTTGTGTACACACACTGCCAACACACATTTATGTTCAAACACCTTATAAAAGTGAATTTTATTTAATAGGTGCCCTTTAAAAAAACACTTTTCCTGGTTCGAGCTGACGCTTTGGGTGTCAAAAGACAAAGAACTGATGTGAAACAAGGTTCTGGCTCTGAAGCAGCACTCAAACTGCCTTCATGGAAAAGCGGTATGGCTCTCTCTTCTTGAGGTCTGCTCTTTGGCTCTTCTCTTTCTTTTCCTATTTTAAGTGTAACCATAACCAGAAATTGCCATTAAACCCTTTTCAATTACAAATGATGCTGACTAGTTTTGATTCGGTATTGACTTTGAAGTGCCTACTATTGCAAAACAATATCGTCACACTATAGCAATGCTCTCCCACATATTTTGCTATTGTAACTGTGCTTATTTCCGTCGTTGGTATAAGTAGCAGTGGGTGGTAATAGACGAGAAATTTACAGTTTTCTACAATCTTGCAGATAGCGTTTCTTTAGTCGTTCAGCAACACTGCAGCCTGAACCACTGTAGGCGATCCACCTTTACACAAAAAAACTAACTAAATTCAATAGTACTCAATTCAGGCTTGTAGAAAATAAAGCATAAATATCAACATTATAAAATTAAGTAAACCTACTTAACTTTTCTGATACTGGTGTTCCCATCATGCACTGGTGCGTGAATAATACAGTTGATTTTTCGCTGTTTTCTCATTGCTTTGTTGTTAGGTTTAGTAACTTGTCATTTTGTGACATTTGGAGTTAATTTTATACTCAAAAAACGATCCATCAAATGTTACGTCACTGTGTATTGTGTGCCAAATATTGGTCTCTGTGTTCAGATGCTGTGTTACTTTAGAAATGGTGTCTACACAATATCTACTGTATTATTAACGTAGATGTTTCTAAGTACACTTTTAAAAGTGTGGTTTAAAGTCAGTGTTTTATTGTTTGAGTAAAAAGTATTGCAAATGAAACTTCAATTTTATGTAGAAATGACTCAACCTTTTAGTGGACGGTTACTTTTAACTTATTTTCTTTGTTAATTTTACTTAACTTAGTTAAGTAGAGTTTAATTAATTCAATATGTGAAATTTACTTTTTTTTTAAAGTGTGTGCAAAAACTTGTTTTTACTTTTTTTTTCAGTGTGGCTGAGCTATTGTTGGCAATGTTTTTACACAATGTACACCACATTCTACTCTAATACCTTCATTAGCACAAATCTAACAGAATTAAATAAACTCCTATTCTTAGTGTTCCCGTGTCGTCAAACGCTTACAGGAACGCTTTCCTGGAGGGCAAAACAAGGCTCTCCTCTGTTGCCCGCCAGTCATTTTTACCAGGTTTGTAGTAAGAAAACATTTAAATTCTTGGCTCATCTGCTCGCCTGTGTATAGTGTGCATCATCAAAAAGCTGTAAACTGAATGTGATCTTTTAATATCACTGTTTTAGTTCATTACGGCACTTTAAGGGTGGGATTCGTCCGTTCACCCTCCGTCTGCTGCTCGATCAGCTCTATAAGAGTTTCTCTGTGTAATTAATCTGTGTTTAAAATGAAGTGGTGCAACAACTCGATTTAAAATAAAACCCATATCAACAAATCCTAGATTAGCGTTAAACTTTGCTTGATTTACTCCTCGCTGGTGCAGCTCACCTGATAGTGTTTTTCACATTAGGCGTTTTAAAAACGTCCCGCTGTTTATAGTGATTGAAATACTGCAGCAGGAGCTGTATATGGATCATAAGTGCCCAAAACGTGCATCTTGTTCACATATTTTTGTTTTAAGAAGAGGCTTGTACTGCAGTTCTATGGCGGATTTGCCCTGCAAGGCTCCGCGACAGTCATGCGACTGAAAACTATGAATAATAATTATAATTCTGTGTATACACGTCCTCAACCTGAACACAAGTGGCACGCTTCACCACAACGTTAACCTCCAAACTCATTTAAAACCCAACAAAACAGAGCTTCAAATAAGACGGCATATTTTGATCTTGCCCAAAAACACAAATATTAGCACTTAATTTCAACATTTAATAAGTCTTATACAAGGCAGTATATTTTTTTTATTTTTCAGTTCATTGCTAAATCAAATAATGAAAATATAGAAATTATAGATCAATTTAAACCATCAACAATGATAAAAAAACTCAAATTATAAAACGCAAGACAAATGTTTTAATCTAACGTCCGCCGTGAATAGACTCTTGTGTCTGGTCTGAAGCTCCAGCTTGAAAAATCTAACTCATAAAATCCCAGAAATATCTCAGGTATATTAATATAACTCTCATATATTTGCTTTTGATAAATGACCTTCTGAGGTCATTTTCCCCCCTTGCATCCATTTATAGCTCGGATCAAAGCTCTTACGTTCACTGTCTCCTGACTCCTGAAGCTCACTTCTCCTCTAGCCAGAACGGAAAACGTCAGAGCTGAATTATGCAGTAAATGAGTAAATATTTGGCATCATTTTTGGCCGAGACGGACGCATCTGTGTATGATCCGACCCTCCACTGTGATTAAACAGATGGGCTCTCATACCAGCACATGCTTAATACTTATGTATTTGGGGCTTTTAAAAGGATTTAAACACATTCATACATGAAGCATTAAACAAACATTAATAAATAAATGTTATTATTTGAATAATAAACATAATATATATCTATATAAATTATTATTATTTTATTATTATCAAATTATTATTATTATTATTATTATTATTATTATTATTATTATCAAAAGGA
Source organism: Gobiocypris rarus (assembly GCA_023029165.1). Taxonomy (NCBI): domain Eukaryota; kingdom Metazoa; phylum Chordata; class Actinopteri; order Cypriniformes; family Gobionidae; genus Gobiocypris; species Gobiocypris rarus. Next base: position 36,550,660 of record CM040921.1, on the reverse strand, counting down.
AATTATCAAAAGGGAGGCTTTTTATTTATTTCAATTTGATTACATTTTTAGCATTCTGATCCATAATGTATCAAATTTCCATAATGCATCTGAAAGTTCTAGTTTTAAGATTTTTGTAATTCCAATTATTCTCAAATCTGGTTCTGTAATACAGTGAAATATTTGTATACAACTAAGGCAATACAACACATATAAATGAGCTCACAGGGAATTGAACATAAAAACTTTGAAAAAAATATGTCCTGAAAATAAAATCATAAAATAAATTAAAATTTACATAATATTACACCATCAAACAAATCCCTAGCAACCACCTAGAACATCCCAGAAACCACTTAATGCCTAGCAATCACCCAGGAAACCACCAAACCACCCTCTAGCAACCTCCTGGAACTCCAACAAACAAATCCCTAGCAAATCCCCACCTTATCTTATCTATGCATCATCTTTTTATTCTTTCTATAACTGTTTTAGTTTACCTTTGTTGTTTTATCTATATATCATCATTTTATTCTTTTTAGTCCTCTTTACAACTGTACATTTCTATCACCATTTTATTTTTATTTTTTTTATTCTCTTTACAACTGTCTTAAAGCTACACTGTGTAACTTTTTTAGTTTATTCTTAGCTAAAAACACTTAGTTCTTTCAAAAATATATGTGCTCATTAATGTATATTTACTTTTTTCAAGTAATAAAGTATTCTCGTGAGTGTATAATATGCCATTGAAAATACATACGGGTGAGGGGTTCGAATGCGCGTCGCCATGTTGCCCCTCCATCTTGAGAGTACAGTAGCCAAAGAGGGACATACCCGAAATTCAAGCTTCCTTTGGCTTTTTAACACTGATGGCACTGTGTCGAATGTGAAGAGGGGGATTGCTTGAGACTGATATAGCCTACAATGTAAACTTTGCCTTACGCTAGTGATGTCGTACAATATACAGAATAACGATAGCACCGATAAAAGTTACTTTACTAAGATTAGCTTGCATTCGTCTGGGAACCTGATCGCTGATGTTAGCAATGAAATGGTAAAAAATAACGAAAACATAAAACTATTATTCATTTTACATAGATGTCATAACCTACATGTTAACTGACAAATTAAATAACAGCAAATTATAATAGTTTTCTAAAGTAACCTCATCACTTGATCGAACTGGAAGCCATATTAATCTTGGACTAAATCAGCCACCGTAGGAGTTAAAACGAAATCGGAATTGAGAGGAACAGAAACTAATATTCACTGGATGGTCATATACCTTTTCACCGCTAGATGGGGGAAAATATCACACAGTGTAGCTTTAATTATCATTGTTTTATTTTAAATTCTTACACATGGTACTTTTATTTCTAATGTAAAGCACTTTGAGTTAAAAAATTGCAATTGTGTATAAAATGTGCTATATAACATTTTATGCGCTATATATCCTAGAAACCCCTTGACAATGCCCTGGCAACCGCCCAGGAAACCACCAAACAACTCCCTAACACTTAGAACTCCCCGGATACCAACAAACAAATCCCTAGCAACCTCCTAGCAACCACCCAGAACATCTCAGAAACCACTTAATGGCCTAGCAACCACCAAACAACTCTCTAGCAACCACTTGGAATTCCCTGGACACCAACAAACAAATTCCTAGCAACCTCCCAGAAGATCCTAGAAACCACTTGACAATGCCCTGGCAACTGCCCAGGAAACCACCAAACAACTCCCTAGCAACTACTTAGAACTCCCTGGAGACTAACAAACAAATCCCTAGCAACTACCCAGAAAATCCTAGAAACCACCCTAATGCCCTAGCAACCGCCCTGGAAACCACCAAACAACTCCCTAGCAACCACTTGGAACTCCCTGGAAACAACCAAACAACTCCCTAGCAACCACTTGGAATTCACTGGAAACCACCAAACAACTCTCTAGCAACCACTTATATAAAAACATTTTTTAATTATTAATATGTAATGTCTGCATTATGGTAATACGATCAAAATAAGACGTAACTGACAGATTTTGTAAGAATCAACCAGGTCCATTAACAAGTTGTATAAAAAATGTACTGTGCTTTGGTTGGAAAGAAAAGAAGGAAAGTCTGGATATCCCTCTTTACTTGAAAAACAGTGGTGGCGTTAGATGTAGCATCTGATTAGAAAGCGCAGAGGTTATAGCCTCCAACCAGGCATCTATCAACATCACTGTAGATCAATAGGCCTCTAGTGCCACTGATTTATCAAAGAGTTAATAGGTAATTAAAGCAGGCTGTGGTAACGAGAGCTAATGGCATGATCGATAGCATGGACAAACCAGAAAACTGACATGCTCATTAAGATGACAATCAATGACTGCCCTAATGATCTTCAGCAAGCTATGTTGAAAGTTAAGATAATCCTATTCCTGTTCATCTGAACCTGGGTCCTTAAAAAATGAAAATTATGTTGTTATTTTTCGCTGTGCAACAAAAGGACCTTTCTTGGTGCTCTTTTTCAGCTTCAAAACACCATAAAAGTAGTGCATAAATAGCAAACAAGGTATTTTGGTGCTTTTGTGTCCTTTTTGGAGCTTGAAAGCTGTTCTTTTCACTGAGGGAAGAAAATGTTTGGAATGACATGAAGGTGAGTAAATGACTAAATTAATTTATAAATGAACTATTCCTTTAATTATGCAAATTATGCAACTATTTGCATTTAAATTCACATATCACTGTGCTTTAACAGTAGGTCTTTACTGAAGATGTAGTCTTAAGTCTGATAATCAGTTTTCTATAAGCCTCTTTGTTCTTTTGATCAAATAATAAATCTAAACGCTCTGACAACTGACAAGCATGGGTCATAAACTACAAGCTAGATGAGATAGCAACTAAAAGGGCTTGTTAGAAAAGCCTCTTATTTCTTTCTTGTTTGCAGTAAATTCATGAATGTCACATTGATTAATGAGTGTTGGCCATACTGATAAAATGAGATACTTTATCTGTTGTCGGCGACTTACTTGTGGCTGCAAGCGTTGGTGAGAGATGTCCAGGGATCGGAAACATCACACTTACACAAGATATAATTAATGTCAAAACAGAGTGTTTTTAGAGCCAATTAATTATTGCTCCTACAGTAAAAAAATAAAATTCACCAAACAAATCCCTAGCAACCTCCTAACAACCACCCAGAACACCCTAGAAACCACTAAACAATGCCCTAGCAACCACCCTGGAAACCATCAAACAACTATCTAGCAACCACTTAGAACTCCTGGACACAAACAAACAAATCCCTAGCAACCTATTAGCAACCACCCAGAACATCATAGAAACCACTTAATGCCTTAGCAACTGTGGAAACCACCAAACAACTCCATAGCAACCACTTAGAACTTCCTAGACAACAACAAACAAATCCCTAGCAACCATCCAGAACATCATAGAAACCACTTTACAGTGCCATATAGCAACCGTACTGGAAACCATCAAACTACTCCCTAGCAACCTCTTAGCAACCACTCAGAACATCCTAGAAACCACTTAACAATGCCCTAGCAACCGCTCTGAAAACCCCCAAACAACTCCATAGCAACCACTTAGAACTCCATGGACACCAACAATCAAATCCCTAGCAACCACCCGGAACATCCTAGAAACCACTTAACAATGCCCTAGCCCTGGAAACCACCAAACAACTCCCTAGAAACCACTTAGAAGTCCCTGGACACCAGCAAACAAATCCCTAAACATCCTAGGAACCGCACAAGAAACCACCAAACAACTCCCCTAGCAACCACTAAGAACTCCCTAGACACCAACAATCAAATCCCTAGCAACCACCCGGAACACTTAACAACGCCCTAGCCCTGGAAACCACCAAACAACTTCCTAGAAACCACTTAGAACTCCCTGGACACCAGTAAACAAATCCCTAAACATCCTAGAAACCGCACAAGAAACCACCAAACAACTCCCCTAGCAACCAATAAGAACTCCCTAGACACAAGCAAACAAATCCCTAGCAACATCCTAGCAACCACCCAGAAAATCATAAAAAACACTTAATGCCCTAGCAACCGCCCTGGAAACCACAATCCCAATCAACCACATAGCAGCATGTTAACATATAATCAGAACATCTTAGCAACACCCTAGCAACCTCCTGAAGGGCAACACTGAAGACCCAATGATTGTGGTGGCAAGTGTGTGTACTATGCACATCTAAAAATCAAGTGTCTGCCCACACACTTCCTGAAATTATTATTTTTTTTGTGTGTGTGTGTGAAAAGATTAAATCATTCTTTCAAGCATGTTCACTAAACAAAAAAATGCAAAAGAGAGAGAGATAGTGAGAAATCCATTGAAGCACACTGCTCTCGTCTCCCATGGCAACCCTGGCATTTCTAGCGCATTTCCTGATACACGATGTTCTGTTTTGGAAGGTTACGATGACATGCTAGTTAGCATGTGCCAACCGCACCAGAAACACAGGACAAAAAGAGGACTGTATTTTTAGGAACCGCCTAACTAGGTCATGTGCTTCACGGCCAGTAAAAAGCTGTGAAAATGTCTGGATTCCCATCACTACAGAGAGAACAGACAGATTTCCATGGATAACTTGTTTTCAGTGATGACTATATTACATTTATATCTCAATTTCTGTTACATTATTAAAAAAACGGACATTTATAATGTTTCTGTTTCAAATAGATGCTGTTCTTTTGAACTTTCTAGTCATCAAAGAATCATGGGGAAAAAAACTATGGTTGCTAACTTACAGTACAATGATCATAATAATCATAAATGTTTCTTGAGCATCAAATCCTCATATTAGACTGAAGGATCACACTGAAGACTGGAGTAATGATGCTGAAAATTCAGCTTTGATCACAGGAATAAATGACATTTTAAAAACACATAATATGAAATATACATTATTATATGTAAATTTAATTAATACTTCACAGTATTACTGTTTTCGACCAAATAATACACTTTTTTCAAAAACATAAAAAAAATGAGGGTTGTGTAAAAAAATAATAATAATATTGATTTCTCGATTTTACAAATCATTATCATTTCTTAAATCCCAAGAATTGATTAGTCATCCTGTTTTCAGTTGATGAATGAACGGAACATTGTAGAGCCCCTCCCATCCAATAAATCCCAATAATCTTTGTGATTTGTAACTATTGATATGAAACAAAGTCTCAGATTTCTAAATATGTCAATTTTAATACGAAATTCAAAAAAAGAAATGGCGTTTTGGCGCTGTTTGTGGCGTGACAAATCAAGCCTCAGAAGCGGAAGCGAGCGTCGCACGTGAACCGATCATCTCCTCCGCTGTAATACCAGTTACATGAATGAGGAATGAACATGTGAAAGTTAAAAGACGTGAAATCCGTATCATATCTCACGTAATCACTCAATCAGTATTTCAACCGCAGAAAGACGTCAATAAAACTTGTAAACAATGTCATGTGACGTCACATTTACCTCATGGGTGTACTCCAGAAAGCAAGGTTAACTTGAAACCTTTAACTCTCGGTTGATTAACCCAAACCTTGCTTACTCGAGCTATGCTGGTTCCAAAAACGAGTCCGGGAGTAAGTTCAGCCAACTCAGTATGTTAACGGTTAACACACAAGACATTCTCAACAGAGCGACGAATTTGGTTATATTAATAACTATATTAATTATTTTCTGAATACCTCTTAAGGAAACCCTGGAACACGAGCCGCTCCGGAGCAGGTTTTGTTCAGAGTGAGTTGAAATACCCCAGAAAAACCATATCCAGTGTTAGTAAACTCATTAGTCAGCTAGAAAAATGTACTCTAGAGAGGAGCATTTGATAATTATCTTGTGTAGTTCTTCAGTATTTAGATAAAGTTTATCGTTTTATTATAGATTTATAAAAGACATAAGCTGTACCGATTCTTTCTGAAAAAAGCAGAGCTCTGGGAGGAGCTAGAGTTACGAGCGCACGCACACACACACACACACACACACACACACACACACATGTTGTGTTTCCATGTTTTATGGGGACATTCCATAGGGGTAATGCATTTTATACTGTACAAACCGTATTTTCTATCCCCCTACACTGCCCCTGCCCCTAAACCTGCCCATCACAGGAGACATGCTGCATTTTTACATTTTCAAAAACATCATTTAGTGTGATTTATAAGATGTTTTCCTCATTGGGGACCAAAAAATGTCCCCACAAGGACAAGGATTTTGGATATTGCCATCTTTGTGGGGACATTTTGTCCCCATAACGTAGGGATTACCACACACACACACACACACACACACACACACAAACACACACACACACACACACACACACACACACACACACACACACACACACACACACACACACACACACAAAGACGTCATCGCATCGTAGACTCCTCATTGGTTCTGGTTAAATCACAAAATAAAATGTACACAAACATGTCCCTGCTCTTCATACAGAATCACTGATGAACACCTTTGGTTTTAATGAGGAGAAAAAAAAATATGAAGGTGGATTTCAACCCAGGACCAAACCTCAGACACACTCACCGGACAAAAGCTCTACCACTGGACACCACTGCGTCGCATTATCCCTGCATAACTTTCGATTCCCTATACGTTTGTGTTGTTCACATTATATGCACTTACCCACCGATTGCCAACAAAACACAGACATTTGATGCAGTTTACTCACCTTTCTCCTGCTCTGGTTGGTTGGTGGGTGTGTGAGTGTGTGTGTGTGTGTGTGTGTGTGTGTGTGTGTGCGTGCGTGCTTTTCCTGGAGATGTATCCATACAAGGACTTTCTACACTATTACGACATAAAGGGCCATACTAAAAACAAACGATTAGAAACTTGTGAGAAACTGGAAGGAGTGTATTTGGCACAGAAATACTCCCTAAAATTTGTTTTTTGAAACTTTGGCCATGTTTATCATGAGAATCAACAACTCTTTAACAGTGTAAATAAGGCATAATGCATGCCCTAAAATTTGGACAGCGAAAATCTCTCTCATGAGGGATTCAACCTCATTGAATATCCCAACTACTCAGAAAGATGTTAGTCTATGGAAGTAAAATGGGACATGTTTTATGTTGATTTATATGAAGTTAGCCTACATGCAAAAAAACACATTATGAAATAACATCCAGCTTTGAAATGACTCTGAAAATCATTCTCTGAATAGAAATATATTTTAATGAGGTCATGGGCTAGTAAAGCGATCAGTCTGCGGCTGATCCTCTTCACCTTTACTAGGAAAAGTTCAGGCTTTGTGAATCTGTTCTCTAAGCCATCGGAGTTCAATAAGGCACCACCACATACTTGATTTATACAAGAAGATTATATTTTCCAAAGGATTTATTTTTAATACAACCAGTGCTCTACCTGGCGGCAATGTTATCACAATGTATGATCTGGAGAGGATTCGATTTGAACTAGCTTTTCCCAGTGCCTTGCTGCTCAGAAAGAGATACAAGAATATCAGAGATATTTCACAATTATTTGTGGAGCTTGCCAATTATATTAGAGCTGCATGATTAATCGTTAAAAGTTTTTGATCTCGATTCAAACACCACACGATCTTATTCCTAAATGACGAATCGAAACCTTTGACAGGTACGATCACAGTGAACATTAAACTCTGACTCTGAGAGAGCAGTTGTCATGTTTAGGAATGAAACAGCTTTTTCAGCCACATGTTATCATTATTCCTTTGGTTACAAATATTCATATTAATCACTGGGTGAGAAGTTTATAATTCGGATATAAACACTGATGTCTACAGAAACGATCAAAATAGAGCATCATTGATTTGAAAGTAACTTGACGCTTCAAATAAAGATTATCACATCGTTACACCAGTAGGTGGCGACAAGTGCTAAAACAAAAAAATGCACATTTGTCATTGAATCATTCATTTAAAGGTGTCATGAATTTTTTAAAAGGTCAACTAATGACGTTCGTGTGGTTTTTACATTCAAAAACATCATAATGAATAAGTAATAGGCTATTTTCTACACTGGTTTTGAGGCTTTCTCCTGAACGCTGGGTTTCGCGGCGTACGCACTGGAGACTTGGAAGTAAACACCCACGACTGGGATTGGATAAGATTTGCATATTTAATGAGCTTCAGCTCCCCTGTCAGTTCAGTTCACATTAGGGAGGGATCGTTTTGAAAGCAGCAACCGGAACGATTCTCTCGATCACAGGGCTCGTAAACGTCTTTATCAAACAAACACAATGATTTATTTCTCATCCACCCGAGATTGATTGGAATATTATTTCTGTATTACATGGCCCGCCTGATCGGTCGATATAAGCACGAACACACACACACACACACACACACACACACATGTGCGCGTGCGCCCAGATCAAGAAAGGAATATTATTTAACTATTTGAGATTCATCAGCCTGCCGATGGGCTTACGTTTTGTTAGCCTGTCTGGAAAACACATAACCCCGGGACTACTATTACATATAAAAAAGACGTTTTACTCACATAAGTTTGTTGCACCATTCCTGTCGAATACAATAGAAGGCACAACACTGTGTCTATAAATCCAGCACCGGAGACTCGTTTATAAACGATTCCGCAGTGAAATGAAGCGAACACACGTACATGTCTTCCCCATGTGAGCTGGAACTTCATTAAAAATAAATGAAGTATCACACATTCCTAATATTAGGATCCGAAGGAAGCTTATGCAGCGACTGAGTTCTTCCACAATATCTTGCTGTCTTCTTCGACTTGTTTATTGCTGCTGGCCTGCGTGATCCGATGAGTCGGTGGGCGGGGCTACTGAATTACACGTGTTTATTATTCTGTAGAGGTGTGTTTTGCCACACAATGACTTAAGGATGAAGCAGACGGTCGTTTTCTGGGCCTGGTGTCTATAAAAGCTTTTCTTTGACTAACAAGGAAGTTTTCTTCTCTGAAACTTACAGGATATTCTTATATTACCATGACCTTTTATATATCAAAAGCTCAAGGGAAAGCTGATTTCTCAATTCATCACCCCTTTAAAACACCAATTTATCCAGTAATGAAACAAGTGAAGTCTTTATGAGTGAGTCATTAATACAATTATTTTTACTGCAGCAATTTACATTTTTTCAGAACGTTTGGTAAATGACGTTATTTTCATTTTGTTGTCTACTCAGAATCGTGATCTTTATTTTAAACAAAAAATTGTGATTCTCAATTTATTTAATCAAAATCCCACAAATTTACATTGAAGGATGGAGTAAAAATCAATGAGACGAAATGTAACGAAAAACATCTTATGAATGAATTAAAAGCTGGTTGTGAACTTCCCTTTCTGTCTTTGTTTCAGACCCAGAGGGCCGCAGGTTAAAGAGCATTCAGAGGAGTACAGAGACGGGGCTGGCTGTTGAGATGCCCAGCCGTACGGTCCGGCAGGCGAGCCACGAGTCCATCGAGGACAGCATGAACAGCTACGGCTCAGAGGGAAAGTGAGTCTTAGAAATCAATGCTCCTTCATACTCTCAACAGTAAAACCGAACACACAACCATACATATGCACAAACTCTTAAAATAAACAGTTCTATATGGAAACTTAAAGGGGTTTTAGATTTAACTTTACAGCTTGTAAAAATACCATATCACTATGATGCAATCATTTAAGACATTTCTCCTTTTTGTCATAAAGCGTTCATTAAAATTGAGTCCCCATTGAACCTTCTTTTCTAAGAGTGCAACAGTTGCTTCTCTATACAGAAAATAAAGCTACTACATATCTATATTATATACAATTACTCACAGATGTATTTCCATTTAAATGCTAATTAATTTACACCAAACTATAAACTTCTTAAATAAAATGGATTTGATCACAGGTTTACTAAATAGTAGCCTCATCAAAATACAAATTTTTTAGTGTAAAGAAAACTTTAATAATCCTTAAGAATCCTTTTCCACTATAAAGAACCTTTTGTGCAATGCATATGGATGTTAAAGGTTCTTCATGGTACCATAGATGCCAATAAAGAGCCTTTATTTATAAGAGTGTACTTATGTGCGGCGTGAAACATGCTTTCATCAACAACAAACCAGAAATGCATTCACTTCAACTCTTATTATACTTGATATTATTTAGCATTATCATTAATGTCATAAAAATAACCATAACTCACTTTTAAACTATAATTAATACCATGGTTGCCCTTGACTAAAGATTTTTCTAGTCGACTACTAATTTAAGGAATCAGTCGACTAATCACGTGTTTAATAAGCCATAAATCATAATAATTATCCTTTAATTGCCTATATATAATACATAGCCTAATCAGCACTCATATGCATGCATAAAGCTCACCATAGCGCACCGGCAAACATAATCATTATGAGTGTATCGTAAAATTAAAAAACTGAAGGAGATGGTTTAAACATTTTAATAATTTATTGATATTTTTCGGCTGCAGAGATTAAGTCGACGATTCTGACTCGTCGCCTCTCCAGTAGTGGAAGCGCCTACATGCAGGTTTCATACAGATTGCATAATCTGAGAATATTTGTTTTCCACTTGAATTAGTTAATTTAAAAATAGACATTTCAAGCTTTCTATAGATATATTTCTCATGTGGTTTCGTTTAATTTTTGTGATGCTCAAGTTCACGGACACCGAGATGGCAGAAAGCGCATCCTTATTGTTTTCACTATTATGTTGTTATTGTGTGTTTACAGAAATAAAAGAGCCTTTACAGTTTTCATTACTCTTATCTGTATGAACAAAAACGAGTATTTTAATTTAAATGCAAGTGATCGCACCTGCATGACAGAAAGCGCGCTCTCCACATAAACACTTGGATTTGCACCTATAATAATAGCGCACATTTATCTAGGTTAACATTAGAGCTTGGACTTTAGGACTTGTAAAGTTGCTACTACTTACATGCTTCAAGTGATAAGACATATGTGAGGTCGATGAATGATTGGCGTATGTTTGGATTTCCTGCCGTTAACGATCTGTCCATCACAGCCTGTGTGATTGATTTCGCCACTTCCTTTTGGGAAGTTTTTTTCCGCGACTAACAAACTAATCCAATTTTGTTTGACCAAGCCTCTTCTAGTCGACTAATGGTTGGTCAACTATTAGGGGGCAGCCCAAATTAATACTGAGGGTAAAAAACAGACTCACAAAGATGCTTCCTCTCAAACTGATCAAATATATAATCTGTTGTTTGGCAACTGTATTTAGTTTGCTATCGGTTTGATTGGCTGATACATTTGATGCGATAAAAATAGAAAGGACTGTTGTATTAAATTGTGGAAAAGTGCAGGTGAGATGAGTAAAGAAAAAGCACAAATCTACCGCTGCACAGTCTTTGTATATACACTGTAAAAAAAATATTTTAAAAGTAAGTTAATTTTAAGTAAGCCTTAAAATTTTGAGTTCATTGAAATAAAATTTTGAGTTAATACAATGAACATTTTTCAGAATCGACATCCCTTAATTCAAGTATTATGAAAAGTTTTTGTAAACATATTGTGTAATTGTGTTTTATTTGTTATAATGCAGTGAAACATTGTGCTATTTTCATGATTTTTCACAACTTTTTTAAATGTATGTGGTTCAGATACAATAACATTTTGACTTTCTATTTATTAAACGATTTCCTTCATTGTATTAACTGAAATGTTTAATTCAAAATTTTAAGGCAACCAGGTTACTTGCTTTTTTAAGTTAAACCAACAAAACATTTTTACAGTGTAGCTACATACTTCATCCAGACAACATCTTTTTTTTTTTTCAGCAACAAAAAAACACGATATTATATAATAAGTTTTTGCTTTATCAGTTTAACAAGGCAAAATCAGAATCATTACACGTACCCTCTGAACTCACCTAAATGCCCCTGGATTGGAATCTGTTATACTGGAATCAAAAGTCTTACATTTTATTGATTTGGGATACACTGCATGTGTTATTGCATTACAGGGATGCTCATCCAATAACACAAGAAAAGCATTAAAAGGGTCTTTACTGTCAGGAGATTGTGCTTATATTTTATATAGAGCAATAAATGAAAAAAGTGTTTGAGGTATTCCCATAAGTTACATAACCAACATAAACCCCCTTCTCAGTAATAAACCTTTTCTCTGCTGGCTCAATTTCTGAATAAAATCCAGAATTCTGTGCAGACGTACTGTAAACTCATTTCAGATCTGGACACCGTCTGGTGTGTCACATCAAAGCCACAGGTTTGGGGTTTTGCACAATGTAGTTTTATATTAGCTCCGTGGAGGACAAAAGCTGTTTAACTTCAGTTCCAATGTGACAGAAAGTTTGGATACATACATGGAGAAGATATTTGCAGGTTTGGGCTAGTTTAGACAGATATGCTTAGATGAGTTACAAAGCTTAGTAAGACATCTGAGTTTTAAAGTTTTGAAATTTTATCTCATCGAACAAACTGATTATTACGGAGCTACTAAGCGGACATGGAGGTGGAAAAAATATGAGACGGGAGAAAAAATATAAAGTAAATATTAATACACTCGCAAAATGTTTGCGTTACCCAGTGAAACTTTGTGTTCGCTTGTCAAACCTTTGTGTTCTTTGTGAGTGAACGCAAAGGGCTGTGAGATTGATCATAATTGATTGGCTACCAATGATTATGAAAACAAGATAATCAACATGAAATGATTATTGTGCCGCTGCCGCATTTCGTTCTGCGCTCATTCCTTTCCTTCACAGCGGTGCACTTTCGTTCCTCACCAAAAGCCCAAACTTGACAGTAAGTGATGTAAAATGCAGATCACTGTTGCTAAACTGCGAGACATGCCTAATATTAAACAGTGTTAATAAAAGCCTATCAGACCGCGAAGAGATACTGTTCCCTAGACGGCCTCCTGTGTGCTCTGAGACGGGGCGGAACGCACAAAAGCTAAATATACTGTGGGCTTTAGATACACACCTAAACGCTCAAATAGCCTACACACAAATATGTTGAAATGCCGTTTTGGTAAGTTTCCTTGTAAACACAGTCGGTTACGTCTTAAGTGAATGCAAACAGTGAGAAAGAGCGAGTGTGTGTCAGTATATTGGATCCGTGCATTAACAGCCTAATAAATCATCTGCAGTCATTAATGTTAATCAAACCACAAAACAAAATCACACACTGCTCTTCAAAGAATAAACTGTAGTTTTAATAAGGATGAGTCTATATTTCATGTATTTAGTGTTATTTTACATTTGATTACTTTATTACATTTCTGTTGTAGGCTATTACTTATCTGAAAACCTAAAGCCCTGTTTATTTAATTAGCATTTTTGTTCTGTTGTATTTTTTTGCTTTGTTTGTAATTAGTTTCTTTGTTCTTATTGTATTATATAACTGTTTTGAGCACTTTTACTTACATTAATTAACATAGTATAAATTTTTGCTAGTATTGATAATTGTGAAATTTCACTGAACATCTCTTTTAATTAATCTCTTATCTCTTTTAAGAACATCTCTTTTAATACTTTGATCATATCTCCCACCTATAACCGTGTTAAATAATCGTGATTTTAATATTGAGCAAAATAATCATGATTATGATTTTTGCCATAAGCAAGCAGCACTTATTGACTTATATGACTCCCATCCCATATTTTATCCAACACGTCTCTTTAGAGGCTCTGTAGAGCTTTGTAGTTTTTTCAAAATCAACAATTTTAATCTATTCTAATACAACATTTCACATTTAATTGTGTGTGTTAATTTTTTGTAATGATCTGTGAAATTTACTAGCAATTTGAGTGAAATTTGCTTTTACAATTTTTTTTAGTGTAGAGAAGACACACCAAAAAAGTAAGACATTATTGCAAAACAATAAAAAAAGAACCACTCATTTATAACACAAAACGTCTGAAATGTGCTCGTATAGTTTCCAAACAGTATGTTCAGTTATATAATTATAGCAATATGTTGTGCTCAACCGACGGTCAATTCTCCATAAATTTCCCCTAAAACTGTGTCCAATACCCAGTGCTCTATTAGAAATTCATAAACAGACAAAAACTCTTTACAAACCTTACATAACGTAGTTGAACGCTCTTCCTGTGCAGCTCCATCATGGGAGCAAAATCCAGCCCAATTCAGCTGGATTACTGTGCAGTTTATGGAGCATGGGGATTACAGTTTTGGCTGCCACCGCTGAGGATATTTTACCATATTACATTGCATCGTATGCATCTCATGAATACATAACGGAGTAAAACATATTTTACATAAACACTCGCTTTCAGTCTGTAGTCTGACAAACAACAGTGATGGAAAATCATAGCGCAAGGTTGATTTGATGCAATGGTATTTTCGGATAGACTTCTGTGGAAGTTTCTGTGATATTTAGTGAGTATCTAGTGTCTATTTTATGCGGTTTCCATTAGATATGGTTTGTAACATGCCAAGATAAAGTTGGGCTTTTTGCCCTTAAACACTTTAAATGTTAAAAAAACATGATATAAAATGTTATAAAACATTATGAAGAGTCTACCGTCTAAGGCTTCTGAAAAATAGAAAGGACTAAATTGATGCACTGCAGTCATGCATTTATGGTTTTTAAGTGTTGCTTATTGTATTGAGCTGTATATTAATTGATGTGAGACTGTAAACGCTGTAGGATGAGACCATTTTTCAAAGAAATTCCAACAGTAAAGTGAAATTAAAATTGAATTTTAAAAAAATATTATTAATTATTAAAACATTACAGAGCATTATTTCTTACCAGTTGTTCTCCTGTAAATTAAACTATTAAACTTAACTTGCTTATAGAATATCAACCCACTGTAAGTTTTACAGTTATACAGTATTCTTTAATCTGGCTGCAGCTGTTATACAGATGTGGAAGCACAGTTATTATTATGTGAGTTTCATATGTGATTTTGTGTTATTAATACATTTACAAAGATCATAATTTCTTGCCTGAACACCCACATTTATGAGTTAAAGGATTAGTTCACTTTTAAAAAAACTTTTGCTGATAATTTCCTCACCCCCCATGTCATCCAAGATGTCCATGTCTTTCTTTCTTCAGTGGAAAATAAATGAAGGTTTTTGATGAAAACATTCCAGGATTTTTCTCCTTATAATCGACTCAATGGAGCCCAAACGGCTCAAGGTCCGAATGACAGTTTCAGTGCAGCTTCAGAGGGCTTTAAACCACACCAGACAATTAATAAGGGTCTGATCTAACGAAACCATCAGTCATTTAAAAAAAAAATCAAAAGTTTAAGTTTTATAAGCACAAATGCTCGCCTTGCTCCGTTCTGTGATGCGTTCGTGACATCACGTGATACGCAGTTACGTTGGAAAGGTCACGTTTGCCGTACAAAAAAGGGAGTTAAAAGGTAAAACAGCGATGTCGGACGATTTTGAATCCTCCTTCCGTTCATTTGTAAACACTGACTCGGTACTTCCACCTACGGCAAGCGTGACCTTTTCAACGTAACTGCGTATCACATGACGTCACGTACACATCAAAGAACGGAGCAAGGCGAGCATTTGTGCTTATAAAACTTAAACTTTTGATTTTTTTTTTTTGAAAAGACTGATGGTTTCGTTTCGATCAGACCCTTATTCATCGTCTGGTGTGGTTTAAAGCCCTCTGAAGCTGCACTGAAACTGTCATTCGGACCTTGAACCGTTTGGGGTCCATTGACTCCATTATAAGGAGAAATGTTTGCATTAATTTATTTTCGACTGAAGAAAGAAAGACATGGACATATTGGATGACATGGGGGTGAGTAAATTATCAGCAAAAGTTTTTTTAAAGTGAACTAATCCTTTAAGAGATCTTTAGGGGAGCAAAAAGTTTGAAAGAGGTCACATGAGTGACATTTATGTAATGGACCTGTCAAAATGCCCTAGAAAGCAGAAAGCGCTCTAATTATAACTCCAAAAGCAGAACTGCTCATGGTGCATGGACCAAAAATATGATCATATTAGATGTCCTGAATAAAATCATATTTGATGCATACTTTTTTTTGGTCAGAAACTGTGAAATGCAATGAATCCCATCAAGTTAACACAGGTGTCCTAGCAAAGTTACCAAAGGTTTGACGTTTGAAAACCAATGATACTTAATTATGAACAGTGTATATTGTGCTATGCTTGGATATTTAATATGCAATGACATACTGCTTTTATGAAAGCGATTTCTGAAAAACGCTGTTGAAAGTGGATCGGACCGAGCACCACAACACACTTGTAGCCAATCAGCAGTAGGGGGCGTGTCCACTCATGATGGGGAAAGAGAGAGTGAGCCAATCAGCAGTAGGGGGCGTGTCCACTCATGATGGGGAGGAGAGAGAGAGACAATCAGCAGTAGGGGTGTGTCCACTCATGATGGGGAAGAGAGAGTGAGCCAATCAGCAGTAGGGGGCGTGTCCACTCATGATGGGGAGGAGAGAGACAATCAGCAGTAGGGGCGTGTCCACTCATGATGGGGGAAGAGAAAGAGAGCCAATCAGCAGTAGTGGGTGTGTCCACTCATGATGGGGAAAGAGAGAGTGAGCCAATCAGCAGTAGGGGGCGTGTCCACTCATGATGGGGAGGAGAGAGAGAGACAATCAGCAGTAGGGGGTGTGTCCACTCATGATGGGGGAAGAGAAAGAGAGCCAATCAGCAGTAGTGGGTGTGTCCACTCATAATGGGGGAGGAGAGAGACAATCAGCAGTAGGGGGTGTGTCCACTCATGATGGGGGAAGAGAAAGAGAGCCAATCAGCAGTAGTGGGTGTGTCCACTCATAATGGGAAAGGAGAGAGAGTGAGCAATCAGCAGTAGGGGGCATGTCCACTCATGATGCGGTAGGAGAGAGAGAGACAATCAGCAGTAGGGGGCGTATCCACTCATGATGGTGGAGGAGAGAGTGAGCAAATCAGCAGTAGGGGGCGAATCCACTCATGATGGTGGAAGAGAGAGTGAGCCAATCAGCAGTAGGGGGCATGTCCACTCATGATGGGGGAGGAGAGAGTGAGCAAATCAGCAGTAGGGGGCGAATCCACTCATGATGGTGGAAGAGAGAGTGAGCCAATCAGCAGTAGGGGGCATGTCCACTCATGATGGTGGAGGAGAGAGTGAGACAATCAGCAGTAGGGGGCGTATCCACTCATGATGGCGGAAGAAAGAGAGTGAGCCAATCAGCAGTATCGGGCGTATCCACTCATGATGGCGGAAGAAAGAGAGTAAGCCAATCAGCAGTAGGGGCGTGTCCACTCGTTATGGGGGAGGAAAGAGAGAGTGAGCCAATCAGCAGTAGGGGGCGTGTCCACTCGTGATGGGAGAGGAAAGAGAGAGTGAGCCAATCAGCAGTAGGGGGCGTGTCCACTCATGATGAAAGAGAGATGGCTGAGACATAACAAAAGAGAAAAGGTCAGAGGAATATCACTGGAAAAAGGGCTATGATCAGGCAAGATTAATATTAGAAAAGCTTTCCAGAGCTAGAGACCCAAGTGGGAAGGCCTGAAAACAAACGTTGAGGTTGCGTTGTTTCTGCTCCTTACGTGAGTATCATTGGTTTTGTTATGTTTCACAGAATTAACATAAGCTGTTGTTAATGTTAGTGTAACGGATTAAAAGCTATTAAAAGCTGTGCATGGAAACGTCACTCCCCTGGCCTCACTAGTGACTGACACTTGAGACTGCGGCCTTTAGTGGCCTGGTTAGCGCATTCGCCTCCCATCCCAGAGACACTGGTTCGAATCATGCTCGGAACGGATAGAGTAGGACCGGATACATTAGCTATAGTAACATGACAGCTTTGAGTGTCATTGTTTGTCTGGAGCTGCTGTGCTGCTGGCAACTAACAACCAACTATATATTCTGTACTGTATGTTCATTTTTTGGGGGTGGAGTAATAAAGTGATGGGTGTGTTTGGGTTGATTTTTAAATATCAACAGTGTTTCTCAGGAATCACTTACTGCACCTTTAAGTGTCCAAATTCTTCTTGTGGCCACTGTATAATTAACAAGGACTGTGATTTCGAGTTGTGATGTCAAAAAGCAGGTAAACTGAACCAGCTAAACTGAGAACAGTAACTATAATGGACCCTTTTCACAGACTGTGATGGCGCGTTTTAACGGTCATTAATATCGTAAATCATGCAACGTTTTTTGTATTTTCATTTAAAAAAAAATGTATGTACATTTATAACACTACTAGTTTGTATTATATTACTTTTGCATCAAATTATTAAAAAAAAACATCTACAACTTACCTGCTGTGTGGGCAGTGGCGGAACTAGACTTTTACATGGGGTGGCCGGGGAGTGGCCAAGGCTACTATAGGGGGTCCATAAAACGTGAAAGAATATAATGTTTAATACACATTTGTTTTCATCGTGTTTACTCATGTAACATTGTATTCTAATAAATAAGCAACCACAATTTTATATACCAGTGAAACTTAACAATTCTTGATTCCAACTGATATTCCACAGCCAAAACTACAAGCCTAATAATATAAATTGAAAACGTCATTGAATAAAAGTGAGCAGGCAGCAAAAAAGTTAGAACAGTGTTAAGAATTAAGTGATTGATGTTGCAGGTCTAACAGTAATTCAGGTACAGAAATAGAATAACAAATAACATTGGATAATTTTCACTGTATAAATGAAATATAGATTAATGCATGTTAAAACTAGCTTCAAAAGTTATTCAGTCAAGATGAGTGGATGATTTTTCTTGTGTTCTTTGCTTAACTTTAATGACAGACGGCAGGACTACAAGCTACTGTCTCTTTAAGACCAAATGCACAATATTGAATCCAATACTAACACGCTTCCGAAATAATTAGTCAACTGCTTACATTCGGTTAAGACATAGCAGACTGTGTTAACTATGATACTTGCTATTTTTGGCATACTATGTCCGTTCAAGCGCTCTGGATGAAACGCCATATGCCACATACCAGATGCACCGCGTTCTCATGTTCAAGCCGGCATTGCAAAACAGTGAATCTAATCACAATACAGGCAAAAAGTTAACTTCAAGAATGAAAAAATGTGGCTTCGGTGTGTTTTGCTCTAAGAACTGCACAAACGAAAACGTGGGCAATCTATAGCCTATATTTTTCCATAAGTACAGACTTTACACAGAAAGAAAAATACAGAAAAATGCCTATACGCACTCTTCCAGGCTAGCGTGAAGTCATTATACATTAACAACGTTATGAGACAAATTGTATCGTTTAAGGGAAAACAATGTGAATGGCACTGCAGGATTTTGAACAACTCTGCGCTTATGCGCGACCCCCTTTAATCGTCTGTTTATTAACTGTTAATATTCTCTTAATATTCATGATACATGAACAATGTGCCGCACCGCCGCACGTCAAAATAAATGCTTCTTTTAATAGGAGATGAAATGGAAATAACAATCTAAATTTTGGGGTGGCTGGCCAGTCAGATGTGCCACCCTGGACTCTGGCTCCGCCACTGCGTGTGGGTGTTTCTAATACAGTGTCTATGGGAGTGATGGTAAAAAATAACATATTTCTCTCTTTTCACTGCCGTTATCAATCTCACACAATTTTCTCCCTCTTTTTGAAAGTTGTGAAATCACTAGTGTTGTGTTTTTCTTTTGCTATTTGAGCAAATCAGGACACAAAAAAAATATTTAATGTATTCTCTCATTCACCGCTATAAAAGTTAACCCAACTATGATGACTTCCGCTCTGAGAAACCCGGAAATGTGAAAAGAGTCTTTTGAACAGAAGATCATCTCCATTCTCCACCACACTTAAAAATAAGCTGAAACCTCTCCGCTCTATTTTAGATGCATAAACATTCCCTACATGCTTTTCACCTTCTTCCAGAAGACACTAACTCTTTGCGCATACCATACTCCTGCATGCAAGAATGAAGCATCTGTTTAAAAAGTTTGCATGCAATGAACGCCAGAAGAACAGCATGGAGACAGTGATATATAAAGCAATTGAAAGCAGTGCGCTGAGACGCCATGATTAACACATAACACAGACAAATGTTTATTCGAGTGACATCAAGAATGCGGCGTGTAATATGTGGAGCGGTGATAGGTGTATTTGTCACTCTCCGGGGCGTTTGTAGTAATGTATGTGTGTTTACTGACGGCTGCTGCTGACGCCAGTGCACACAGGGCCCAGTGAGTAATAATCACTCTACGTTTTGCAAGACAGAAAGATGAGATGTCACACGAGAGAGAGGAGAGGGTGAAGGGAATAGTTTGTCCAAAAATGAACATTCTGTCATTATTCACTCACCCTCATGTTGTCCCAAACACTCTTTCTTCTGAGGAACACAAAAGAAGATGTTTTGAAGAATCTTCATGCAGCCTGTTCCACAAACGTCTGTCAATTGTTTAGCTTCTATAAAGAAAAGAAACATCACGAAAAAGAAGGCTGCCATCTTTCTGCTATTTAAAGTACAGCTCCTGTCTACTTGAATGGTAAAACTTGATTGTTTAAATAACACATTTTCAATCAGCAATAAAATATGACAACAGTGGTATTATAAATGTTGCTTCTTTAGCTTAGTTGTTCTGAAAGCTATGATGCACTTTAACACTTTTGGTCTGTTATAATATGGCTTAGTAATGAGTTTTTAACTAGGCCTTTTTTTCTTATTGTTCAGAGTTTTAAAAGTTTGGGTTTAATGTTTTTAAAAGACGTCTCAAGGCTACATTTATTAGATCAAAAATACTGTAAAAACACTAATATTGTAAAATATGAACTTGAAATAATATAAATCTTTGATAAATAGAGTTCAAGCATTATAAGTGACCGTCACGTTTGATTAATTTAATACGTACTTATGGAATATAAGTAATTGGATACAGTTTTTCAAAGTTAATTAAAACATTTTTAGTGGCTTTTTAAAATCTTACTGACCCAAAATGTTTAAATCAATTAATATTTTAAACCAGCATCATTGCATAAAATATCTTGTTTAAGTGTATTTTGTCTGCAATTGTAGTTTAGTTACAAAGTGTTGCTTCAAGTTCAATTATTTGATAATATTTTAATGGGGAAAAAATACATTAATATTAAATATTATAATTTAATAATTATAGTGAAAATAAGTGTTTGGAATACTTATGATTATTCTATGGTGGTGTGGTTATATGAAGATTATAACAGATTTTACTGTCACTTTTGATTAATTTAATACATCCTTACAGAATAAAAGTAATTTTAAATATTTCTTAAAAGTTATTTTTTTTTAAATAAATAAAATAAAATCTTACTGACCCCAACATTTTTTAATCACAGTGTATATCAATCAATATTTAAAACAAGCAACATTGCATAAAATATCAAGTCTTGTTTAAGTGTATTTTGTCAGGATTTTTCTCAGAAGTGTTGCTTCAAGTAAAATTATTTGTTCATATTTTAATGGTAAAATTAGAAGAAAAAAAAGTAATTCATATTAAATATAATTATAGTGAAAATAGGTGTTTGGAATACTTTTGATTCTTCCATGGTGGTGTGGTTATATAAAGATTCTAAAGATTCTTCAAAAATTCTCAGTTTGTGTTCCAAAAGGTTCCCGAACACCATCAGGGGGAGTAAATGATGACTATTCCTTGAAGAACAGAGACACAAGTGGATAGAAACACCCGGCGAGAGACTGAATGATGAACTAGATAGTGACGTGGGACAAAGAGACAGGATAGAGTGAAAAATGAGCAAGAGAATGAAGAGCCGATGAAAATGGCGTCTCTTGGGATGCCCCGTCTGAGTATTAGGCATCAGGATCGTCTGGACCCTCCCAAAAGCATTTTAAAAATAGACCTGTGCGGAGATGGCAAGCGAAAGAGACAGAGCTGGGAATGGGTGGAGGGGCGCCGGAGAGAATCGAGGTCAAACCGCAGAAAGAAAATTAATTATGAATCCGTCCACATTAGTGTGGAGGATTATTGAGAACAAACACAGAGGAATGGAGAAAGGAGGGAGAGACGGGTTTGAAAGGAGGCTTGAAGGAGAATGTGATATAGGACCACCGAGGATAGCTTTTTAAAATGCATATCATTTTATTATTTGTATTAATATAAATACAGATGAAATGTGTGCAATTTTTTGCAGAACTAAAAACTATTTCCAAACAGGTTTCCTGAACACTCACCCCATCTGCCATTGGTTGGTCAAAACGGATAGTCCCGCCCCAAACTCGCACCATTGGTTGAGCCAATGATGTTGTGTTGGACAGTTTACATAAAAAGAAAAGTGTTTTCAATCAACTTACAAATAGCTCAGTTTTAGTGAGAAGTCACAGAGTTCTTTTACAACAATAGCCACATCAAATTTGCCCCATTTCAACTTCTATGTGGTATTACATCTTCATACAGAATGTAAAAACACCTTATGTCAAACATTCATACGTTTGGCTCAAATAAGCACCCCTTTCTCCTCTTTGGCCCAAGTGCCCTTTTTTTCTTGCAGTAGGAAAACACTTTTTCCACCACCATCTGTTTCTGTATCTAAAATGGATCTTGTGTTACAAAAAAATTGGACCTAATTAATCTAATCCAAGCACAAGTGGCTGCCTTCTGTTTGCTGAAAAAATATGAAAAAGCTACGATAAGCAAATATGAGCTTCTTCACTTGTGTAGATAGCTGAAATTAAGTCGATTTTAACCTAAGAGGAAAAAAAGAACAGATGAGATGAGCAGGTGCATGGTCATTTCTTTGACAGTATACTTCAAATATATATAATGTTTTCATATATTTAATTATGCATAATTAATACGATTATTTTTAAATGACTAATAATGTTACTTTAGAGATAGTAACGAAGGAACGAATATAATCACAAAATTAGTTTGAATGTCCGCTGATGAAAGCGATATCTTTGTCTTTGTCCTTTTAACAGTTAGTGGGATTTCCCATGAGAGAGCTAGCCAGTGCATTTGTAAATTGCGTCTTATTGTTTACCACCTTGTTTCATCCTTTCAATACAAAAGTCTTTTTTACTGACAAAGACAGTCTTTGCTGCCATCTAATGGTGTAATAATGTAACGCTCACTGAAGTCGAAATCACAATCACTAACGGACCCTTTTCAATACCTAATATGACATGTTATTTATACAAAATATTATCTATTGAAAAATTATTTAAATAAACATTATAAAAGTATAAGTTTGTACAACTGGAAATAAACACAAGCAAACAGTTTAATCAAAAGTACAAAAGCAACACTAGTACAAGATTTCAGTTAAATTTAAAGTTATGAAACTTTGCACATTGATTTGCTCTGGAAAAAGTAGGTCTAATAGATTAATATAAGATTCCCCGATTGATATACCCAAAATTAATAATACCTCATGTTTAAACATAAGAGCCAGCAGCAAATTCCCGACGGACTGACTGAGATGAAGCTGTTCTCGCTGGTACATGAGCTCAATCTCCGAAAACGTCTAAACTAATTGTCAGATATGTGCTATGTTTATATAAGTTGCATATCTGAGGTCTAAATAACTACATTCTCGCATAAAAACTCTTAAAACTGCATTCCCTGAGACACACACACACACACACACACACACACATATATATATATACACACAGTACATACATACTTTAAATTGTATATTTAAGACTAGTTAATTTAGTCATAAAATACATCAAGTACACATTAGTCTTGTGCTGTACCTTTGTATTTTTGCATTACATTTTATTCAGTTAATGATATTGTGATTATAATTGGAGCTTGTTGGGTTTTTTAAGGCCTAGAATTATTTTGGGGGGTAAAAGTAATCAGAAAAACATTTCCGGAAAGCAAGGCTGATGAAAAAGTGGCCAGTCACTCTTGTGCTATTAGATAAAGGCCAGGCCTCCTATTTCAAGGGGTCACAAGGGTGAATATGACATGGAGCATCGGGCTCATCTCCTAGAAACAAATATACAGTTAATAATGAATTTTGGCTGCATACATCTCAAATAGGAGGAGGAAAGCAGTGTGATTATATGTGTCTGTGTTGGCTTTGCTCCAGTGGAGCACTCTGCACTATCAAAGCAGAGCTTTACTGTCAGGCTTAAAGGCTGTCCATCTTCATTACATAAAAAAGAAGTGCCTTCCGTCCACCGATCCGTCCCATCACAGAGCTACGCCATCATCGGTCCAGCCATCACAGAATAACATCAAAACTCTTAATGTCCGACATGTTCATCTAATGTGAAAATTTCATTAGTATCTTCAAAGCCATCATGAGCAACACAGATGGCGGACAACATCAATCTGATTCTGTACAATTAAATAATGAAAGCCAGATATTTTTTTACTTTAAAGAGACTGCAAGCTGAATATAAAATGAACAAATTGACTGGAAATGTTAATTAACCTTTAAATGACAGAAAGTAGTTTTACTTGCTTAATGTAGGCTGTCAATACAATGAAATACATGTGCTCAAAGCACTAAAACTATATATATATTTACACACACCGATCAGACATAACATTATGAAGGTGACGTGAATAACACTGATTATATCTTCATCACGACACCTGTTAGTGGGTGGGATATATTAGGTAGCAAATTAACATTTTCACTTCAAAGTTGATGTTGAAAGCAGGAAATATTGGCAAGCGTAAGGATTCGAGAGAGTTTGACAAGGGCCAAATTGTGATGGTTAGACATCCTGCCATCCATGTGGATGTTACTTCGACACGTCCCACCTACCTAAGCATTGTTGCAGACCATGTACACCCTTTCATGGAAACGGTATTCCCTGGTGGCTGTGGCTCTTTCAGCAGGATAATGCTCCTGCCACAAAGCACAAATAATTTAGGAATGGTTTGAGGAGCACAATGAGTTTGAGGTGTTGACTTGGCATCCAAATTCCCCAGATCTCAATCCAATCGAGCATCTGTGGGATGTGCTGAACAAACAAGTCCAATCCATAGAGACCCCATTGCGCAACTTACAGGGCTTAAAGGATCTGCTGCTAACATCTTGGCCACAGGCACACCTTTAGGGGTCTAATGAGGTCAATGCCTCGACGGGTCAGGACTGTGTATTAGGAAGGTGGACATAATGTTATGACTGATCGGTGTATATGTATTCTGTCCAGGAAAATATGTGGCTGACAAAACACAGCACTCAATAAATTGTATATATAAAACTTTAAAATGAATGCAACAGTAACACTGCCCTGTTTTCTTCCCTTTAGTCTGAACTACAGTGGAATGTGTTTGGCATCAGATGCTCAGTTTAGTGATTTTCTGGATGGCATGGGACCGGCTCAGTTTGTGGGAAGACAGACACTAGCTACAACTTCATTGGGTGAGTGCACTTATACATCAGACAATTGGTGCTACCTCACACTTTAATTTACTACAGGTGAATAGGCTAAAATGTGTTCTTTTGCTAAGATGATAATAAAAATGATGCATTATCTTAATATATACACACACATTAATTTACATTAACACCAGCCACATGCGTGTGTATTTCAACAGTGGCGTGTAACGCAGTCACTCCTAGTAGTCACTATGGCTGGTTGGATTTTATATACAGTAAATACATTTTTAAATTGTAGTCTATTAAAAAGGCATCTGAAATAATAAACTAAGTGCAATGCAGTGTCATATAGATACAGAAATTTCTGAAATGCTTCCAATACTCATTTTCCACAGAATAGATACACTCGCTCTCTCATCTCTCTGACAGCGAGTTACACACAAACCCGCCTCCCCTCACTCACTCGTTTCATTGGATGGATATTGTTGGTGTTACAGGGCTTCAATTTTCGGCGTTAATTTTCGGATTTTGCTCATTCCCCCAGATTTTGAGTTCACACCCAAAGCACGCACACATAAAGCCGCCTCTCAGTACTAAATTGAGTAATTCATCGCTGCTTATGGCGCTTAAACAGTCAAATACACACAAAATAATCTCAAAATGCAGATTGAGTATTCACATAAACTCAGTCAGTTCTGTTATACGTGAATGTAAACAGTCAGAAAGAAAATGTTGGGTCGGGTCTTAAAGACCCCATTTACACCGCATGGTTCAAGTGAACCAATTCCGATTTTTCCCTCTCATGTGGCACAGATCGGATATGACATGTGAATGTGTAAGCAGGATAAAAATCCTCAGATCGGATTCAGGCCTCACTCATATGTGGTAATAAATCCGAAATGATTTGGATACGTGCATTTGCGTCTGCCATGTAAGCGGTCAAATCGGATATTCCCAAGTAAATGTGAGTCGTAAGTCATTGAAAAAGGGACGGAGGAAAAATGACGTCAACTCAGGGGGACACGAATTGCGATCAAGGGCTCTCCTCTTTTTTCTCCGCCTTATGAGACCTTTAAAGATAGTGCAGAAAGCAAATCATTGCATAATCAGTCTGCATCCATTGCATATAGTGCCGTTTTACTTCCTTTTCTGGGTCAGAACATCTTGGGCTGTTACACCAGTGTATAGTGTAAATGCAAATATCGGATACGGGTCGCTTTTAAAATATGATGTAAGCGGGTCGTAAAAAAATCGGATAGTCACCAATTCGGAATTGTGCATCAAGACCTGCAGTGTAAATGCGGCCAAAGTTACAGCAGCCTAATATTCCTGCTGACAAATTATGATAATATTAAAAATATTTACATGTCAGTTTTTCCCCATGGTATTGACGTCAAATTGTGAAAATGCTGAGAGGCTAGTAACTTTACAAAACCACTAGCCACAGTGGCTGGTGAGCAAATGTGCCAAAAAAATCAACATCTTTTTAAATGCTCAAGCTTTTGGTAATTGTCAGAGCTGCTTGGCAAAAGGCTGTTTTTTCCATATTGATGCTTCTAAAAAAAATTATAATGAAAAACAATTTCAATAAACCTCGGACAAAACCTTTCTATAATTAAAGCAGCAAAATCAGGAACTTAAGGTATTGAAAAGTAATTTCAACGGTGCAGAATGTAATTTCAAGAAATGGTCACTGAATGCTAACCGATGCTTATTCATTCTCAAATGTGATGTAAAACAATAGAAATGAATGATTATGATTAACAAGTAATGTAAGTAACAACAACACTTGTTCTTTGGGTGGGTGCTGCGTTTGCATTCCATGTTACTCTATAGCAGCCATTAAGCCAAAATGCTGTATCGACCAATCAGCATTCAGGACTGGAACTATCAGTTTATAATCAATGAAATAGCTTTAAATAAGATTACAAATAACCATTTTTTTTATTTGTCAGTAAAATGTAAAAAAAAAGCTAATGCTATTGAAAAAGGAAGAAATAGTCACTTCACCTGTATTCACCCACGTCACTTGCCACTCTTTAATGTGCGTATCGATGTTTTGCAGGAGATGTTGAGATCGGTCTGATGGAGAGGAACGGACAGCTGGAGGTGGAGATCATTCAGGCTCGGGGACTCATCATGAAGCCGGGATCTAAGGGCCCTCCAGGTGATTCTTCATCAGACAGAACCTGACGTGCTGAGGCATGAGCCTCATAGAACGATTAGATTCATTTAGCCAGAGGACAAAACTCACTGGAAATGTTTATAGATTGGTTCTCAAATACACAAGCTTCTCTTAGATCCAATCTGTGATTGTTCTCTCCTTATTTGAGCTTTCATTATCCAGAAGCGAGTGTGCATTTGAAAAATGAAGGGAAATTGAAAAGAGTCTAAATTGGTGGCTCTTCTGGGTATTCAAAATGATTGTCAGTTTCAAGGATGCAACTCTTATATTTTTTGTTTCCTTCCTTCTTTTCAGCGGCCTACATTAAAGTGTACCTTCTGGAAAATGGCATCTGCATTGCCAAAAAGAAGACAAAGTCTGTTCGGAAATCGCTAGATCCCCTTTACAATCAAGTCCTTGTTTTTTCAGAGAGCCCGCAGGGAAAGGTTGTACAGGTAAACTAGATTTCTACCCTTTCTGAAGAATGAATTAGGGTTGCTTGTGCAAAACTGACCACATAGGGGTTTTTACAAAAGTACTAACATTTAGGGGATGTTCAAATCTCAAACTCTAAGGGCCCTGTTATATACCCGGCACAATGCGTCGCAAGTGTTTTTTGCTAGTTTCAGCCCTACGCAGTTCTCATTTTCATATCCTGCGCCATGTTGTTTAAATAGCAAATGCACTGGCGCATCTGTTCCCCCATGGGCGGCTGGTCTGAAACCAGGTGTGTTCAGGTGTTTTGTTGGCGTGTTGCTATTTTGAGAAACTGAAAACGACTGACCATTGACCATCACAAACCTGCTCTAAATAACACTGTATCTTATTATTTAGAGGCCATTATATGCAGCAGCACACACACATTTTCAAATATAAAAAATAAAAGCGTTAAGTTTTTCCGCTTGTAAATTCCTCCATTTAAATAGCAAATCCGCCATGGTGCAAGAGCAACTGGCTTTTAAAGGGAATGGGAGTTGAACCTCTGATTGGTTAATTGCACGTTACGCCCAAAACACACCCATTAAGAGACTAGGAACACCCCTTTTGGACCATGCGCCTGCCACTCAGACAGTTTTTTCCGTCATTAAACTAGCAAAAGTGGATTCAGATCGTTAAAATAGGGCCCTAAGAATGGGCAATAGAAGTAGTGTAACTTACCTTATGGATCTGCAACATTAAACCAGCAAACTTGAATTTCTTAATGCATTGAACATTGGGCTGTCAAGCACTTTAAATGCATCTGTCTGGTTGGTTTTTTAAATGACAAAGAAAACAGCGATTATAGGCTTTAATTAACAGCAGTTTACCCACGTCTTTTCCAATTTGGTATAATTTCTCTGAAGGTGATGTGATAACAGTGAACGATCATTTCTTATACTTCATCTCCATCTCTTGCAAAGAGAACCGGCAAAGAAAAAGCTATGAAGTGAATGCTTTATTCTTAGCAGTGGAGAAGGAGCAGGGGAAAACATTTCATAATATCTCTCCTAATTATACATTTATCTAAGGACAACAATTATGAAAGCCTGCCACAGCAAACACTAAAGGTTAGGACAGACCGCAGGATGTTCAGGGTGGAGGGAAAAACATCATTTGCATGTGTTTATTCACTGATGTGCAGCGTCCTCCATTATTATGTAATTAATCTAAGGAACGTTCAGATTGATGTAGGCCACTTGCTTCCCTTTTTTGAGATTATTCTTCAAAAATGTTCACACATTCATTATCATATTTGGGAATTCAATTATTCAGTTTTGTGCTATTGAAGATGGATGAATCACACAAAACCTATCAAAAACATGCCTGCATTATATTACACCACAAAAATCATAAGAAATAACTAAGACATCTTGTTTTGCTTAAAGAAAATGTGGCCTATTTTTAAGAAACTTTTGAAATGCGGCATTATTTTCATGAAAATAAAATACAGTAATGAGAATGTGATGAGAATTCACATTTGATTTAGTTATTAAACAACATTTTCGTAATCCTAATGCTCCTAAAATATGCTAAATATAATTACTGATAATTCATTTTGGGGTGATCTGGACATAAGATTAATGAAACTAACAAAATATGATGAATTCAAAATTGAGAAATTTGATTCCATTAATAATAGAATGAACCAAAATCATTAAAATTATGATAAATTCAAAATGTAATTTTCACAAATTGTGAGATTTAGTCATACTAATGGAACAAACTAAAACATCTTTATGAATCATGATTAATTCAAAATTGATAATTATGAATTATGAGGATTATATCCATTTCAAATTTATGAATTACAAAGATTACATACATTTCAAATTGAGATTCGCACAGTATAATGGAACAAACAAAAAAACGTTATGAATTAATTAATTAAAGATTTAATACAAATAGTGATGGTCATAATTATCATTATGAATCATGATAAATTCAAAATAGATTTATGAATGTGTATATAATTCTCATTTTTCAAATGGTGAGATTCACCCAGATTAATGTAATAAATAATTATAAATTATGATTAATTAAAAAATGAGAATTATGAATTTATGAATTATGAGGATTATATACATTTCAAATTGTGAGATGTACTCAGATTAATGTAACTAACAAAAATACTTACGATAATTAATTACAAATTGAGAATTATGAAGTTATGAATTACAAGGATTAAATACACTTCAAATTGTGATATTATTCACTCAGATTAATGGAACTAACAAGAAATTATTATGAATTATGATAAATTCAAAATAGACTTGTGAATTTATGAATTATGAGGATTAAATACATTTCAAATTGTGATATTATTCACTCAGATTAATGGAACTAACAAGAAATTACTATGAATTATGATAAATTCAAAATAGACTTGTGAATTTATGAATTATGAGGATTAAATACATTTCAAATTGTGATATTATTCACTCAGATTAATGGAACTAACAAAAAATCATTGTGAACTTTTTAATCAATTAAAAATCGAGAGTTATGAAACGAATGAGACTTATATAAATGTTAGTAAGTACTGTTCCATATGATATATAATACTTCCATCTCTCATGAACAGGTCATTGTTTGGGGAAACTATGGCCGGATGGATCGTAAATGCTTCATGGGCGTGGCACGCATCCTATTGGAGGAGCTGGATTTGACAAACATGGTGATTGGCTGGTACAAGCTTTTCCCCACCTCTTCTATGGTGGATCCCACAATGGCGCCGCTGATTCGACACTCGTCACAGCTCTCTCTGGAGAGCACCGTGGGGCCATGCTGTGAACGCTCCTAAGACTAACAACTCAACTAGATTTATTTTTCTCTGGAAGGGCTCTCACGGCCCCCGTCCTACGAGTGCATGACTGCGGCACTGGAACCCTCTGGAATGTTCTAGAATTCTCTTCAGAACAAATAGACTTTCTGGAATATTCCAGAATCGACCACAGAGGAAATGCCTCTTTTTCAGCCTCCGAGAAAAAGACTTCAGGACAGGCAAAGAACGCAGACCTGGGCTTTACTTTAGCTTTCAACACATTAGCTTGTGATGGTCCGTATGTCTTTCAGAGGAAATGTCCTCAATTTAAAACTGATTTCCAGAAATGTTTGCGGGTGCTGCGACGGATTGATTTCTATTAGATGAAAACGGATGGGTTTGTGCAATATGACATCCAATAGAAAGAAGAATGTATCGGTAAAAAAAAAAAAAAAGTGCGGGTTTGCATTCACTATCTTGCATAATTAACAATACAGGAATAGACACATGTCTTAAAAAGATTCAATATGTGTAGTTTGAGAAGACTCAATGTTTGTGCTTCATGATTTGGTTCGCACACGGACCTCTTTCTGTCCGTGTCTCTTCTTTTTCGTCTTTCTCATTACTGAACAGTGCCAATGTCGCCAGCAAGTGGCTTTATTTGTGGTAAGTGTCTATATTCAGTGACTAGATGCTTTATGAAATCAATAATCTAGGCAGACACGAAATTAATAAGAGAGATGCTAATTGTCCACAATCTTTTCCCGAGGTAACAGTGACATATTCCAGGAATGTTTGATGTCACTGTACATTTTTCCACACTGATAGTATTGGTGTGAGACACTTGAGTAACATAGGATTATAGAGTGCTTATGGAATAAATATTATATACTTACAGTTATAACTCGAGTAGTGGCCAAGATGTTTTAAATGGCTGATGTCTAGAGAGCAGAGAGATAGAAAACATGATATAATAACAAATGACAATGCACAATATCAAAAAAGAAAAACGGACACTATGCGGAATGACCACTTTTTTAAATTGGCCAATCGGACAAAACATTTAATAAAATGCAGGGCATCGATAGATATTTATCAGTCTATCACTAATTATAAAAAGATCATTTCATTTTGCACTTAAGAATCTTAAATGTCTTTCTTACAAGCATCCACTGATTTGGCATAAGCCAAAGTTAATTTTCTTCTTTATATTATTATATTATTTGTGACTTCAGGATGCAGAATCTTTAGTAGCAATGATAAGGTTGTAGCATTAGATAGTAGCATACGCATGAAAGGCATCTTAGTTTGCCACGATCTAATGAGATTTTGCATGGAATTGGATTATAGAGCGTTTTCGCTGGCAGTCGAGCAAACATGTAGCAGGGAATGATCAAACAAATACTGTTACACTGCACATATATACTGTGTGCCATCTTTATTAATAAATAATACTGATAGTTTCTTTTCATATGTCCTTAAATGATGAAAAGCAAAGCGTTTATAGGCCTACATGCTAGCACAGATAAACTAAATGGAAGAAAAATGAAGATTTTTTAAGTCCAGCATAAAAATAAGACTTTTTGTGAAGAGAAAATACGATTTACCACAAGACAAAATAATAATAAAAAAAAGATTGATTCTTCTCTGAGAACTCGGGAGTGATTATTTCAATTAAAGCTGAAAAAACATACCTCAAACACCCTCAACATAATCATGTTGTTAAGGCCATATAAAGCACTGCCACATTCTTTTTGAAGAATTAAATGTTCATTGTCTTTAAAAAGCAATAACTAAATACATTTTTGCTCACTTTATTTGTTACAGGGAGTAAAGCCAGATAGTCTCTGCATTGCATTAGAAACTTCTGTATCCATGTAGCAATGTAGTAGATACTCAGTTTTTAGACGAAGCGCTGAATGTCTGAGATCCTCAAGAATTTAGTGCCAAAAATGTGCATTTTCAAAGAGGTGTTGATGGGCTAAAAGAAATGAAAGATTCGGGGAAGTTTTAGAAATGAGCAATGTAGTGATTAGCACTGTATATTAAAGGTACACTATGTAAAAAAAAAAAAAACTGCATGCATTTTGCGGAAGAACATTGTTTTGGTTGTGCTTCGGCATGGATGAATATGGTTTTCTTACTGTTTCTAAAACATTCTAGGTTTAAGAGATTTATAACCAGTTTAGATGAAAAATCTGACTAGCTGAAGATGTTACTATAGCTTTAGCCATTACACGTTACGTCCAGCACAGCGCTACAAACCATAATGAAATGACGTTTCACAATATATAATGCTTTATGAACTCTGTTAGAGCAACATATGGCAATTTATATGTTCAATAAAATACCTTACTCACCTGTTGAGTAATACAAAACGCCATCTCCGCAATCGCTTTTACAACATTTCAAACCCTTCAGTTCTCCCGTGCTCTTTTTATTAACAGACCCTCCTCTGTTCGGTGTTTGTTTAAAACGGGTGATTCCCCAGAGGTTGGATATTTTGCTGCTCCATGTTAACCTTCTTCTTCTGCCATTCTCGCTCATTTACATTAAACTATGCCACCACCAGACAGCAGACACACGACAAAGTAGGCGGAGCAACTTTTCTTGGATATGACGAGCCACGCACGGCGGGTGAGTGACGTATGTATGCAATTTCCTTCGAAAACCATCCAGCTAGATCTATAAACACGTATAGGCTTACCACCATAGTGAATCAGGGTAAGACAAAACCTTGTTTTGGAAGTATAGACCGAACCATTGTATAAAAGTGAAGCCACCAATTTTCTAAAATGGCGCTGATATCTCAGAGCCCGAGTCTGCGCAGTAGTGAGCACGAAATGCGGTATCAAGGCCCCGCCCACACTCTCGCAGAATCGGCTATAACAACTATAGTTATGTCTGTGTAAATAATCAGTTATGGAAAGGTTAATTTCAGTTAATTTCTAATTAAAGTTAAAGCTCCAATCTCCTGCCAAAGATCCCGAAAAATATCCGTTGGTGCCTCCGTGACTATTTCACTCAGAGAAGCTGTCAATCTCAACTGTCAATCATGACGTCACACCCCCGCTTTTATAACACGAAATAACTGACTAAAACTTTTTTTTTAATTTTTTTATGAACACTTGAACCTACATCAACGTGATAAAACTACCTAAAATGACAGAAATCATCTTTGGGGAAAAATTATTTGAAGTGTTAGTTTTTCTCAGGTCGATTGAATGGAGAGGGCGGGGTTTATGAGCTATACTGCATCCAACCACCTGGGGGCGATCGAGACGCTTTGGCTTCAGATTTTCAGGAATTTCTGCGGCATTACTTGTCTGGAAGACGCATTCATGATGACTAATTATTTAACTTAGGTTATTTTTTTAGTTACAGAGTGTACCTTTAATATAAACCATACCATATATATCGATATACATCCATTTAATATAGCATAGCCTACTTTCATTGGTCAAGTCAATGTCTGAAAAACTGCATATGTTCCTTTTTATTGGTCTGTTTATTGTAAATAGACACCTTGGATTTAGTGGGCAAAACAACAAGTAATTCATCAATGGATGTCAATATTGACTTTTGAGTTTTCTAGGCTGTAATACCTTGGTTAAGCAACACAGTTATCAGCATGACGGTCTTGCTGATACTGTAAAATGGATTGGATTTATTTACATAATAGCTTTTAAGCTCCAAATACACTCAAGATGTTTAAAAGAATGTGATTTATAGCGTATAAAAATGAATTATCACCATTTCACATTGGAATAGTTTTTGTAAAGCCTTAACTTGTAACCCAGAGGTCTTAACACAATTCAATTGTACGGCGGAGGAACGAGCATGCAAGAATGTCATTCTGTGTTTTCAAATTTTCTGTCTTTCTCTTTCTTTTTGTAATTAATTTGATTTTAATCTGGTAAATAGTCATGGCCTTTCGTCATCACCTCACATTTTTGTTACTAATTAACGATTTACCATATCAAATATAGCCTACTTGAAGTTGATATGGCAAAATAATCGACATACTCCTAAATTGGATGCTGTGATATTTTTTTCTTTGTGGAGATACCTGTTTAATTCCTTATTATTATTATTTATTATATGTAAAATAATGAATTTGAATTCGTAAAATAATGTCACTGTTAATTACTGCACAATTTAGTGTATTGTTACTCTGTTGGAAATGGTTATAAAGAATAAATAGCTCACTCTGATTTACAAAACATGTGTGCGGCTGATGACTGCAGACAGAACTCCCTGAAGCTCATACATCTGATAACCTTTGACAACTAACATATAAGATGAGCTTACTGAGCACGTCAGAGAGAATCAGATATTTCTGACTGCCGGAGTGTTATAGTTACACTGTCTGTCTGTTTCACTCAAGTCTTTATCAGGAGAAGAAATGGCTTTTTAAGAGTTAGATCAAGGGAAATTAGATCAAGCACTCTTGATTTGGGAATTGAGCTGGATGTTGGTATTTAGGGGATACAGCTGAGTTTCATTCTCTCTCTCTCTCTGTGTGTGTGTAGCCACTGTTTGTCACTAACAAAGGGACAGATGAATAATCTTGTCCCTGTTTGATGTAATTACAAAGGATTCAGCTCTGTTACACATCCCACACACACACACATATGGGTTTTCATGTTTTATGGGGACTTTCCATCGAAAAATAGATTTTTATGCAGTACAAACTGTATATTATATCCCCTAAACATATATCCATCACAGAAAACTATACATTTTTACATTAAAAAATACATTACTTTTATGATTTATTAGCCATTTCTTCATGTACACCAAAAAATGTCCAGACAAGTATTTCAGATATTGCCATCATTGTGGGGATATAGTATAAGGGTCCCCATAATGTAGGGTCACACACACACACACACACACACACACACACACACACACACACACACACACACACACACACACACACACACACGTTGTGTTTCCATGTTTTATGGGGACATTAGGCGTAATGCATTTTATACTGTACAAACCATATTTTCTATCCCCTACACTGCCCCTGCCCCTAAACCTACCCATCAGAGGAGACATGCTGCATTTTTATTTCCTCATGGGGACCAAAAAATGTCCCCACATGGACAAGGATTTTGGATATTGCCATCTTTGTGGGGACATTTTGTCCCCATACCGTAGGGATTACCATTATTATTGTTAATATATATAACAGTATTATTTATTAATATATTAGATTAATAGGATATATAATGTATATATGTAATATAATTTATATATCCTATTTATTAATCTAATATGTTATAAATAAGATTTTTAATTTCAATATATAAAAATCTTATTTATTTATATATTATATAGCATATTAATATATTCACAGATAATTTATTTACAATCTATTAATATATTATTAAATTATTAAAAGAAATAGCCTATATTTAAGCCAGAATTATACAAATAATGAAAAAGTGAGACATCCTCTTATAAGGCAAATGTTGTATTTTTGTGGTTTTATTTAATCCTCAATTGACAGAAGAATAATTCCACATCAAATAAATTATTTTTTATACTACACATTCAAATATTTTTAACAAATCCTTCTGTAAGAAGACAATCATGCTTTCATTTTGAAAGAGGTTATTAAAATGATTGACAAACAAAACAACAGCAAATGACACACACACACACACACACACACACACACACACACACACACACACACTGCACCACTAAACACTACCCATCACAGGAGACATGCTGCATTTGTCTTTGAAGTGCTGAAGTCTGAAACGTGAGATTATTTCCCAAACATGAGATCAAGGCATGATTCAGCATTCAGGACGGCTGATGTTTGATGCGTGAGGAGACGTTCCCTCGTGTAAACTGTGAGCGAGGAGTCGCCCTTTCACCATCTCAAATATGACGCTCCTGCTCCTCACGGCTAAAACTAAACCAGAAGAGCACAGAGAGTTCCTCTCAGAGAGTTCACCAGACACGTTCTTCTATTTCATCCTGCTAAATAAAATTATAAATAGTGTAATAGAGGCTAATTTGAAACTAGATAGGTTCTTAAAGTAGTTCAGCTATCCTTTTGAAAGGATAGCTTTTTTTCTGACAGTATTAAAACCATCTTTTTTGCAATGCATTCAAAACAGCAGTGTATCATTTTGACATGCTACACTATTACTTGTTTTTAGTGGAAATGCTACGGTATTTTGAAAGGAACTGAGCTACTGTCATGCTACTGAAAAAAATAAGTTACACCCCTGACATTGCTATGGTTAGATATAGTTTAGGTTTCCAGAGCATTAAACCAGTAATGTGATTATGACATCATCATCCTGGCCCTTCCAGAGCATCTCTCCCTCAAAGTCCACCATCTTGTGTTTGCGACAGCGCAACAAAATCCCCACGACTTTATCAGAGATTTTAACATAGCGGTCAAACAGGCGGCCGAAGGAGATGCAGATACGCCCCTCCTCATCGCGTTGGCCCATGTCTCGAATGATAAAGCACATCTCGTCCATCTCACGATGGATGTGTTTCTGGGCTCGATCGGCACGCTGGGCTGTTTTGGATCCCTCTTTGGGCCGGCCATATCCTGCGTCGCCCTTTTGGAGTCGAATAGCCATGGCGTGCTCATAGTCAAACTCCTCACTGAAAGGGTTGAGCTTCTGACCCTCAATGTGTTCTTGAGCGAACTGCTGCCACCTGCTCTTCAGGTCACTCATCGTGGATATTTTAATCTGAAACCAGCAGAGATGTCAATGTTATTGAGAACCACATAGTCAACTATGTTATATGCAACAACAAAAAGGTGCTGCAAAATAAAAAATGGATGAGTTTGGATAATAAAAGTCAATACTGAAAATTAAATGATAAAAAAGCTTTAAATCTTTAATAAACGGATCTTTACAGATTTTGCAAAAATGTGCAAAGTTTCTCAGGGGAATGCATATGTTTGGTGAGCGAACGCAGAGATTATTTCAAGTTATTAATTTGAGGACAAACTTTCTTTCATTAAATTAATGTGCCAAACGAAGCAGAACACAGACGACCACTCGGGGTTTCAGGGGAGTATTTATAATAAGACAGTATTATATAAAGACAGTCAGTTATGTCAGTCGGTTAAGAAATCGGATGCGTGTCATTTTATTGGATCCATGCATTCGGTCTTAAAGCCTAATGCAAATGCCTGCTGCTGCTGTGTCATTAAAGGGATAGTTCACACAAAAAATAAAAAATTTATGTTTATCTGCTTACCCCCAGGGCATTCAAGATGTATATGTGTTTGTTTCTTCAGTAGAACTCAAATGAGGATTTTTAACTCCAACCATTGCTCGTATTATGCATGTCAACGGGGTCTATTTATATGAGAGCCACTATGAGAGTAAAAACTCGCAGGCACTAATGAGGCATATATATATATATATATATATATATATATATATATATATATATATATATATATATATATATATATATATATATATATATATATGATCGCGCCGCTGTTTTGACCTTCTCCGGCGGAAGTATAGATTGGGAATCCTAGACGAGGTTCGAGTGATATGAGGTAAAAAAATAACTCAAATACTGATCGGTTTCTCGCAGAAACCGATTGTTTCGTGTATTAAGACATCAATGTGTCGCCGTGAGCCACAGGGTTTAATATGGATTAATATGTCTGTGTGTTTTTACTCTCATAGTGGCTCTCATATAAATAGACCCCGTTGACATGCAAATAGTTATTTGAGTTCTACTGAAGAAACAAACACATCTACATCTTGGATGCCCTGGGGGTCAGCAGATAAACATCAAATTTTTATTTTTTGTGTGAACTATCCCTTTAATGACACAGCAGCAGCAGGCATTTGCATTAGGCTTTAAGACCGAATGCATGGATCCAATAAAATGACACGCATCCGATTTCTTAACCGACTGACATAACTGACTGTCTTTATATAATACTGTCTTATTATAAATACTCCCCTGAAACCCCAAGTGGTCGTCTGCGTTCTGCTTCGTTTGGCACATTAATTTACATTTAATTTTCACATTTTCATTTTTGGGTGAACTATCCCTTTAATGTTTAAAAAGACAGAATCACTCACTGCTCTTGACTGAATAACTTTAATAGTTTTATTAAGAATCAATGTATATTTAATTCACAAGACTGTGCAGTGTATGAAAGTTAACCTCAGGGTTTAATGATTGTTTAAAGGCACAATATGTAATTTTCGCCACTAGAGGTCGCTTATTCGAAACAAAGGCGTAGCTTGAAGATGCCTCGTGAAGTCATGGGAGTTGTTGTCTTCACCTCTACAGCCGGTGGAAAAGAATCCACAAGGGGGCAGAAATCATATTCATGGATGAGCTCATTTGTTAAAGAGTAACCGTTACTGTAGTATGAATCAGGTGGAGCTGAACGAGGCGCTGGAGCGATTGCTAATGAGAGACGAGCGTGACACACGGCTCGAGAGCTTTTATTCTGCCGCGAGCGCTTCCGCTTCTTCCGCTCATGCGTGTGTGTGTAACGCAGCACTGTTTTATCATTTCACACACATGTGAGTGTGTTAAAGTGATGTTATAATGCTACTCTGTGCGTTGGCTCGGCGCTACTATGAGACACTTGTTCACACTGCAGTGAGCGAGATCATATTAGGCGGTAAAATATGGCACTCTGTGCGGTAAATCAAGAACAGCAGATTTAAACAATAAGACTAACTGTTTTGAGCTGGAGAACAATGGTGAAAACACATAATTTATTAAAACTTCTATAAAACGTCAACGGTATGATGTCATTGATAGGCGACGCACAGCGCGTGTCCTGGTTAAAATAGCTTATTTCTCTGGATTTAAATATTCCTGGAAACATTTGGGATATGTATAAGTACACACGCCAACAAAATATATAACATTGTTCTAGTGGTTTTTGGATATTTCAATCTAAAAATCTTACATATTGTGCCTTTAATGCAAGACTGTTTTAAATTGTGCAAACAGAGAAGTCTGGATATTCACAATAGTACAGCTCAAAATTGGGAAGATTGTGATTCAGATCGTGGATTGTAATTGTTTGTTATAAGATCGTGATGTGAAATTTTGGGAAGATCACCCACCCCTGGTACATACTGATTTCTTGTTGCCTTTAAAACTCTGTTGGCAAAAATATATTATTCAGGTCTTGTTTGAGGTGTAGACACCTGGCTTGTCACCAGACAGTCACACAACACTACTGTGTGACATGCCTGAGCATTACTGCTACATATTTGCCATGATATCTTCAAGGGCCACTTATTTCACAAGGGCGCCATTTGAACCGGTGCAAATGCGTCTAGTGAAAAGCAAGATGGTGAATCAAATACCACGGTGACACAGCTGTGATGGATCTCACTCATCAAGTTGAGGGTGCGCATGCTGTGTTTTGAAGGTCAGATGTAAATGATCCATCACTGTTTTTATTTACATATATTCCATTGCAGCAGAACATGTCTGAGTTTATGATGGAACATTGTGCTGCAATGACAGTATATATAGACTGTGACTATTATTTACAGGCTAAATCTATAGTTTCAAATAATATTGAGTTAACTTTCATTTTTTTGATTAAAGCCTTGAATGAATAGTCTGTTCACTTCTGCAGTGATTCACATCTGCCCAATCAAATGCGCTCTAGAATCTGAAGCCCCGCCCCCTACATTAGGGCTGTGGCTAAAATAGCTAACTTATTCACATATTTACTATTTTCTACATGGTGAATGGCACATAGCGCACTATGGGATAAGAAAACGATTCAGACAATGCACTATACACTATAGGGTATAGTGAACGTTTAGACAGTGCACTATATAGGGGATAGGGAACGATTCAGACAGTGTAAATATGATTTCCATTGGGGCGAATGAAGTCTGGTTTCACGTTAGAAGGCTGGTTTCAAACGAAAGCACAGAGATGATCATGTGATCGAGTCGTCACAGACGTATCGGACCGGTTTGAGTTCTGCACAGAATGATATTTTAAAGCGAGGGGAGGAGATCAGGAGGAGAAACGGTTAGAGATTAGGAGGAAACTGCGGCGTTACTGAGCTCAATGGCTCTGGCCGAGCTGTGATATAAACTAAACGCTATTGGCTATTTAAAAAAAGGGGAGGAGCTGTTCGATATGTCCCGCCCTGTCTTCCTGTTTCAGTGGAAATTACGTAAACACATTAAATAACGCTGCATGTTTCAAGGCACTTCAGTGGGACTTTAAAGCTGTCATAAAAATATTTTTCTAAATGCATGCTATTGACCTAATTGCGAATTAACTTAATATATATATATATATATATATATATATATATATATATATATATATATATATATATATATAAATACACACATCTCAATATGGAATCAAAGATAATGTTACGGCAACTAAAATACATGCTTAAAGCGTTTGTGCATGTTTCATTTCCACCCCTGGTATTTTACATTAGTTTCGAATGTTATAATAAAATGTGACTTTTTTTCTCTCAAAAATGCAATTTTTAACCAGTGCAACATTAGCTGTGACTTATTTTCTGGAAAATACGGTAGTGTGACGATTATGGACTCTTTATTTTTACATTAGTTCTGTTTCCCTGCTCAATTTAGTTTCGGTTTCCTTGGTTTGTAATTATGTCCCTGTTTGTTTCTGCTATTAATTATCATCAGCCATATCTTATTTAGTTCCTGATTATCCCCAGAATATACACTCTCTGTTCAGTTTAGTCCTTCGTCGGTTATTGTTTGTTTGTGGTTTCCAATGTATTCTTTAGATTACTGTAGAAGTATAAAAATATCAAGTAATATGTTATTTGTGCTAAAGCTAACATATTTAACCACTTGTGGGAGTTAATAGACTTTGCCAAAACAAATCAGTCAAAACATATGCCATAAACATAGCTTGATCCATACAGATAAATGTACCTTATGTCTGTTGTAATGTTTCTTCGGTTCATTCTCATTTTGATCACTGTTGTCGCTCAGAGACGCTTCCTCCCCAAGTCCACTGTCCTCTGTGTCTAAACTGCTACTTCGGGATCCCATTGTCTTTTCCTCTTTCCGTCCAGTCGCCTTAGTTCCAGCTTTCCAACCACAGTAACGTCTCCTGGTGGGAGATTCATTGCCAAGGAAGTTTTTGGTGTCCTCTGAGGTCAGCTTATTGGTGTT
Source organism: Gobiocypris rarus (assembly GCA_023029165.1). Lineage (NCBI taxonomy): Eukaryota > Metazoa > Chordata > Actinopteri > Cypriniformes > Gobionidae > Gobiocypris > Gobiocypris rarus. The sequence goes on along the minus strand of CM040921.1, from coordinate 36,508,844 downwards.
GATCTTCTCCTTGATGCTGTTCACTAGGTCTTTTTCGTATTCTTTACAATTTGGCGTGATGGCTTTAGTCACGATTACGGTCTTGATCTGGTCGTCCCCACCGTCTTCGCTATTCACCGATACCACACGAGGTGTGACCAAGAGTTTCATCTCACTCTTCTCCTTCTGCTTTTCTTTCTCGTCCTCAATGATAGTGTCGGGCATCCAGCCGCTTGGGATCGCGTCCTGCTTGTTGGTGTTTTTATTCGCCCAGCTTTGCCAGCTTTTAGCAAGGCTGTTCACCGTCGAAGCCACCTTGATCTTTCTGATAGCTCTGCTGAAAGGCTGGTTTGGCTGAACGGCAGCTGCACTCATGGTTGTTTTACTGATTTGGCAAGCTGTCGAAGTTTAAATCTCAAGGTTTATAATCCGTTTGGGCACTACTGCTGGTCAGCAGGGTCTTTTATATGAATGGGAAGAGGAAGTGTCCTCTGAGGTGGGAGGTGTGACATGCACATGGTGATCACCATGACCCCAAACACGCTAATGGAATTTCCCCAGTGGAATAACAGGTGGCCAGGTTATGACCAACTAAAAACACTTCTGTCCAACCGTGCAACCATGCAAAAATCACTCATGACATCCCACATGAGTGCGTCTCTTCTTTTAGATGCACTCCAAACACTAAAACTGCTCATAGACATCTATAGATCCTGATGAAACGGATTCAAATGCATGCTCTTCTCCACTGCCATGGCATATTTTTGTACAACACGCCAGCACTCAGTGTGATGATCTATTTTTGCAGACCGGGTGTTGAATTGTGCATGTGCGCGCTTCTGTTGATTGATACACAGGCCTGTTCTCAAACCGCAAGCCAAGCTATTTTAAGCAGGAGTCGTGCTGAGGGAAAACTTAGGATGAGCCTTGGATTTGCACATCCTCTGTTTCATTTATACTGCTTGGCTGATAAAATGGTTATTAGGAGTATTAATCTGCTAGACATTTTCATAAGGTAAACTATTAAACAACTAGATTACTGCAGAAATAATGAATAACGCAGTGGTTCATAACTGCTGTGCTTTAACCCAAAAAATGGACTGCAGATCTGTTCTGATAAGGTGATGGAGAGCTAATTTTAAATAATAACACGCAATTGGCTATATAATCGTACATAGTTTGGATTCCAAGTCTTGCTTAAAAGTTAACACACCCCTTGTTAACACACCCACATTTTTTTATTTAGTCCTGTCCTGAATGAAATATTTAATGTACAAAAAGTTTATGAACCCTTGATTCTTAATACTGTGTGGTTCCCTGGATGATCCATGGCTGTGTGTGTGTGTGTGTGTGTGTGTGTGTGTGTGTGTGTGTGTGTGTGTGTGTGTGTGTGGACTGGTAATCCCTACGTTATGGGGACAAAATGTCCCCACAAAGATGGCAATATCTAAAATCCTTGTCCTTGTGGGGACATTTTTGGGTCCCCATGAGGAAAACATCTTATAAATCACACTAAGTGATGTTTTTGAAAATGTAAAAATGCAGCATGTCTCCTGTGATGGGTAGGTTTAGGGGCAGGGGCAGTGTAGGGGGATAGAAAATACAGTTTATACGGTATAAAAACCATTACGCCTATGGAATGTCCCCATAAAACATGGAAACACAACGTGTGTGTGTGTGTGTGTGTGTGTGTGTGTGTGTTTACAAAACAAGTTTGAAAACCTTTACCATGTTTTGTACCATTCTGATGAAGTAAGAGCGTTAAAAAGCCTACCATGGTATTAACATAGTACCATGTTTTAAAAAAAACAAGATAGTAGGCTACCATAGTGTTTTTTTAATACTTTTTTTGCTAGGGAATAAAAAACATTTTCATTTAATATACAATTGTAACAATCCAAAACATCATGCCCTTACAAAAAATACCATGGTATCAGACGCACAGATGTTTTTTTGATAGTACAACAATGGCCATTTCTGAACCATCTTGATGTTATAAAAGTGAGTGTTTAATATTTTCATATGCTATTATGTATTTATATGGTTCTTCAAAGAATAGCATGGTATTATCACAATGCATATTTTTAAAGAAAAACTTGATTGATTTGAATGGTAATTCCATGATACTTTTTGTTAGTGAAACTAAAATGAATCTGCCTTCTGAGTTGATATATTCAGTTCATCTGTGTTATACTAAAAAAGGTAGACTTGGCATATGAGAGAAAGGGAGAGAAGCAAAAAAGAGTGATGCAGCTATATTAGTGACAACACGACATGCTTGTCATACCAAAGCTGCTGACAAAGCACGGTAAAAATATTGTGGTGAATATATAGTTCAAGGGTACACTTTGTAGGTCAGGTCATCTGTTAATAGAACAAAGACAGAAATACAAAGTGACTTCAACCGGCTTATGTCATTCTAATATTATTGCTATATGGTAACTCATTATTACTCAGAGTCCATTCATCATGTTTTGCCAAAAAAAAAAAAAGACATGCATTCTTAACTTATGATGAGACCGTGTCCAAAAACATAGTATGCCTAATACCATTGTACTTTTTTGCATCCACAATAACATCGTTTAGTATGAAATATTACAAACTCAACCATGTTTTTGCTGGTTAGCATAGGCAGAGACAATTAGCAATACAGCTGTGTGCTAACTCTGTGCTAAAATGCAGGGTTGGCTTGTTTACGAGGACCAAACAGAGCGCGGGTTCACTAATTGTCTCATTCAAGCTGGTTTCTAATGATACCCAAGCTGTCAAACCACTACTGCTGTGTGCACTAAAGCTAGTTGCACTGCCATGTAGTTCAGATTCAGATTCAGATTCAGATTTACTTTATTTGGCACACAACCAGATACACAAGTGCAACAGTAGGTGCAATGCTTTCTTAGGTGCTATTCCAAGGGGTTCACACCAAGGCAGCCTTCAATTGCGGCGCCATCTTTGAACCAGAATATAGAAAGCAGATTCACAAGCATACATATGCAACAAAACATAACATAGCATGAAACAGTACACGTGGTCACGTGCTGGGATTTTGTGTGGGAGTATGAAGGCAAGGGAGAGAAGAGAGAGATTGTGAGAGGCAGACGGATGGAGGGGGAAAGGACAAAGCGCAAGAGCAAGAGCGGGAGCAGAGAGAAAACACGTCTGCCCTCTATGAGTACAGGAAGTAGTGCTGTCAATGAAAAGACTGACTATGCAGGGCTAACGTCATAGCACAGTGTTGATTAGCACATTACTCACGGTCTGTTAATGAGACGACTGCCTTAAAGAAGAAATGATTCCATGTGCAGTTCAATCTTTGCACTAATGCCCAAGTGAGATTAGACATGCATTCGGGTTATTGAGTTGAATGTCGGCTCGTTGCATTTATTATAAAGCACATTTATTGTAATGTGTTTTTCGATGCTAATAGCTTTATCATTTGGTGTCACGTCACAGTGAGTTGTTTATGTCTAGGACAACAGAGTCTTAATAGAGTTATGTAAACACAGAGCTACAAATGACATGTGAGAGTTGAGGTGGAAAGAAACAGTTTCATTAACTCTTGTGCTGTGTTGAAAACCCAATAGTGTTCCCTATGGAAATGTGTTAATTCTCTCAATTCTGACTTTATATCACACAATTCTGACTTTATATCACACAATTCTGACTTTATATCTCTTAATTCTGACTTTAAATCACAAAATTCTGACTTTAATTCTCTCAATTCTGACTTTATATCACACAATTCTGACTTTAAATCACAAAATTCTGACTTTATATCTCTTAATTCTGACTTTAAATCACAAAATTCTGACTTTAATTCTCTCAATTCTGACTTTATATCACACAATTCTGACTTTATATCACACAATTCTGACTTTATATCTCTTAATTCTGACTTTAAATCACAAAATTCTGACTTTATATCTCTCAATTCTGACTTTATATCACACAATTCTGACTTTATATCACACAATTCTGACTTTAAATCACAAAATTCTGACTTTATATCTCACAATTCTGACTTTATGTCTCACAATTCTGACTTTATATCACGCAATTCTGACTTTATATCTCTCAATTCTGACTTTATGTCTCACAATTCTGACTTTAAATCACAAAATTCTGACTTTATATCTCACAATTCTGACTTTATGTCTCACAATTCTGACTTTATATCTCTCAATTCTGACTTTATATCTCACAATTCTGACTTTATGTCTAACAATTCTGACTTTATATCACAAAATTCTGACTTTATATCTCACAATTCTGACTTTATATCACACAATTCTGACTTTATATCTCTCAATTCTGACTTTATATCTCACAATTCTGACTTTATGTCTAACAATTCTGACTTTATATCACACAATTCTGACTTTATATCACACAATTCTGACTTTAAATCACAAAATTCTGACTTTATATCTCTTAATTCTGACTTTAAATCACAAAATTCTGACTTTATATCTCTCAATTCTGACTTTATATCTCTCAATTCTGACTTTATATCTCTCAATTCTGACTTTATATCACACAATTCTGACTTTATATCACACAATTCTGACTTTATATCTCTCAATTCTGACTTTATATCTCACAATTCTGACTTTATATCACACAATTCTGACTTTATATCTCTCAATTCTGACTTTATATCTCACAATTCTGACTTTATATCACACTTTATATCACACAATTCTGACTTTATATCTCTCAATTCTGACTTTATATCTCACAATTCTGACTTTATATCTCTCAATTCTGACTTTATATCTCTCAATTCTGACTTTATATCTCACAATTCTGACTTTATATCTCTCAATTCTGACTTTATATCTCTCAATTCTGACTTTATATCTATCAATTCTGACTTTATATCTCTCAATTCTGACTTTATCTCTCAATTCTGACTTTATATCTCACAATTCTGACTTTATATCTCTCAATTCTGACTTTATATCTCTCAATTCTGACTTTATATCTCACAATTCTGACTTTATATCTCTCAATTCTGACTTTATATCTCTCAATTCTGACTTTATATCTCACAATTCTGACTTTATATCTCTCAATTCTGACTTTATATCTCACAATTCTGACTTTATATCTCTCAATTCTGACTTTATATCTCTCAATTCTGACTTTATATCACACAATTCTGACTTTATATCTCTCAATTCTGACTTTATATCTCACAATTCTGACTTTATATCTCTCAATTCTGACTTTATATCTCTCAATTCTGACTTTATATCTATCAATTCTGACTTTATATCTCTCAATTCTGACTTTATATCTATCAATTCTGACTTTATATCTCTCAATTCTGACTTTATATCTCTCAATTCTGACTTTATATCACACAATTCTGACTTTATATCACACTTTATATCACACAATTCTGACTTTATATCTCTCAATTCTGACTTTATATCTCACAATTCTGACTTTATATATCGCAATTCTGACTTTATATCTCTCAATTCTGACTTTATATCTCTCAATTCTGACTTTATATCTCACAATTCTGACTTTATATCTCTCAATTCTGACTTTATATCTCTCAATTCTGACTTTATATCTCTCAATTCTGACTTTATATCACACTTTATATCACACAATTCTGACTTTATATCTCTCAATTCTGACTTTATGTCTGGTTATATCTGGTTATGATTGCAGATCATTTGGTCGTGGAAGAACCTGATAAGATTGAGATTTACATGTTTTAGATTTGATTTGATTTGATGTGATGTCGAAATCTCTTCTGAAACAGTAGACAGACAAAAGTCTCCATTTGTTCTTCATGTAATCATATTGATGAGATTAACAGTTGCAATATTACTGAGAAAATATTAATTTCTTCCCAAGGAAAGCCATTTGTGTTTCCGAATGAGTTAAATGTGAATTGTCTGAAGTTGTGAATGTCACAACATTACGAGATGCTACACTGGCCAGTCAGTGAAGCTTTTAATAAGCATTAATGTGAGTGTGTTGAGCTGCATTGTGAGCCAGTAAGTGCATCCAGCTGGTGGTGTTAGCGGTGATATAAGTGACGGTTTCTTTCCTCGATACACTCCTCCGTATGTGAGTCACCAAAAGCCAGAGGAAGCAGGAAGAGACGAGAACAACACCCAAAATGACAGTCGTTTTATTTTTGTCCCCAAAGACTCTAAAGGGAGCTAAAAACAAGCAACGACATTCGTGAGGCGGAAATATATTTAGCGCACACAGATTTCTGATAATCCTTGAGAAATTAAGGTATAGAATCACTTTGAGTTATCTAGGGCAGCTTTCACATTACGGAAAATGGGTCCACCTTGGAATTATAAGGTTTTATCTGATTCTGAGCGGTTTTGAGATATTGAGCGTCAAAGTTTTTGCATTCCATATAGCAAAAATGGGAATGGGAATTATCTTTAATACATGAAAATGACAGAGACCCTAAATATATTCTAAATGTACAATATCAAACTTTGTAAATCGGGATTTTTGGAACAGGTCAAATGCAGATAGAACCTATTTAATTTTAAAAAATCACTTTCCGCTTGGAATTATAAGGTTACATCTTGCAAAACATTAACTGAAGCAATAATTTTCAAGAAACACAAAGAGTTTAATTACACTCTAAAAAATTCTGGGTTGTTTGATACCCAAATATGGACAAACCCAACTATTGGGTTAAAATTTTAATTTAAAAATGTAACCCAACGGCTGGGTTTGTCCATATTTGACCCATATTTGGGTATCAAACAACCCAGCATTTTTTTATATTTTAGGATGAATAATTATTTAAGTTAAACATAAAAGGCAGTGTTCAATATTTTGTCCAGTGCAGATAGATAGATAGATAGATAGATAGATAGATAGATAGATAGATAGATAGGAACCGTTAGTTTAAGTTTCTCTAGGTTCAGATGGATAGCAGCTACTGTAATACATCTGACCTGGACTTTATTCCTTTAGAAAGTGGGACAGGCTTTCTCTAGAGATGGAAAATGGATTGAAAAGTTTGCAGACAAACTTTGATGTTGGTTTGAGAACGCCTAGCCAGAATGTTTGAAGTAGTTTTAACAGTTTTAAGATTGAAGGCTTTACGTTTTAAATAATAGACAGAGAGATAGATCGACAGATCGATAGATACATAGATAGATAGATAGATAGATAGATAGATAGATAGATAGATAGATAGATAGATAGATAGATAGATAGATAGATAGATAGATAGATAGATAGATAGATAGATAGATAGATAGATAGATAGATAGATAGATAGATAGGACTCATTGGTCCTCTTGTGTGCATTCGAAGTGCTGATTGGCTCACAAATAGAACTTAGTTAGACATTGACTTTGTGGATAGAATAAAAAGTACCAAAATCTACACAACTTTTAAAAAAATCCATCCATCCATCCAAAGGTTCAAACATTCACTGATGCTCTAGAAGGAAACACGATGCATTAAGAGGAGGGGTCAAAACTTTTGAACAGGATTACAATTATCTTTTTTTATTTTTTTATTTAGTACTGCCCTTCGGAAGCAACAGAAGATACTTACTTACATGTTTCCCAGAAAACAAATTAATACAATTTACCTTGATCTTCAAATTAAAAAAGTGTTCACGCCCCCGGCTCTTAATGCATCGTGTTTTCTTCTGGAGCATCAGTGAATGTTTGAACCTTCTTTAATAGTTGTGTTTGAGTCCCTCGATCGTCCTCAGAGTGAAAAGATGATCTCAAAATCATACAGTCACTACTGGAGAGGGTTCAAATATGCAAAAGATGCTGGAAAACTTTGCAGGGTCTGGAGGATTTTTCTAAAGAACATTGGGCAGTTTAACTGCTCAGGACAAACAAGAGACTCAAGATCAACCATCACAAAACACACACACACACACACACACACACACATGTTGTGTTTCCATGTTTTATGGGGACATTCCATAGGCGTAATGCATTTTATACTGTACAAACCGTATTTTCTATCCCCTACACTGCCCCTGCCCTAAACCTACCCATCACAGGAGACATGCTGCATTTTTACTTTTTCAAAAACATCACTTAGTGTAATTTATAAGATGTTTTCCTCATGGGGACCAAAAAATGTCCCCACAAGGACAAAAATTTGGATATTGCCATCTTTGTGGGGACATTTTGTCCCCATACCGTAGGATTACCAGTCCACACACACACACACACACACACACACACACACACACACACACACACACACACACATGTTGTGTTTCCATGTTTATGGGGACATTCCATATCGTAATGCATTTTATACTGTACAAACCATATTTTCTATCCCCTACACTGCCCCTGCCCCTAAACCTACCCATCACAGGAGACACACACACACACACACACACACACACACACACACACACACACCCACAAGGACACACACACACACACACACACACACACACACACACACACACACACACACACACACACACACACACACACACACACACACACACACACACTGCCCCTGCGCTAAACCTACCCATCACAGGAGACATGCTGCATTTTACATTTTCAAAAACATCACTTAGTGTGATTTATAAGATGTTTTCCTCATGGGGACCAAAAATGTCCCCACATGGACAAGGATTTTGGATATTGCCATCTTTGTGGGGACATTTTGTCCCCATACCGTAAGGATTACCAGTCCACACACACACACACACACACACACACACACACACACACACACACACACACACACACACACACACACACACACACACACACACACTTATACTGTACTGTCAAAAATAAGCACATTGGAAAATGTTGATACTGCACACAAACTAATTCTTACTGAAAGCTTTTAGATATCAACCCTCAAATTTAGAGCACAGCCCGTTTAGATTTGTGTTTATGTTTGATTTTCTCACAGTTTTAGAGTAAATGTGTTTTGGTAAATAAATATTTCATATAAAAATTGAAAATAATATTTTTGTGTATTTTTTCCTAGCAATACATGCAAAATCTTACTTCAAGTTCACTTTTTAAAAACATTTCACTTCAGCAATAATCTGCCATGTGCCTTCTTTGAAAAGAGATAAAACTTAACTCTGTGCATTAAGCATTCAATATTTATGACAGTTTAACAGCACAATATCCAAAAACCCCTAGAACAATATATTTTGTTGACTTGTGTCAACATAATCTTACATTATCTTAAATAGTTCCAAGAATGTTTAAATCCAGAGAAATAAGACATTTTAACCATGCGGACCGGATCTGTGCATTGCCTATCAGTGACATCATACCCACGTCACCCCCGTTTTCCGGTTATTTTGTAGAAACCATGGAAACACCAAAGACGCTTTAATATATGATGTGTTTTATTAGACAGGTGAGCAACAGATTGGACACATTATTTGACAGAAAACTAATCATTGTTCTCCATTGTCTGCCTTTGTTTTGAATAAGCGACCTCTAGTGGCGAAAATTACATATTGTGCCTTTAAGCTGGAAATTTCATTCTCAAAAAGTTGATGCTGCATAAATATAATTTAGTACCATAAAATCCCCTAAAAATACAAAAAAATGAAATAAATACAATATTAAAATATAAATATTATTACTGTGTACTGATAACATGGTACTGTGATGATATCAGACAGTTTCAAAAAATAGTTCCTAAAAATTTCATTTGGATTAACTAGGTAATAAAACACATTTCTCAGAGGAGTAGAAGTATTCAAATGCTACTGTATGAAAAAGTCCAAAGTCAAAAGTTGATATTATCATCTGATATGATTACTGTGCCATGAAACATTTTGTAAGGCTTAAGCGCTTGGAACTACAGTTATTCTCAAAAGAGCTTCAGCATTCTCAGAGTGTGCCATTTTACCACATGGGCCACCTAAATTAGCCATCTAATGAGTCTGAACTAACAAACCAGAAATACAGAGCTTTCATAAGAGATTGTCACCAGGTCCAGCAAAAGGTGTTAAAAGACACCCAGACGCCCCTCCTCTTTCTCGCTCTCTTTCTCTATATGTTAATAAGGACTGGTGTGGTTTGTGAGTCATATCTGTGTATGACTCAGATCAGATACTCAAACTGTCCTCAGACACTCTCAGCACGCAGCAGCACCTGCTCAAGACGCACATGCTCTAAAATAAACCCTGCCTCTCCATTTTTCCTTCTCACCTCCCCATCTTCCCCCTCTCATTTGGAATCTTGATTCCATTTTTTGTCTACTGCTTTCCTGCTTTTCTTTCTCGCTTTCTTAATCGTATCAATGGATGCAATCAGGTCTGCTTCGGGAGCGTGTCGCGACCCCCGACCGCATGCACACTGAAGTCACTGATTGTGCTTTGTTGAACACGTCTGATGAGATTTGACAGATTACACGCATGCGTTTTTTCTTTTACAAACAGATTTCGCCTTTCACAACCATTTCTTCATGTGCAAAATGAAACAAATTCTCTTCCGTAAAAATCTGCAGCGTGTCACAATGTACTGATCAAGGAAAGAGCAACAAATAATACAAAAGCATCTAATGTCATGCTGCATGTCATTTTAATTATCTGGAACATCACATTCAGTTTAACTGCACAGACATCTGAAGGTTGCTCTATCGCCTCCTTGAGGATGGAGGTTCGTTATGTCACTTTTTGCACGTTTTGGTATATTTTCCAGCCATAAAAGAACTGTTCTCCTTCTCCTGCCATTGTTAATTCAAAACTGCAAATGCAAAACAACAGCAACTCAGCCATGAAGTGGTAGGCCACGTAAAATCACAGAGCGGGGTCAGCGCATGCTGAGGGTCACAGTGCACACAGCCCTCCAAACTTCCTGTGGCCTTCAGAAGAGCTCAAGAACAGTGCAGCTCATCCAAGCCCTACATCACCAAGTGCAATGCAAAGTATGGGATGCAGTAAAGCACGCCGCCACTGGACTCTAGAGCAGTAGAGACGTGCTCTCTGGAGTGAATAATCACGCTTCTTTGGGGATGGCCCCTTCCTGTCCCAACATGACTGCGCTCCAGTACACAAAGTGTCGGTCCATAAAGACATGGATGAGTGAGTTTGGTGTGGAGGAACTTGACTGCACAGAGTCCTGACCTCATCCCGATAGAACACCTTTGGGATGAATTAGAGCGGAGACTGCGAGCCAGGCCTTCTCCTCCAACATCAGTGCCTGACCTCACAAATGCGCTTCTAGAAGAATGGTCAAAAATTCCCATAAACACACTCCTAAACCTTGTGGAAAGCCTTCCCAGAAGAGTAGAAGCTGTTATAGCTGCAAAGGGTGGGACAACTCCATATTAAACCCTACGGATTAAGAATGGGATGCCATTAAAGTTCATGTGCATGTAAAGGCAGGCGTCCTAAAACATTTGGCAATACAGTGTATATGTAATGATGTGTCTTAGACACAACATTTTTATAAAACTAAACAAATACAAGTAGTAGGCCTACTACTACACATTTAAAGGCATGTTGAATTGTATTAATATATGTTTTAAACAATCCCTCTCTTTTGCATATAAAATATTTTTGCAGGTGGTATTGAGAATTTCACAATGCATTTAAAAACATAATCGTCCTAGAAATAGGCGTTATTTTCTTTATGTAAAATATATGTTCTTATTTCTTTCTTTCAATCAAGCATGTTCTTGACAGACATGAGATTCTCTTGCATGTGAGATCACATGGTCTGTTTGTGTTAGACACAGTGTGAGTCTGTCTCGTCATCCCCAGAGAGGCCTCCGCATAATTTGAATGATTTATTGATTTGCCTGTAATAGCCCCTGCGTATATTTACTTTATAACCTCTTGGACAGCAGATTGGAAGCATGTAATGAAAGGTGAGGGGGACAAATGCTAAATTTAAAACCAGTGGCATGTCTAGTATTACCTAATCTAAGATGTACAAACACTAATAGAAAAATACAGCACAGCATGAAATATATATATTTTTAAATATGTCCGACATTATATGTGCTCTACTGTGCTATTTTCATTATCAAACAGTATATGCCAAGGTTATTAACATTACCAAGTTTACACTGTTTCAAATACACAGTCAGCCATAATGCTGATCCATGTAAAACAAACAAACATGCATGTACACACGTTTCTTTGCTCCACTGTTGACAAAGGCAAATATATTGCACAAATGCATCTCTGTAATGTACACTGTCGTTCTGTCACTGACATGTGGTTTTGATGCTTTTGTCAACACTATTTTAATACTAGCATCCATTTATTTTTTAGTCTTACACATCATATATATTCATTAGCAAACAATCCATATTTTCCTATTCCATTTAAAAAAAAAAAAAATATGAAGAAAATAAATGTAGATATTGGCAAATCTATATTCAAAAATAGTGAGATATCCAACATTTTCTTTATGACATCTGCCTGATATGGTTCATGTATAATTTAACCCTAATGAATCAGTGTGTCAGCGGTGAAGTGCTAATAAGTTATTAATGATGGAATGACATCACATTTCTAAATACACTCTGATGGTTCAATAACATCCATTTAGAAGAATTTCACTTATAAAATAGTATGGTATGGTATTTTTGTACCGTGATATTACCATAGTAACATCATGGTAAAATAGCAATTTAGACAGTAATTTGAAAGATTTTTGCCATTTTTTACTCTTAAAAATCTGACATGATACTGCAAGCAAGATAAAAAATATTTACATTTAGGCCTATGTACAACGTTACATACTAGAATGAATGCACTATACATAAGCAGAGTATAAAAGACTTCTTAAATGATGCATCGCAAGTAGGTAAGAATGCATGAAAACAGACTAACATCAAAACAGCCGTTATACATTAAACCACACAAAAATAGATTCAAACAGCACCATAGTCTCGGTATCCTCAGCCTCCCCTGAGCTAGAATGTTTACGATCCATCTAGAATAGCTAAAGCGGAGCGCATGTTCAGACCCCCTGCTTTAAGAATGATGGGATGGGACAGCTGCATTACCAACCACTGTTTTGGAAAAGTGTTTAGCATGCCAACAATGCAGACAATTTTCCATGTTAATGGTGCATGGGACATTAGTGACACAGTGCCCAGGGTGAATTGTGCTTACGTTCACTTACTAGTTGCTACCTGACTAAATTAAGGTTAAAGGGATAGTTCAGCCAAAAATGAATGTCATTAATTACTCACCCTCATGTCGTTCCAAACCTGAAAGAATTTTATTCATCTTCAGAACACAAAGATATTTTTATGAAATCTGAGAGATTTCTGTCCATTTCTCCATTGACACAACTAACACTTTGACGCCTAAAAAAGTTCATAGGTTTAGTTCAAATTCTTAGTCCAAATTCTTCCAGAAGCTCAAACGTGCTGCGTAACACGAGAATGAACCTCATTGGCTCTTGAGGAAGCTCAAACGTGCTGCGTAACACGAGAATGAACCTCATTGGTTCTTGAGGAAGCTCAAACGTGCTGCGTAACACGAGAATGAACCTCATTGGCTCTTGAGGAAGCTCAAACGTGCTGCGTAACGAGAATGAACCTCATTGGCTCTTGAGGAAGCTCAAGCGTGCTGCGTAACACAAGAATGAACCTCATTGGCTCTTGAGGAAGCTCAAACGTGCAGCGTAACATGAGAATGAACCTCATTGGCTCTTGAGGAAGCTCAAACGTGCAGCGTAACATGAGAATGAACCTCATTGGCTCTTGAGGAAGCTCAAACGTGCTGCGTAACACGAGAATGAACCTCATTGGCTCTTGAGGAAGCTCAAACGTGCTGCGTAACACGAGAATGAACCTCATTGGCTCTTGAGGAAGCTCAAACGTGCAGCGTAACATGAGAATGAACCTCATTGGCTCTTGAGGAAGCTCAAACGTGCTGCGTAACACGAGAATAAACTTCATTGGTTCTTGAGAAGCTCAAACGTGCTGCGTAACACGAGAATGAACCTCATTGGCTCTTGAGGAAGCTCAAATGTGCTGCGTAACACGAGAATGAACCTCATTGGTTCTTGAGAAGCTCAAACGTGCTGCGTAACACGAGAATGAACCTCATTGGCTCTTGAGGAAGCTCAAATGTGCTGCGTAACGAGAATGAACCTCATTGGTTCTTGAGGAAGCTCAAAGCGTGCAGCGTAACACGAGAATGAACCTCATTGGTTCTTGAGGAAGCTCAAACGTGCTGCGTAACACGAGAATGAACCTCATTAAGCTTTCTCAATCATAACTTGATTATTTACACAATAGCAAGACTTGAAAGTTAACTTAAAATTAGAATGTCAACTTTGAAATTATCAAGCTGATTTCTGTAATTTTATCAGACAGCAATGAATATATTAAAGTGAGACAAATACTAACTCCACAAAACATCACAGAACTCATAAAATGATTATACTCACTAATGTTTGCTGTTGTGTGCCCTTCAAAAATGATGTCACTTCCTGGAGGATGATGTCATTAGGAAATAGCTAATTGTAATTTAAAGGGATAATACAAAAGACACCATCAGGATGGAAAGTGATATTATTAAGCAATTAAAGCAATATTCACAGCCTAAAACTGTTTAGAGCTGAAACAGTTTGTGTAAAGAGAGAGAAGAAAATAAAAATCTATATTGGAAATATTGAAATATATCTTAATAAATTACCAGCTTTTCGTGTTGCAAAATTACAGTAGGCTATCAGCTTAAACCAGGACAAAAAGAGCACAATTATTTAAAACTCACATCAGTGTTCACTTAACTATGAAATATGATTTCCATCTTTAATATTTCTATGTTTACGCATTTGGGCAAAAGAAAACTGCACAACAGCCGTGACCCTGGGAATCTTTGGTCATTTCGCCATACTAATAAACCTCTGTCACCATCTGCCCTCTACTGGTGAAGTCTGACCATCTGGTTTTTAAAGAACATCATTATGGCAATTCACAATTTCCTATATCTTGTTATCTTTTAAAATATATGGATTATAAAGAAAAATATTAGTCAAACAGAAGCAAACTGCGACGCGTTTCCTGCAATAACCTAAGATCATTTTCCGTTGTTTAGACACCATAACCTAGATTTCCCTCTAGCTTCTCCAGAGGAACAAGAGCTGGAGGGGCAGAACCAAAAAAGAGACAGAATCGAGGTCGGAGGAGGAAGGGAGGGAGGGTGAGAAGGAACAAGAGAGAGGTAATGATATAAAACAGACACATTCATTTGACATGCAGCACTGCTCTGACCTGAATGTGCAACATGCAGCCTTCATCCAGACCTGAAAACAGTTGCAACTGATATAAATACAGATAAATAATTCATACACATTTAGAATAATGTAGACCTGAGGCGTGCTAAATTGATATCATGGAGTTGATGTGACTGGGCTGGTCAGCAGATGGAGCTATAGAACAACTGCTCATGAAAAAGACTCATGTTTTGCTACTGAATGCTGTTGGCAAGGTTGACGAGTCTAACATTTCCTATCTTTATTTTGGTTTCGGATAAAACAGAATTTCTCTTTGTACACAAATGAGATTCACTGTCTAGGTACTTTTGTGGCATGTACAAAAGTGCCACGATGCTAATATTTTATAGATGCTACTATTGCTAATATTTCATAGATGATCTTTTTGGAGGCTCTTAAATGTGTGAAATAATTCCCCCTGTCTGTTTCCCATCTTCTTGCAAGAATAGTGTTCTTGTCATGCCATTATAATGCAATCGGCACCTCTATGCAGTTTGATTATTAAAGATCAATCAATATAATTCAGTAATATCATGCATGAAATATTAAATCTTGTTACAGTATGAAAGCGTCTTGAGCACTATGGTATTGTTTGAAATACGACGATTTTAATGGAAAAAATCTAATTAGATATCATTCACATTTAATTGTAAGTCTTATTGCAAAGCATTTCATCATACCATGAACAGAAATCAACACAAGAGCACTTATACAAGGACGGTGGTTTAAAAAAACAATAGCTGGAAAAAAAACTAGCCTAAATAATAAACATTGCAAGCATTATTAAAGAGTAAACACACCTTATAAATATATATAGGCTACAACTGTGCTGGTTAGCGTGGCTCAGTTTGCCCCGCTGGCAGATGTTGTAACTGCACCATTTGTTTCCAAAAAACATCTTTCTTCATCGACTGCCATTTACTTGTATCACAACAAACTTGTATGCAAGCATCATATATCATTTGCTAATATTTCATAGATGATCTACCTTAAACGTGCGAAATATTTCCCCTGTCTGTTTCCCATCTTCTTGCAAGAATAGTGAAGGGTCTGACATTTGACATGTTCTTGACAATGTCATGCCATTATAATGCAATCAGCACCTCTATGCAGTTTGATTATTAAAGATCAATCAATATAATTCAATAAACATACTATAAATATCATGCATGAAATATTAGATCATGTTACAGTATGAAACTGATTAAGATGCATGTGACCAAAGAATGCACCGAACATCTATAGAAGAAGCACTTTATTGCTCATGTAGACCTCTTAAATCAAATCAAAACAAAAAAATTAATATCGGACATGACAAATTGACATTTTTACAAAAGCGAATAAAGAATGATCAAGGGGGAATGTCTTCCATATGCTCCTGCTGTTCTTGGCAGGAAAATGGAATTTTAGTTCAATAAAAACACTATGAACTAGGAAGCCTGGACCACAAAAAGACAGGAAAGCCTTTGGCGTCTTCAACTTCTTGTACAGGATAGTAAAATAAACCCGACCTGTTGAAAAGATGTTATCCAGTTTGACTCCAGAACTGATCTGAAGGGTTTATTATCAAACAGTATTGATATGTGATGAAAGATTCATGGTCAGAAAGTAATAATGCATGTTGAAAGGTTTATGCTCAGAATGTATTAATGCATATACCACAGCAGCAACTAATAGCATTGTTCATATTGTAGGAACGGTCGACTCCTGTCAGCGTATCTGTTGTTTAACCTCCTTAAAGTGCATCCTCTTAAAAAAAACACGATTCATTTTTTAAATGGGAACAACAGGTCACAGAACATCAGTAAACAAAATATAGTATCTTCTCTTACATACAAAACAAATCACACGGTTACAACAATAATAAGGCCAGAAACACCCTTTATGCAAGTACATAAATGCAACACATGTTTTTGCAGTGCTGTAACAAACTTCAGTTTCCTTCCAGAGTTTCCTTCAGTAAGCAGGGCCGTGTACGCTGATGCCCACTGAAGTGCCCCTTACAGCAATGCTAAGAATGTGATGCATATTAAATTGTGTTTTGACACATTTCAGAGTGTAACGACGGCCAAAGCTTGTGTGGCTAGATGTGTTTGTGTTTAGATACCTGTGTAGAGTATGCTTTGGGCCTAATGAGCACTAAAAAAAAGAAAATGCCAAATATAATAAAATAAAATAAAATATCCAGTTATTAAAAATACACACAAAATGATGCAATGTCTCAATCTATCTATCTTACTAGTTGTCTTGCTAGTTAGCTACACTACCATTCAAAAGTTTGGGGTATATATACACTTACCTAAAGGATTATTAGGAACACCTGTTCAATTTCTCATTAATGCAGTTATCTAATCAACCAATCACATGGCAGTTGCTTCAATGCATTTAGGGGTGTGGTCCTGGTCAAGACAATCTCCTGAACTCCAAACTGAATGTCAGAATGGGAAAGAAAGGGGATTTAAGCAATTTTGAGCGTGGCATAGTTGTTGGTGCCAGTCGTGTCGGTCTGAGTATTTCACAATCTGCTCAGTTACTGGGATTTTCACGCACAACCATTTCTAGGGTTTACAAAGAATGATGTGAAAAGGGGAAAAACATCCAGTATGCGGCAGTCCTGTGGGGGAAAATGCCTTGTTGATTCTAGAGGTCAGAGGAGAATAGGCCGACTGATTCAAGCTGATAGAAGAGCAACTTTGACTGAAATAACCACTCAACCGAGATATGCAGCAAAGCATTTGTGAAGCCACAACACGCACAACCTTGAGGCGGATGGGCTACAACAGCAGAAGACCCCACCGGGTACCACTCATCTCCACTACAAATAGGAAAAAGAGGTTACAATTTGCACAAGCTCACAAAAATTGGACAGTTGAAGACTGGAAAAATGTTGCCTGGTCTAATGAGTCTCGATTTCTGTTGAGACATTCAGATGATAGAGTCAGAATTTGGCGTAAACAGAATGAGAACATGGATCCATCATGCCTTATTACCACTGTGCAGGCTGGTGGTGGTGGTGTAATGGTGTGGGGGATGTTTTCTTGGCACACTTTAGGCCCCTCAGTGCCAATTGGGTATCGTTTAAATGCCACGGCCTACCTGAGCATTGTTTCTGACCATGTCCATCCCTTTATGACCACCATGTACCCGTCCTCTGATGGCTACTTCCAGCAGGATAATGCACCATGTCACAAAGCTCCAATCATTTCAAATTGAATTCTTGAACATGACAATGAGTTCACTGAACTAAAATGGCCCCCACAGTCACCAGATCTCAACCCAATAGAGCATCTTTGGGATGTGGTGGAAAGGGAGCTTCATGCCCTGGATGTGCATCCCACAAATCTCCATCAACTGCGAGATGCTATCCTATCAATATGGGCCAACATTTCTAAAGAATGCTTTCAGCACCTTGTTGAATCAATGCCACGTAGAATTAAGGCAGTTCTGAAGGCGAAAGGGGGTCAAACACAGTATTAGTATGGTGTTCCTAATAATCCTTTAGGTGAGTGTACATACACCAATCAGCCATAACATAATGACTATCACTGACGGGTGAAGTGAATAGCACTGATTATCTCTTCATCACGGCTCCTGTTAGTGGGTGAGATATATTAGGCAGCAAGTCAACATTTTGTCCTCAAAGTTGATGTTTTAGAAGCAGGAAAAATGGGCAAGCGTAAGGATTTGAGCAAGTTTGACAAGGGCCAAAATGTGATGGCTAGACGACTGGGTCAGAGCATCTCCAAAACCATCTTGTGGGGTGTTCCCGGTCTGCAGTGGTCAGGATCTATCAAAAGTGCTCCAAGGAAGGAACAGTGGAGAACTGGCCACAGGGTCATGGGCGGCTCAGGCTCATTGATGCACGTGGGGAGCGAAGGCTGGCCCGTGTGGTCGATCAAACAGGCGAGCTACTGGAGCTCAAACTGCTCAAGAAGTTAATGCTGGTTCTGATAGAAAGGTGTCAGAATACACAGTGCATCGCAGTTTGTTGTGTATGGGGCGGCATAGCCGCTGACCAGTCAGGGTGCCCATCCTGACCCGTCCACCGCCGAAAGCACAAGCAGTGCTATATATGCCAGATATATAGATATACATAAATGCAGTTTGGACTATAAAGAATCCTGCAAAATAAATGGTTTCCACAATTTTTTTGAAGCAGCACAACTGTTTTCAATATTGTTAATAATCATAAATGTTTCTTGAGCAGCAAATCCTCATATTAGACTGATTTCTGAAGGATCATGTGACACTGAAGACTGGAGTAATGATGCTGAAAATTCAGCGGTCCTCACAGGAATAAATTACATTTCATAACATATTAAAACAGACAACAGCCATTTACAATTGAAATAATATTTCAAAAATATTACTGTGTTTATTATATTTTTTTATCAAATAAATGCGGCCCTGGTGAGCATTTTCTTAAAAAAAAAAGAAAAATCATACCAACCCCAAACTTTTGAACAATAGTGCCTCGCTAAGTAGTTAACAGCTATTATCTTTTACAAAATAGTATAAAACCTCTCAGACATGAAGGAGCCTCTGGTATTCCTCTGGAACGTCCAGAACCGGTCTGGAATCTGTTGAGGCTCGTGAGCCTTTAGTCTCATTGCGTTCGAAAGGAATTCCTTTGGATTTTTTTCACGGCACAAACGACGTTCAGACACCATGAGAGTAACGGACGTCGCCATGGCCATCACTGGGAATGGTTTAGGTTATGAGCGACACATGAATTCAGCTGTGACGGTGAAGCATGTTTGCATGTGTAAAAAGGTAAACTGTGCCATGAATTTTGGAACGAAGCTGAATTTTCAGTCTGATCGCTTTTTGTTGTCCGCTCCAGCTCAATTCATCACCGTTCATCCATTAAATGACATTTTGATCTGTCTCCACTTCATTGCTTCCATGTCCTAAAGCAAGCCGCTCGAAGTCCTGTCAACATGACAAGCTTGATTCACGTCAGAAATCAGCTGGCCGGATCATCATGGACGTAGATTGGAGCGAATAACTGGGTCCTCGGAAGTGATGCCACTTAATGCCATTGAGCTTGCGGATGTTATGACCCACGGTGTAGTAGATTCCATTAAGGTTGGACAGACCGCAAGCGTCAAACCACCAGCCTGAATGAATGACAAGTGAGAAGAGATTGAGATAAATACTTTAAACAAATTGATAATATTTTAGAATTTAATGCTCACAGGTCTTCACCTAGGGTCTTGATCAGGGTTATTATCGTTACTGAAATAAAACCTATTTTAAAAAATTTTAATAAATGAAAATGACATTTAGTTTAGTTTAGAAAAGTTGGCTTTGGCAACTAAGTGAAATAAGTTTAAGTTGCAGAAATAAAATTACTAACTGGGAATAAATAAAAACTAAAACTGCAATAAAAATAAATTAAATTTAAATGGTAAGACCACACGCCCCAAGTGCACCTGCGCCATGCGCTTCAGACCATGTGCTCAGATCATTAAAATAGGGCCCTTGGAGTTCATTTTATACTCAAAATGACAGATTCATACTAAAAAAAACGATCCATCAAATGTTACGTCACTGTGTATTGTGTGCCAAGCGTGTGTTCAGATGCTGTGTTACTTTAGAAATGGTGTCTACACAATATCTACTGTATTATTAACGTAGATGTTTCTAAGTACAGCATACACTTTAAAAGTGTGGTTTAAGTCAGTGTTTTATTGTTTGAGTAAAAAGTATTGCAAAGGAAACTTGAAGAAATGACTCAACCTTTTACTGGACAAGTTACAGTTACTTATTTTCTTTGTTAATTTTACTTAACTTAGTTAAGTAGAGTTTAATTAATTCCATATGTGAAACTGACTAAAAAATATGCATGCAAAAACTTTTTAAAGTAAATTTGACTAATAGTAAAATATCAGGGGTCTTAATTTTACACCCATGTTTAATTCTGGGAATTTTGTTTAAAAAAAGGTGTTTATAAAGTGTATAATTGTTTGATATTTAAACATTTAACAGGTACAATTGTGTTATATTTTCCACATGAATCAAATGGCTTCAGAAATCTGAGGAGTATAATGCACGATTCGTATGGACTGCTGTTATGCTGCTTTTTGCACCTTTTTGGAGCTTGACAGGCACTTTCACTTAATGAAAAAAAGCAACCTGGAGATTATACAAAATATTTTATTTTGCATTCCACAGAAGAAAGAAAGTCATAGGGTTTTGGAATGACATGAGGGTGAGCAAATAATGACAGGCTTAAAAATTACATCTCCTCAAAACAACCAAAGCCTTTGACCCATCGCTCTCCTCTATATTACGTCTTTTTATTTTTCTCTCTGCAGTCTGTCAGTGTTTCAAAGAGCATGTTATTCCCATTGTGCGGTCGATGTCTCAGCAAGACCTGTCAAAGCAAACTGTGATTCTTCAATAAAAACCAGACTTCCACTCTTCAGAGAGGACACCGTCTATCTAACCCTGATTAAATCAGTATCACCTCCCTCAGTGCATGTTTGGTTTGGACGGGCCGCACAGATGGATCCATCTTTCGATCTTTTGGTTACCATTTGAAATGCAAACATAAAGGGCACTCCAAGGTCTCCAGCCGGTTCGACGGTAATTAACTCCAACAACTTTCAAAATCAATTGCAATGCATGCTATTAAAAAGCTGTTTATCTTGGAGCCCGGAGGTGTGGGATCTGCAGTCGAGTGAAGCCATAGAGTAAATTGTTTGGATAGCGGCCGTTAAAAGCAGGTCTGAACTCTGAATGTGTTTTACATAATTCTGTGACGAGCTTGCGCTTTCTTCGATTAGCAGAGGATCAGAGGGATTTTGCATGACCGTTCCAGGTCACAATTGAAGAAATGTGAGCGAGAGGATATGAATGTAGATGTCTTACGTTCAATAAGCGCTGCTGAGTGCCCATCTACAATCAGATTAGTCTTTATGTAACAGGTATTTAAGTCAAATGACTGTTTAGAGCTATTTGTTCAAATCTGGTGATGTTTTCATCAGTGGGATGAATGAAAATTAACTCTTTCACCGCAGAAAACGATCTGCGTACACCAGAAGATGTTTATGCGCAAAAAGACCAAACATTCAGCAGCTTATAAATCAAAACTTCTGGTGAGATTCTGTTACTGATGGACAAAATACTACACAAAGAGGTAAATGACTGTTGAAGCTTTGATGAATCGATCTACAAGATGAGATGACAACATGGCGAATATAGTGCATCCAGATTACATTCATACTATTTAGAACATATTTTTTTGGTGGTCACAAAGTAAATACTTATACTTAATAAGTCAATACTCAAGAGAGTATGCGATTTCATCCAGCGTCGGATAAAAACATGATTTTTACAGCTTTTTGTTGGAAATGTGTTGATTATAAAATAATGCATGAAGCTAACGTGTTCATTGTTGTTTAAATGCTGAGGCTCTGTTCTTTCTTTCTTTTTTATACTAGGCGGCTGTTGAATGCTTGAATCTGATTGGTTGACGAACATTCTAAAGTGTTCAGTTATTTTCAGGTAAACTCACAACTAAAGTACTGTAGTTCCAGGCAGGTCTTGACCGCATTACAGTTCCATATCACTCCGCCAAATGATCTTCAAATATCTTTACAGCCGACAACAACAAAATAACCAAAACCCACAATGACACTGAGCAAATAAATATAGTAAACAATAGGATAAAAGTGACTAATAATTTCCAATTTTTTTTTGGACAAAATTGCATTTTATCATGAAAGCAAATCTCTTTCTCTCGCTCTCCCACTCAAACCCACACACATACACTACGGACACACACTCGCACAGAAACGTGTTGTCAGCACTGCTCTGACGATTTTATCAGTAAAATAGATTAGCAACTTAAAAGCTACATGACATTTCTCACTAGTGAGGTAATAACGGTGCTGTTCTTGAAGCAGATGAACTTACAAATTCACTATTAGTAGAGACACTGGTGCTGAACACTGTTGAGAGACGCACAGACTCGGGTAATAAAATTAACACACGCTTAATCTCTCTCTTTCTAATAATTGCATTTGTCTATCAGTGGCTCAAACCTCCTAGCTCTAAAATGACGTTTTGGAATTAGCAACGGAGGCTTGGGATGAGATGCATAAGAAATTAGTCCTGCACACAAGAGCGTTTTAAAGACAAAAACCTGACCAATATCTTGAAATAAATCATCTGAGCAATGTTTTGAGGTGTGGTAACCGTAGTATAAGCAGAATAATTGATTCTGCTTCGTCGATTATTAGAAAATAATGCACACCTGAGGTGGTAATGCGGCTGTCGTCAGTTATTCCTTATGTGTTGGCCATTTACATATATTCATACAACAAAATATTCAGGGGCCATGAAAAGTTTGGTGAATATGATCATAATATCACCTTTTTAGTAAACACTAGCAAGGAAAGAGTTAAAGCAACAAAAAGCATCTTTCTTCATTGACGACCATTTAACATACAGCAGTTTTTGATTAAATCAATTGTTTAAAAAAAATCAATAAATATGAATATATTAAGACGTAAAATGGGGGAATCAAATGAATCGATAAATCAAACTTCAAATCGTTTTTGCATGTGCATGTTTGAGCGTGTAGCCCATTATTACCTTCTGTTGCTACAATGCAATATTAATAAAAACAGTAATGTTTTTTTACGCGGTACCATTAATCATTGAAAAAAGTAGCTGGTTAAATGTGGTGTTTATATAGCGCTTTTAACAGACACATGGCCATCCAAAGCGCTTTACATCTTGCCTCACATTCACCCATTCACTCTCTCACTCATTACTTTTCGTTAAGTACTCCTCAACATTGCATCAGTGCACTCAATAATGCTGTTCATATTAATATGTTTTTGAATGAGATCATGTGCAGTAGCTCACCTCCGGTCATCATGAGGGCGCACTTGCAAACGCACTTGTCATTGTCAGCGTCACGAGTGCTGAAGCCTGTGCCATTTGATGCTAAGCTACTTTGCTGTCCTGATGTTCCGCTGTAGCTCCCTATCAAGAGCCTGGAAAAAGAGAAAAACATTCAAAATTACGATTAAGACATGTTGCCGAACATTGTCACATTATCTGAAATATCTCATGAAAAGTATACAGGTGATACCTGTACTGCTGTTTTTCACTGGCCAGCTGAAACTTGTCATACTGAGCATAGGCACCGTTCTCCTCCCAGTCCTTAAGCTCCACTCGGAGGGAGTACTGGGCTTGACTGGTGATCAGGTGAACAGCCTCATTACCCAACCAGTGCTCTCCGCTAGGATCACCAAATCCCTGTGAGAACAACATATAATGAAACTTATGCTGCGTTCCATTCATCTTGCAAAGTTGGGATTTTTAAACTTCCTATTTGGGATGGCAATAAATCTGCACTTGAAGTTAAGTCAAGTCACCTTCATTTATACAGCGCTTTTCACAATATAGATTGTTTCAAAGCATCTTTACAGTGATAATAGGAAATTAATGGAAGAGAGATTGTTTTGGCTGTACATCAGCTCAAGAAAATAGTTATTGTCTAGCTAAAGTAAGTTTTTGATTGATTCATTTCCGTTGTAAATAATCATTAGTAAAGTAAAGGATCATCTCTGTTGCCATTTTGCTTCTTTGTCTTCTTATCACAGCACTTTATGGTTAGATATCAAGTAGTAATATCCCATATCTGACTTTGACTCAAACACGGCTGTTTTGCTTTCTTAAAATAAATTGGTACACTGTCAGTCTTTCAGTACTTGTTTCCCAGAAAAGGGACTTATCATTTTCAGCTTTTTAAATAAATGTCATTTGGCACAAGATTAACAATAAAGGTGGAAAATTGCAGTATTGATTTCCACTGCTGCGGTTTCACAGAATTGCCAGTTTTAAATCCATTTCAGCATATTTAAGCATTTAAAATATCAGAAAAATGTGCCACTATTAAATACACAATGTGCCAAACATTTCAGCTCCTGCCAGTGATGCCAATCTGTCACGAACAATTTAAGACTCTGTGCTTCATTGTGCCGTTTTTGAGTCTGTGTCATCAGAATTATGTCAAGCTTTTAATCAAGTCTTCCCAGCACAGGCGGAAAAACATTTCTGAAATGTCACCATTATCTTTAAAGGGGTCATTAAGTGAGAAATCAAACTTTCCTTGAGCTTTTGACATGTAGAGGTCATTATACTATAAGAATATCCTTTAAGTTTCAGAACTGAAATTTTCCTTGTTAGTCCAAAAACAGCTTTTATTGTAACCAAGCCCAGAGAACCACTCGTTGTGGAATGTGCCTATTTATGACATCATAGATCGGTGAAAGACCGCCTCTGCAGAAGAAGATCAACGCCTACTTCATCATTGCAACTTTGGCCCCGCCCACTGGAGTGTTAGTGAGATGACGAGGAGAGAAGAGCGATACCATACCAACATAACCTTCCAAAGGATCCTTATTTATTCTCAACAATGTGAATGTCTCAGTTGAGCATTATTTATTTGTATTAGCTACATTTCACTGTGGATTCTTTGGTAAATCAATTTCGCCGCAGGCTTTGCAAACAGACTTTTACGATATGGCCTCAACAGTAATGCCACAACATGTAATAACACTCTAAAAAATGCTGGGTTGTTTTAATCCAATGTTGGGTCAAATATGGACTAACCCAGCAGTTGGGTTGTTTTAACCTAGCGATTGGGTTGTTTTAACCCTGCGGTTGGGTTAAATATTTGCTTTAGACAACCCAATCGCTGGGTTAAAACAACCCAATCGCTAGGTTAGTCCATATTTGACCCAACATTGGGTTGTTTTTTACCTAGAATTTTTTAGATGAACTAAAAAACATTTTTGAAGTAAAAATCATACTAATATTATAAGGGCACTACAGGAAACATTATAAAACAATGCAGTTTGTGACTCCTTGCATAATCAATAAAGAGTTTCATCATTGTCTGCAAATGTAATAAGTATCATTTGTCCGTACAATGGCATGCTGTTACAGTGTTCTGTGTGGTTGCTTGACAGTCACATGTAAATGTTATATGATTTTTGGCTTGATGTCCACTTACCAGTTTGTAGTCTTTCCAGCCTTTCTGGAAGTTCACACTTCCATTAGCTCTGCGTTGGAATACTGTCCAGCCACCTCCACTTGTCACCATATCACAAAAGACCTGTCAGAAGCATATGATACATCTCAGTCTCACTCTCTTACATTTGTGCTGCTCCTCGTTCTGAATGTCACAGCCAAGATATATCACACTGATTCCCCATACTTGTGAAAGAACGCATCCCACACCTTGGTTGGCTCCGTCATGTCTCCGATGTAAATGTGGTAGACGCCGCTGGTGTTGTGACCAGATTTATAGGCCTCGGCACAGTCTCGGAAGCGTTGCACGTCTGGTGAGAAGCCTGTGAAGGAAAAATATAGTGACACTGGGGTTCATAATTTGATTTGAAGGCAAGAAACATAATCCTCCAACAAAAGGCCATTGTGGCATAGCCATTCTAGACTAAAATGTGGAACTCTTGTGTAAAGCCAGAATGTGTCATCTGTACATTATTTTTTACAGTTAATTAAAATATTTATTGTTTTGCTCCATAAAGCAATTTTTATTGTTTTTTTTTGTTAACGAAAATTATTTTAAAACGTTTTTTTTATTTTTATTTTTTTAATCTAGTGTTTTACACTTGCGTCGACTACCCTATTCCTTCCCCCGAATGACCCAAATAATGTTTTTTAAAAATTGAGAGTTCATCAGAGTGGTCCAATACCCAAGGATTGTCACATTTGAACCACGAATACATAAAAAATTTAGTTTTGTGGTTGAATTTTTAAAAAGTAACAAATCCTTCCCTAAGGGGTCAATTTGAATGGAATGCAAGGAATGCTTCAGTACACATAGTGCCCCAAAAAACTTTAAACTTATTTGATAACAGTTATTTCCTAAGAGAATGTTTTTAATGTCTGTTAAGTTTAAGTACTAAAACTTAATTAAAGATGAACAAAAATGAATAAAATGAATATTTAAAAAACAAAAAAATGAAAAGAGAAAATATAAAAACGAATTAAAAACAATAAATACTATAATAGCATATTAATGATAAAATAGTGAAATAACACAGATTTGAAATTGACCTAATTAGCATAGATAGAAAGAAGGTGGCAATGACAAAATAACAAAATAAAAATATAATAAAATAATAAAAGTGCTGCTGATGATTAGTCATTATGCAGTATGATGCTGGTTTTTGTGCTGAAACACACACTGTGACAACCAAACGATTTCTCGGGTTTCTCTTGTCAAAAGAACCAGATTTATATTCATTACATGTCCTCAACTTTTCAAATAGAAAGCTAGTGGTCTAGTTTTGGGATGAGTCATTTAAACATTAAACACAATGTGATTGTTCATCTGAGAGAGAGTTTATTTAAAAAATGTAGGCACATTTGGTTCTTCGAGTGAACCTCCACACAGACATTTATAAAATGACATGTCCTCTGTCCATATAAAATGCTGCAGTCTTGATTTAGCTTATCAGTGCGTGTTGTGACGCATGTGAACTTCATCCAAGACATGAGAGAACGCTGCCAAAGACATCACTAGCGAGAGCTTATCCCCTCTCTCTCCATGAATCACGGCTGCTCGATTTATCATTAGTGTCACAGTTAATTAACCAGAACTTTCAGGTCATGTTAAGAATCTGCCACCAGATTTAAAAGCTGTTGTAAGCCCAAGATTCAGACATGACCGTCATTCTCAGCCAGTAACCTTACATTAGAGCTGCACAATTAAACGTTCAAAGATTGCGATCTCGATTCAAACACCCCCGTGGTCTCATTCCTAAACGATTCGCCTGTGTCTTAAACCTTTGACAAAATCACAGCGAACATTTAAATCTGCGTTGGCGCTGCCGCTGACTCAGAGAAAGGGCAGTTGTCATGTTTAGGTATGAAACAGCTTCACAAAGTCTTTTCATATTATCACAGAAGTACTGGCATACAAGTTTATAGTTCGTATATGTGTATGCAATAGATCATCACTTATTTGTAAGTAACTTAACGCTACAAATAAAGATTGTATCGATTACATTGTTACACCAGTAGTGACTGCTAAAAATTTATTTGTCATTGAAAAAAAGAGATTCGTTAAAGTTCATCCAGTAATGAAACAAGTGAAGTATTTATGAGTGAGTCATTGAGTCATTCATGCAAACCGTTTTTTAAATTTTTATTATTCATTCAGATTTATTCAATATTTTAAATAGATTGCAGCCAGGGTTTGTAATTAACACCCGCCAACCCACCAAATGCAGGTAAAAATCAGCTGTTGCAGGTAACACTGTCAAATAACGAGCATATTATGTTTACTCACTTTGCTGGGGAAGTTCATGTAAACCAAATCTGGCAGATTTAGTGCAAACACTCAATTTGTGACTCATCATAATATATATAAAATATATATAAAAATATAATATATATAAAGTTTATTGCCCAGAATCTGCACATACTGTATCTGGCTTACTTGAACACACGTCACTACGCAGATAACGTCACGCTTCGTTCATTTGCACTGAAGCAATAGCGAAGAAAATGTGCAAAACACTTGTTCAGGTGGAACCGGGGATTGAACCACAAACCTTCCGGTTTGTAGATAACCAACATGAACCACTGAGCCACTGCCACCCAATATAGCAAAGTCAGTCATAATGTGGCGTTTGTTTTGTTTCCGCGTTTGATGTTTTTTGATCTCTCCACATAAAATACATTTTTGGTGATGAGGACGAAAGAGGAAGGGAGGAGATGATTTTGCTTGAATAAGAAATTAATGGATAAATCAAATTTTTATAATATATATGTGACGTAAGCTGTGACGTAGTTAATCTGGTTTCTTTCTTTCTTTTTTTTGGGCTAGTATAAGTTCTGAATGGCCAGTGGTAACTTAAAAATTCAGTAGTCAAATTGGCCAGTGAGTGAAAAAGTCAATTTCAAACCCTGACTGCAACAATTAACTTTTTTTTGTCAGAAAATTACAGTTGTCTGTTTAGATGTGAAAAATTGTGTTTTTCAATTTATCCAGAATCGCGCAGCTCTACCTTACATCGTATTCTAACCAGGCGTTGAGTTGTTTTACAGTGAAATGCTGTAGTGATGCCACAAACTAGCTAATCAAAAATTAAAATCGACATGCATTTCTGCTTCCGTAATATGACTTTCTAGTGAAACAGGCCTACTAGCAACCAGCAGCACAGCTGCGCTTCAACTTCATGCACTTCTATGGCATGATAGACAATCTAGGCTACTGTAGACTAATATCCAGAGATAATATTCCACAATTTACGATGATAATCAAATGCAAACATGAAAATTAGAGTATATGTGTAGAGATGTGTTTAAAGCTGCAGTCCGTAAGTTTTGCCTCTTTGTCGCCATCTCTGTTTGAAACCTGCAATTGCAGTTATTTGTGGAATTATCATCTTTACGTGGGTTGTGCATCGGCGGCTCCTCAGCGCGGATGAATCTAATGTTTTGAGGAGTGTGTGTGGCTGTCAGTCACCGCACCGGTGTGGATACTGAGAATCACAGATTCTACATCTTGGAAGTATGACCAAAATACGAATTTTCCCAAAAAAATGTCATCTGAACAAGTAAGTGACATGTCTGCCACTAAATCGTGTTAGCAACGGTGATTAAATCTAATGATCATTTAGCTCGTATCACATCAAGCCATACAAATGATTAATATTGTTATACTTTGTTCTCAAATTGTTAATGTTAACATCAGCATTGCGTGACTGTGTGTATTTAGTGTGTATTAGTGTTACCTGTAGATTTCTGTACAGTCTAATCTTTTGCTTTTGACTACGGGTGAATTTCCAACTGTCACTGATGATTGTCGTTTGGCCCTTTCTGGATTACAATCCACCATCAAAACTATATGTTTAATTATTCCTGCTGTGAGAAAAGGCTATAAATGATCCGCCACCTGCAGCATCCTCACATACGACTTCTAGCCAGACTCCTTCTTTATGTATACAGATGTAACGTTATGATGCAAAGATGAACAGCGCCATGCTCAAATTTCCCATGGAAAGCTACCAGTACCACTCAAATTATAACACATGATTACAAGCTTACCATTGTGAATTGGGCTAAGGTAACTATTTTGGACAATTTTTAACCAAAAAAAAAGTTACAGACTGCAGCTTTCAGTATATATTGATAAGGTTGTGTGCTCTTACCTGTCCCAGAAGACACCATGCCAATAAGTGTGTGTACAGACTTCATGAGCTGCTGATGCTGTCTTTGCAGGGCTGAGTTGTTGCTGCTGGCCGCTCTCAGCTGTCTCTCCAGAGCCGTAATGGCAGCTGTCTGTCTCTTCACCAGGTCCTGCAGTCGCTCTTTCTCCTCCCTTATGTCTTCCAGCTCCGTCCTCTGCTGCGACTCCAGGACTAGGACCTTACTCTCCAAACGACTGGTGGAAACAATAATGTATTCATTAATAACCCCCTTAATGCCCCTTTTTATAATATATAATTACATGTTGTACACAGGCAGAATGTGTTTGTGAAGTTTCAGCTCAAAATACCCCACAGATAATTTACTATACCATGTTGTAAATGCATATTTTTGAGTGGAATGAAAAACATGCATGTATCTTTAAATGCAACTGAGCTGCTGCTCCCCGCCCCCTATTCAGAAGAGGGCGGAGCCGTTACAGCTTGTGCCACTGATACTCTGACAAAAACTAAAACCTCTGTTTGGTTTTGATTATCATCTCTATCGCAGTCGCACTCATGTGACATTGAGGTTCTTCTATGGTTCACAAAGTTCACATAAACACACAGTCGGTTATGTCTGTGAACGTAAACAGCAGGGAAAGAAATCGCATGTGTATATTAGGTCTGTGTATTAAAGAAACAGCAGTGTAATATACAGTGCCAACTGCTATGCTGTTAATATGAATCAAATAAAAGCAACAAACTTTAGTACATTTCTTACTTGAATGCTCTGGTGAGGAGATAAATATGGCGGACTGTGTACAGCTCACTCAGGGCGGGGTCTATGCTAATAGGGCGGAGTCCATCAGCCATTGTGGGCGGAGCCTTTACAAAGATATGTCACATTGCATAGAAACTGCAAACGGCTTATTTCTGTGAGACTGCTTATGATTTATGGGGATTAAAAAAGAGGAGTGTGTGGATTTTTACCATTATAGGGTGGTTGTGTAAACACACAGCTGACACATTTATGTTCAAACACCAAGAAAAATTGAATTTTGCATAACAGGTCCCTTTCGAGTCAAAAGAGAAACCTTTTCAAAGTATCACTAGATGTTTCTGAGAAATTCCTAGAGAGAGCAGAAATTAATGCCAAATGGGACTTTTACAATATGGTGGACATTTCTGAACTAATTAATGGTGTTTGCAACCATTCAAAACATACATCTAAGTATTAAACTGTGGCTCTTTACCCATTCCTCGCCATTTGTACTAAACACATGAATTTGAGCAAAAAACTTCGTTGAGAAGAAGTGTGCCATTTTTTTTTTTTTTGAATACCATAGCAAAATTGCTGGAATATCCTAGTAAGCACCCAGAACACCCTAGCAATGTAAATATGTAGTTATTTCTGCATCAATATAAGTGTAAGTGCCATCCATACAAGCATCATACAGGATCAGTGTATTTGATGTCATAAGGGTGAGATTATCATCTTGAAATGGCCAACTATTGTTAGATTGTTGCTTTAGCTGTTTGCTTGCTACTGTCTAGCGGATTGCAGTGTCATGTGAAATAATCTACTGAACGTTGGGCCTTTGGGAAATGGAGATACAGATTTCCATCAGCGCTGAGCTGAGCTTTATGTAGATTCATGATCTAGTGTCTGGATCAGAGGAGATAGCATGAATCGATCAAATCAAATTTACAGCTGCACAACAATGAGCCACTGCTACAAAAACGAGTTCCTGAGAAGCTCCGCAAAATCCCGCAGACTTCAATCTGTGAGTGATTTAGTGAGCGAGTGTGTGAACGCTGAAAAATAACACCTCCCGAGGGTTTGAGGATGAAAATAACTGGGAAGCAAAGCAAAACT
The DNA here is from genome assembly GCA_023029165.1 of Gobiocypris rarus. Taxonomy (NCBI): domain Eukaryota; kingdom Metazoa; phylum Chordata; class Actinopteri; order Cypriniformes; family Gobionidae; genus Gobiocypris; species Gobiocypris rarus. Next base: position 36,476,586 of record CM040921.1, on the reverse strand, counting down.
TCATCGAGCCATGTAACTGGAGGCTTGCTTTGTTAAATTACAGTAGATATAGTCATTAAGCATGCTTTTGTTGCTAGTGGTTCTCCATGCTTTATGTTTATAAATTGTTCATGATTGATTACACAAATAGTTGTCGCACAATCGATTGGCAAGGACTGTTGAAATCCCTTGCCAGAGTTTGTAATGTGTACACAATGCTGAGCAATTGTTTGCTGCTATTATACTATGAAGCTGACCCTCGCTAAACCCGCATCAATTCTGGGAGCAATTACGAACACTTTCACTTGCACAGTTGTAAGTCGCCTTGGAAAGGTCGAAAACTCTCTGTTCTCACTCATACAGCAAACATGAAATATTGAATAGCTCTGGCTCGTAGCGGTCCACTATAATTACGTCTGATGCCCCCATGCAGCTAAAACATCCGTCGCAACACAGTTCAATTGGTCGTCAAAGTTGAATGACAACAAGTGTTATCTGGTTAATCTAGCGAGAGCCAAGTACAAAGCTTTCTGGGAAAACCCTTTGTCCAGCTCTGGAAGTGTGCAGGGAAACTTGCCTGGGGTCTGCTTTGTGTGCTGTGCTTACTCAGTAGTTATTAAACATTACAAACAATCAATTAAGTGGCTGATTATTTCCCTTTACAAAACCTTTCCCCCTGCTGTGCTCTCAGAGCTGGCCGACTATGGGAAAATATCGGTCTGAGAACAACAAGAGAGACAAAAGTTGTGTGAGGGTGCAGTTGCAGATGCAATCCGACCCTTAAAAATGACCCGCGCTGGAAGATCTTATTGCTCTGTGATTGTTCTGAGTTGTAATGAGCACAATTACATAATGAAGTCCTCCGTTATGATTCATTCGAGTATCATTTGTGTCTTTGATGGTTCTCCTATGACAATATCATGGTAGAAATCTCAAAAATGATAGAATTGTTGACATATTGTATAGAGTATAGAGCTATAAAATGATAGTGGAAGAACTTGGTAAATTTCTCTCCATCTCAATGCTTTTTAGGACTAACAGTTGACATATATTGTTTAGGTTGAAACATTCACATTTAAGGGGTCATGAACTGCATTGTTTTATTGTTTTATAATGCTTATAATGGTAGTATGATTTTTAGTAGGTATTTTTCCTACCCTGATTTTAGCCTCTGATCTGAACGCTCTGAAGGGTGCTGTGAGACTTAAGTGTAAACGCCCACTGCTGTGATTGGCTGCTGTCAGACTTCAGTGTAAACGCCCACTGCTGTGATTGGCTGCTGTCAGACTTCAATGTACACGCCCACTGCTGTGATTGGCTGACATCTTTGCATATGACATAAGTATTACATGTGGAACTCTCTTGAAAATCTTTAACACGTTTTTACTATTACAGCTCTCAAGGTTAACTACTCGTGAAAAGTGTTGATTACAGCATTATATTCAGATCTATATTCAGATGGTGGCATGAAAGGTTGCTGTGATGATCATTGTAGCCGATCACATGTTGAGCTCATGAATGCTGTGATCTCGTCATTGTAACTCGATTTCTGCTCTCTCACGAATACTTTCATCATAACTAACAGAGCAAACACGATGTAAATAAGAGATTTGTTGATTATTACGGGAGTTTTGGTGCGAGTCCAGAACTCAGTCTCTGATAAACTCGCTCTGTTTGATTGACAGCTCCAGAGATTGTAAAGGAGCGTTCTTTGATCGCTTTCTATAATTTAATCACAGTTTAAATAACAGATTATTTTCATCTACTAAGAGACTCAATGTGAAGTTGAGCGTTTAGTCACTGGTTTGATTTACTGACACACAGACAAAGAACATCTGACTGTACATGAATCATATCAGAAATCACTGGTCCTAGATCAGGCATTGTAATTAACACGGTTACTCACATGTTGTGGCATTACTGTCGAGCCACAGTGAAATGTAGCGAATACAAATAAATAATGCTCAACTGAGACATTCACATTGTTGAGAATAAATAAGCACATTCCTAGCGTTAGGATCCTTTGGAAGGTGATGTTATTTTTAGTCCAGTGATCCTGCATCTCTTCTCTCCTCGTCATCTCACTAACACTCCAGTGGGCGGGGCCAAAGTTGCAATGATGAAGTAGGCGTTGATCTTCTTCTATGATAGGCACATTCCACAACGAGTCGTTCTCGGGGCTTGGTTTCAATAAAAGCTGTTTTTGGACTAACAAGGAAGTTTTCAGTTCTGAAAAAATTTTCTCAGTTCTTGACCCCTTTAAACAATCTCTTTAACTTGACTAAAACATTTGCAGTTTTTAATGTACATTGCTCTTGGACTTTGTAAAAAGAAAAAAAAATGTATCAGAGAAATAAACAAAGATATTAACTAAATAGATTTTTAAAAAAGTCTTACCTGTTCTTGTCTCGAAGTTTTGAGATTTCTGAAATCTGCGTTAAGAGCTCCTTCTCCAGTTTGTTTGTTGACAATGAATTCTCTAATAACTGAATTGCAATTCTTGATGTCTGGTTTATAACCTTCAGATGGAATACCAAAAAAAAAAAAAAAAAGGAAATGACAGAAAAGTATGTTGTACATCAGTGATATGTTGGGAAAATATTAGTGCAATTTAAAACTGAATATATTCATTAAAATGTCATTTATTCCTGTGATCAAAGCTGAATTTTCAGCATCATTCCTTTAGTCTTCAGTGTCACATGATCCTTCAGAAATCATTCTAATATGAGGATTTGCTGCTCAGGAAACATTTCTTAATATTATCAATGTTGAAAACAGCTGTGCTGCATAATATTTTTGTGTTTGAGGATGAATAGAAAGTTCATGACCATTTTAATTCATCCTTGGTTAATACAAGTATAAATTTACACTAATCCAAACTCCAAACTTTTGAATGGTAGTTGTATTTAATGACACTGATGAAGTATGCATTCCTGCATTTCTATGATGTGATTACCTTGGCCTCGACCACATTGAGTTTCCTGGTTTGCTCAGCGGTCTGGGTGAGCAGATTGGTGCCGATCTCCAGCATAGTGGCCGTCTGGTTATGGACAGCATCAGCTTGAATATGCACCATCCCCGTCTTCTGCTGGATGTAATTTTCTAACTGTTGAGCAAGGGAAAGAAAATTATGATATTGCATTTTGCTTAAAGAAAAGTTTTGAATGACCCTCAAAGCACAATACATGCCAGGATCTCTTGACAGAAGGAGGAGAATGAGATTTGTTGCATATTGTCACTGTATTATGTGTATTTCCAGTCTCATGGCCGTTGTTTGCATGTACACTGGTGGTCAGAATTATTGGCACCCCTGTTAAATATGATCAAAGATGGCTGTAAAAATAAGGGACCTATCATACAATTCAACGCCAGAACTGCAACGCAAGTGTTTTTTGCTAGTTTCAGCTATTTTCACATCCATTGTGCAAATGGACTGGTCAGCTCGTTAAAATATGGCCCAAAATCTGCATTGTTTATCCGTTTTAAACAAAGCCCAGCTCTTCACTTCAGTTCATCACTCATTCTCTATGGGTTCAGGTCAGGGACTGGGACAGCCATGGCAGTGGCAGAAGCTTCATTTTGTGTTCAGTGACACATTTGTGTTGATTTTGATGTTTGTTTTGGATTATTGTCCTGACGGAAGATCCAACCACGGCCCATTATAAGATTTCCAGCAGATGCCGGCAGGTTTTGACCTTGATGTCCAGACCTCCAGCAAAAAAAAAAGGGCCATAACATTAAAGATCCAGCGGTGTATTTAACCGTGGGCATGGGGTACTTTTATCCCTGTTTGCACCATCTCGTGGGTTTGTTTCTGGATGAGCGTGGAGGATTTTTCTTGAAGCCCTCCCAAACAACCTGTGGTGATGTAGGGGCTGTTTGATCATTTATTTTAGTCTTTCTGACCCCAAGACTGAACTAATCTGTGATTCTCTGATCCTCGGAGAGTCTTTGTCCACTCAAACTCGATAGAGAAACACGTCGTCTTCCAGGCAGATTCAGAACATCTTTAGGTGATTGGAATTTCCTAATTATTGCCCTGATGGTGGAAATAGGGATTTTCAAAGCTTTAGCTGCTTACTTACAGCCACTTTCTATTTTGAGAAGCTCAACAATCTTTTGCTGCACATTCTGTGGATTTCCTCATTGTGATGAATGATTAAGGGAATTTGGCCTTTGTGTTTCCTCATATTTATACTCCTGTGGAACAAGACATCATAGCTGGACAATTTCATCCTCCTAGTCACTATGATTTGCTAAACATTTAAATATTAATGGTAATATATTTTAAAGATATTTTACTCATAAAAATTCTAGGGGTGCCAATAATTGTGGCCAGCATGTTTTGGAGAAAAGCATTTATTTCACAATCTGATTTACCCCCAACTTTTAATTATTTTACTTCAATGAAAGGTTAGACTATGACTAATATAAGGTTAGATTTTTGTGAATTTTTGGAATGAAAGATCAAAAGGATAAACAATGCAGATTTATTTTTCCAGCCATCTTTGATCATATTTACCAGGGGTGCCAATAATTCTGACCACAACTGTAACTATATACAGTCATTTCATGATTCAGAAGGGTCTTACGAGGGCCCCTTCTGTGTCTGTGATGTGTCCTCAACTGTGTGGACTCAAAAGCTGGACAGATTATCAAACACAGTGTTTTTTCCCTGGCCAGTGGGTTTTAATTCCTCAGGGAGAAGACCCAGTGCCAGGCAAAGGTGCGGTATAGTGACCCTCTTAGTCCCAAAAGACTCTGAGCTCTGCAAAAATAAATATGGCATCACCAAGATGGAGAGGCCCCTGAGAGAAGGACTAATGAAGGATAATTTTACCACAATGGAAATAAACAGGTTAAACCCTGAGGGAAAGGCATGTGCTTTATGTGGTCCGTCAGAATAAAGATGTAGAGACTGTCTGTTAGAAATATATAACAGTGATATTTTCTCCAACGCACACTCAATGCCCTGGCATTTATGCTTCTGTTTATTATAGTCATAATTAAGACATGATGGTTGGTTTACAAAAAGTAATTAACGTAAACAAGAATGCAAAAGGTTGGGGTTTCTTCTGTTGCTGTTGACTCCCCAAAGACGCAGTGTGCCCTGACCGATTAATTGACCCGAGCTTCCTGCCTTGGATTAAAATCACATAGGACGAGTCCAGCTTGGGAACGCTGATCTGGATTCAGTTGGATCAGCTTTACAAGCATTAACCAAAACCAGATGTTTCATCTCGGTGTGACTGCAGCTTCCTGTGATGAACTGTAAGTCACCAGCGATGTGAAGGTAAAGTGTTTCGGAGCTGCTTTCTGCTGACTAGCGTTTGAGTCATTGCGATCTGCATACAGTCCCGACACGGACGATCATTCATATGCACCGCAGATGTTTACAAGAGATCTCTTCAGAAAGACTGTTTGCTTCATAAAGATTCATGCAGATTACATCATTTTCAAAAACAAAACAGCATGAATTCCAGTAAGCGTTTCGTGATGGCCTCTCACAATGACAATGAATCATGGTTTTGTTTTAAAACTAGTTACAGTTTTGTCATTTAGCTGACAAAGTGATTTACAGTACACTTACAGAGCAACCTGGGGTTAAGTGTTTTGCTCAAGGGAACATTGGTAATAGTTCATGGATCAACCCATGTGGGGTTTGGACGTATAACTTTTCTGTTAACAGCCCAGATTTTGAGCCACTAGAATATATTATGGGTTACATGAGGACAAATACTGAATTACAAGGCTTGAAGAAAAATGTAGTATCATAGTTTAGTATTACACATAAATTCCCGTAATAATCTATTTCCCCGTAATAATCTATTTCCCCGCCAAACACAGAATTTTCTGGGTTTCTGTGTTTCCACTGTTATACTCTAGGGGGCGCTATTTCACATCTTCTAAATGAGTACAGAATCTCCTGATCAAAATACAAGTGAAGAAGACGCAAAAAAACAAGCAATCATATGTAATCATATGCATATGTAAAATAACATGATCATCAACATTAAACATTATATAAATCAAAACTATCTAATGTTAACCGACCCATAATGAGCTACAGGACTGAAGCTTTGGGGTCTCGATGGACTCGATCTACTCCATCTGTGTTTGATCATCGCTCTGAATCTGATCTGGATACAGTCTTTCACAAAAACGTGATTTTCTCATGTTTTTTGTTCAAAATTTTGCTTTTTTATGAAACTTACCCATATTCAAGTGTTGATAAAAAAGGAATGCAAATTAAAAGCAGATAATCAATAAAAAAGAAAGACAATTCAGCTTTGCATCACAGGAATAAATCAAATTTGAATAAATATATTTAAACAGAAAGGTTTTTAATTGTTGTAATATTTCCCAATATATATACTGTATATGATTTTATTGCGCTAATTTTGTGCTAGTCATTGTTGAAAACAGTCGTGCTGCTTAATATTTTGGCGGCAACTTATAAAAGTTACTTATAATAAATAAAATATAATAATAAAAATTAATAAATAAAATGCTAACACATAAAAAAAAGAAAATACAGAGGATTATCATATGATATTACATATTACATGTACATATAACGATTTATACAGACTGAATCATTAAAAAAATTAAAAAATCCATAAATTCTGCATAAATTCCAGTATTTATTCACGGCCTCTTATAATGGAAATAAGTCATTGTGTTTTTACGCTTTTGCCATTTAGGTGATTTACAGTACATCTATAAATAAAGAAAGAACGTATAATGTTAACATTTATTACATTATTAAATAATTGAATAAATAATGATTAATACATGCAAAGCAAAATCACAAGCAAAGTAAACATTCTTCAGAATCTGTTCACCAGCAGAATAAGAGAGACGCTGCACTCTTAGGTCAACATGAAATCAAAATACACTCTATATTTACTTTCTTAAACATGTTCCTGATCTTATTGCGTAAGATTCATCAGTTATTTTAAAGAAAAAAACTGTTTGTCTTCGTAATCTTTCATCAAAATGTAATAACTTGCTCTGCCTCTGAAACAACTTGCCTTTTCGGGTGACGTCAAAGTTCAGGCCTGCCACCACTTTTCACAATGCAATCCCTTCCCAAGTCTTATATTAAATTTGTTATCATTATAGAAGTAAAATGTGTTGTGAACGCTGTTTTCTAAACCAAAGAACCAGTTTAACTCTCAATCTGTACCACCAGAACATCTCAGAAAGAGAGGACGGCAGGAACACAGAGAGATTACTTGATTAACCTTCTCATTAAAGCAGTAGCAAAGCAAACATCCGAGCATGTAGATCTCTCCCTGCAGGACGTCTGCACCTCCACATCGACTTAATCTCCTCTGATCCAGACTCCCTCTCTGGGGTCCGCTGCCATCTCTGACCCTTCATCCGACATCCACCGCACACCACGAGAAACTCACCAGCCTACAAAACCATCAGCACCTTCCTTCCACCTTCCTTCCGTCTGATTCCGGCCTAGCACAACGTTTAGCTTTCAACCTACTCTTCTTTTTCATCCTGCAGGGCTATTTCTCTGGACACACTCAGAAGAGCAGAATTTGTTTATGGCTGGCTGGTGGAATGCAGCGGATTATTGTAAAGTATTAATTTCCTAACGAGGATTATTGAGCATAACAGACAGGAGGATTCTCAAAACTCCTTCTAAACAGAGATGGAAATATGCTAATAATAATGTTTGGTTAAAACTAATGGACCATTCAGATTTGCTGCATGTCTTCGAAAGATACTGTGGAAAAGCCAAGATGTGTTTAAAAGTGAGAAATGTATATTTATAAATAGGTTAGTTCAGACAAAAATGACACTATAATGTTAATTTACTTCACTACTATCTTTACTACACAATGCAAGTGAATGGCCACTTCAGTGAATGAGAAACTTCAAAAAGCATCATGCATCATCAGGACTATAACAAGCTTATTCACCGGAAGTGACAATACTATTCCTAAAATGTACATAAACCCCGCCCCCAGGAACATGCAACAAAATGGGGTGGGGCCATATTGAGAAGAGGAAGAGTTGTTGTAGTCGAACACATTTGGGAGTCTGCTCAAGCTGTCCCATCCGTCTTTTCACATTTAGTGCAATGCAGATATTCTCTGGCTAATCTTACAACAGTTCCCACACGAACAATATATAGATTATCTTGAATATGTTAATCAATGACTTGAAGATAGTAACTCCACATCAGCCATAAATTCATCAACTATCCATTCAGAAACGTCCTGTCTCATTCTACATGTCGTCACTTCTTCTTGAGTCTCTCCATCATTGTCTGACTCCAGTTATTTTTTACATAAAAGGCTGAGCAGATTCTGACATTTTCAGTGTGTCTGCATGAGATAATCGGAGCTGCTAACGCAAGCTCTTGAAGCTCCGCCCTCTTCTTGAAAGGGGGCGGAGAGCAGTGGCTCATTTGCATTTAAAGGGACACACACACAAACGGCACGTTTTTGCTCACCCTCAAAAAGTGACAATTTTAACTTGCTATAAAAAATATTTGTGGGGTATTTTGAGCTAAAACTTTACATACACACTCTGTGGACATCAGAGACTTATTTTACATCTTGTTAAAGGACCCCTTTAACAACCGCTATTGATGATGCACATGGAAATTTGGCTGATCCTTGATCAGCAATGCAAAGTTGATTCCATGTTAATTTTTATCTAATATTTATTGTTTTTTTAAATATTGTAGATTTATGTAGCAAATGAGAATCGACAAACTTATACATTATTAAAAACATTATTTTACCTATTGTATTTGTATCAGTATCGTGTGTGGTATACACACATTTATAAGATTTTTAAACAAAATAGACCATTTTTATGATTTACCCTATATATTGGTACAACACGTGTACATTTTACTACCTAAAAAATACACATTAGAACCTTTTTAAGCTTTTGCATCATTTTTTTTCTGAGAGTGTATATGATGTGTGCACTATATTTCAGGTCTTCTGAAGTCAGACTGACATTTTTCTGTAAAAATTTAGCTTGACAACTGTGGTCACCCTTCACTTTCACCAGTTGAACATAAGAATATAAATTTCTCCTTTTTTTCGAGACATGCGGGTTTGGAACGACATGAGGGTGAGTAAATGATGACAATTTCCATTTTTGGGAGAACTATCCCTTTCATGTAACTGTAACAGACTAAAACAACACAAATACACTGTCAATGGTTAGCCTTTTTAACACATTTGATTGTGTTCTCATCAAACGTTCTTGGAATCCGAGATTTACCGCATGTTTACACGGCAAGAAAGCGGTCTACAGTGTAGACAACCTCATGAATTATAATGGGAATGTTCTAGTTTTATTGTGTCATGTTTCTCACTGTCATTATAAACAGCGTTTAAGCCTGCAGAAATAGCCTGAATTGCATGTCGATCAGATTTTAGTGGCTGTGAAATAGAGGCTGATGTGTAACTTGAGCTGTATTTTTCCTGTCAGGATTTGCTTGGACATTCCCTACTATATAGGCACAGAAAGACCAAAGATTGTTATTAATCTAAAAGATTGTAAAAATGATCAATTATGTGGCGATACTGACAGGTTTCTAATCACAGAGCTGTGAAGAAGTGTTGGCTACAGGTCAGTATTTTGCTCAGGAAGTCAGGAATTCATCAAATACTGACCAAAGTGTCAATCACAATCACACAAGTCAAAATGTTCGTTTAGTCTAAAATGTTGAGAAAAAAAAGATAACTTTACTTGCGAAGCAACACTGCATAAGATAATAAAGGGGTCATGAACTGGCAAATCCAATTTTCCTTGAGCTTTTGACATAGAAGAGGTCATCATACTATAAGAATATCCTGTAAGTTTCAGAACTCAAAACTTCCTTGTTAGTCCAAAAACAGCTTTTATTGAAACCTTCTTCTGCAGAAGAAGATCAACGCCCACTTCATCACTGTAGCTTTGGCCCCGCCCACTGGAGTGTTAGTGAGATGACGAGGAGAGAAGAGATACAGGATCACTGGACTAAAAATAACATCACCTTCCAAAGGATCTTAACGCTAGGAATGTGCTTATTTTTTCTCAACATTGTGAATGTCTTAGTTGAGCATTATTTATTTGTGTTCGCTACATTTCACTGTGGATTCTTTGGGAAATCAGTCGCAATTTCAAAGCAGGATTTGCAAACAGACTGAACTCGACAGTAATGCCACAACATGTGAGTAACCGCGTTAATTCTAATGCCTGATCTGAGACCAGTGATTTCTGATATGATTCATGTACAGTCAGATGTTCTTTCTCTGTGTGTCAGTAAATCAAACCAGTGACTAAACGCTCAACTTCACATTGTGTCTCTTAGTAGATGAAAATAATCTGTTATTTAAACTGTGAGAGAGAGAGAGAGAGAGAGAGAGAGAGAGAGAGAGTGAGAGAGTGACTGAGTTCTGGACTAGTGCCAAAACTCGTTATAATCAACAAATCTCTTATTTACATCGTGTTTGCTCTGTTAGTTATGATGAAAGTATTCGTGAGAGAGCAGAAATCGAGTTACAATGACGAGATCACAGCATTCATGAGCTCAACATGTGATCGGCTACAATGATCATCACTGCAACCTTTCATGGCACAATCTGAATATAATGCTATAGAGCTCAATATAATGCTATAATCAACACTTTTCACGAGTAGTTAACCTTGAGAGCTGTAATAGTAAAAACGTGCTAAACGTTTTTGAGAGGGTTCCACATGTAATACTCGCTATTTCATATAAAAGGTTTCAGCCAATCACAGCAGTGGGCGTTTACACTGAAGTCTCACAGCAGCCAATCACAGCAGTGGGCGTTTACACTGAAGTCTCACTGCAGCCAATCACAGCAGTGGCCGTTTACACTGAAGTCTCACAGCAGCCAATCACAGCAGTGGGCGTTTACATTGAAGTCTCACAGCAGACACGCCCCTTCAAACAGAGCGTTCAAATCAAAGGGATACAATTAGGGTGGGAAAAATTCCTTTTATTTTAAATTATGAACATTTTTTATGCAAAAATCATACTAACATTATAAGTGCACCACAGGAAATATTATAAAACAATAAATCACTGCAGTTCATGACCCCTTTAAAACTTGTTTTCATAGAATATATCTTTGCTATAGCTAGATGATTACACTGGACTAAATCAAAAGAGTATGTGATGTTGCTTGAGTGCCACACATAAGCTACGAGTCTGACACGAGTCAGTTATTTTTACTGTCTTTTGCTTTATTCATTTTGGCAGAGGTTTTCAAAAAGGAAGAGCCTTTGTTCACCCTTAACTGTAGTGCATACTGTTCACTTTAGTGCTTTTAGGGGTCACCGCACCAGATTTGACAACACATCATGTCAAATTAGGTCTGACAGGGTAGAAGACCTGCAGAGGGAAACTGTTTTTCTTTGTGAGGGTGAACGGGAATGTGTATCTTGATTATTTTACTCTTTTACATAATAATAGTGATACTGATCTTCTGTATGCATTTCAGCAGGATATTCAGTGGAACGCGCTATATAGAAACATTTTTGACAGGCCGTGCAGAGAAAAGTGCCGGTGCTGTCTAGGGTCCTTCTGGAATCTTTTCCATAAATTCTGTGTGG
>CM040921.1:36442500-36462500 GCA_023029165.1 Gobiocypris rarus | reverse complement strand
ATGATGTCACAAATGATGTCACAGGGTCAATGCAGCTAGCTATCAGGAGATTTTGGAGCACTTCATGCTTCCATCTGCTGAAAAGCTTTATGGAGATGAAGATTTGGTTTTTCAGCACGACCTGGCACCTGCTCACAGTGCCAAAACCACTGGTAAATGTTTTACTGACCATGGTATTACTGTGCTCAACTGGCCTGCCAACTCTCCTGACCTGAACCCCATAGAGAATCTGTGGGATATTGTGAAGAGAAAGTTGAGAGATGCAAGACCCAACACTCTGGATGAGCTTAAGGCCGCTATCGAAGCATCCTGGGCCTCCATAACACCTCAGCAGTGCCACAGGCTGATTGCCTCCATGCCACGCCACATTGAAGCAGTCATTTCTGCAAAAGGATTCCCCACCAAGTATTGAGTGCATAACTGAACATAATTATTTGAAGGTTAACTTTTTGTATTAAAACACTTTTCTTTTATTGGTCGGATGAAATATGCTAATTTTTTTAGATGAGCTGTATGCCAAAATCATCAGTATTAAAACAATAAAAGACCTGAAATATTTCAGTTGGTGTGCAATGAATCTAAAATATATTACATTTTAATTTTATCATTACATTATGGAAAATAATGAACTTTTATCACAATATGCTAATTTTTTTAGAAGGACCTGTATATATATATATATATGATTTTTTTTCTCTATAAATCTTAAAACAGGCAGATTTTTGTTGTTGTTGAGTGTTTTATGTTTTATTATACACAAGTTGTTTTCTACTCATTATATTACAATTATTATGACTATATTGCTGTAGATGTATTATTTATTTATGTATTAATATTTAATTTTAATACATTTTTTATTAATTTATTTATGTTAAACTTTAAATCTGTAATCTTTCTTCAGTTAATCTAAGATAAATTGTTGAATCTTATTTTTTATTATTTATTTTCACACTGTTTTTCTTCAGATTTTTCTAGCTCTAAAACACGCTGTTTATAATTTTTCTATTCATCAAAAAATCCTGAAAAACGTATCAGTTTCCACAAAAATATGAAGCAGCACAACTGTTTTCAACACTGATAATAAGAAATGTTTCTTGAGCAGCAAATCAGGATCATGTGACACTGAAGACTGAAGTAATGATGCTGAAAATTCAGGAATAAATTACAGCTTGAAATATATTCACATAGAAAACTGTTGTTTTAAATTGGAATAATATTTCCAAATTTGTAATCAAATAAATGCAGCATAAGAGACAAATCTTACCGTCCCCAAAAACTTTTGAACAGAAGTGTACATGTATAAACAGAAAGTCTTTATTAGAACCTTAAAGGAATATTTCACCCAAAAACATCAAATCTGTCATCATGTACACCCTCATTTTAGGTTGACCTAAAACACTTTACTAATAGTATCCTGTAAAGTTTGTAGAGTTTTTATTTTAATGTTCTACAGGGGTATTTTATCCTAAATGTAATACTCCTTTTGGGAACCATGTCTTAAATGATTGAGTTTTGGTTACTTCAGAATTCTCCAAGAGAATTCCCTTTAGAATTGGTTCCAAATAATGATAGAAATTCCAATAGGCATCTTTGACTAGACCTTTTCAGAAGGCTCTTGTAAATGGGGACTGTGTATGGTGGCATTGAGCCACTAATCCGTTATGACAGTGTGCTGTGACGGGACAGGAATGTCCACATAGGAAACAGACTGAACAGGAATATTTCCAGCTAAATATGCTAAATCATGTGGGGATGTGACAACAAGTTGTTTTCTCAGACAGCAATACTAGATACTCATTTGTCATTAATAATGCACCGGATGTTTTTGTACATATGATTAACATTCATCACACAGGCAGCATCCAGAGAGAGACCGGATACTCAGAAAAGGAAAGAGTGGGATGTTATGTGCCCCTCAATAGCTAAAGTGTTTGGCCTGATGTCACAGGGGAACCCTGTTGAGTGCGCCTGTGTGTAATGTTCATACACATATGCGTGGAGTCTGGAATATCTCCAATTTTCCCTTTACACTACAACCCAATTGCTCAAACATTCACAGGCCAAAGAGAATCTACACACAGAAAACACAGAGAGGCTTTTAAAGGACACAAAGATTCTGCCTCTATTCTCCTGTACTGAATGCCCCAAAAATAGCCCCGGGTCTGAGAACATCCTATTTCTAATTCAATCAGCATGGCTTCAGAGAGCCGTGCCACTGTCACAGCCACTGGAGACTTCAACAGCACTGACGCTTCACAGATTCTTCCCTCTGACACATACTCAACCAGATACTACGATGACTAAACAATATTTCCAAATTGATACTGTATAAAGAGACTGGGGCTAGTTGTCACATGGAGGACTAACTAGGCCTATAGGTTTTAAAAGGTTAGTTCACCCAAAAATTAAAATGTGGTTGTTAATTCCTCACCCTCATGTCATTCCAAACCCTTGAGACCTTCGTTCATCTTTGGAGCACAAATGAAGATATTTCTGATTAAATCTGAGAGCTCTCTGACCCTTCCATAGACTGCAATGTTATTACCACTTTCAAGGCGCTGAAAGGAAGTAAAGACATCGCTAAAATATTCCATGTGACTCCAGTGGTTCAACCTTAATGTTATGAAGCGACGAGAAAAGTTTTTGTGCGCAAAAAAACAAACAAAAATAACAACTTTCTTCTCTTCCATATCAGTCTCTAACACTGTTCACGTAATACAGTGCAGCGCTTCCGGATTCAACGTCAGAACGCTGGCTCACTATTGGCCAACGCTGTTCACATGAGCACAACGATGTATGCATGATACTGACAGCCAATAATGAGCCAGCGTATTTTACGAGTAGCCCAATTCATATGAACTTTCTTAAATGACCGTGTTTTGGATGTAATGTGCAATTAACCAATCAGAGTTTCATCTCCCATTCCCTTTAAAAGCCAGTTGCGTTTGCACCATGGCGGATTCGCTACTACATGGTGGAATTTGAAAGCGGAAAGACTGAACACTTTTATTTTTAATATTTGGCATGTGTGTGTGTGCGGCTGTAAGTCCCTGTGTGTGTAATAAGCAGAGTGTACGCGCGTTGTGCACCGCCTATAGGCGCATATTACTAACGTGGTCTTTAAATAACACAAAAAATACTGCGCTATTGACTTTAGACCAGGTTTTTGGTCAATAATACGGTTGTTTTTAGTTCCTCGAAATAGCAACGTGCCAACAATGTGCCTGGTTTTCAGACCAGCATACCCATGGGTGAACAGGATGTGAATATGATAACAGCGTTGGGCTGAAATTAGACAAAGAGTGTTTTCACACCTGAAAGTCCACACCAAGGTCCGAACCAAAGTTCACGTTTTGATACATTTTATACATTCGGTTCGTTTTAGTTTGGTTTCACACTGCGATAACGCGAGCGTACTTTACATGACATACTTGCGTCCAGTCGTCATCAGTTATGTGGGCTGCATCTTAACATTGATTGGTTTGTTAGCGGACGTGCGTCTGACGTCAGCGTCAATTCAGCAGGTAACTTTGACAAGATGAATGAAGTGAACAGCTGTCATTGCTATGGCATTACTATCTGCAGCACCAGCTATATTCACACTAGTTCAAATTCGCCAAATGAACGTCCCCGTTGTGCAAAAATTTTATCGCCGCCGACAGGAAAGGAGCAGAAGACTCAGACCATATTTTAATTTGGAGGTCTCCTCCTCTCCCCATGTGCTACCACGGCTCATTTTTCCTGCTATCTTCTGTGACAGTTCTGGTGGTTCTGTCTTCTTCTGTTGTTTGGGGTATGCGGGAACCACCGGAACATCCTGGAAATGGTCTGAAAGTCCGAACCACACAGACAATGCTTTCACACACTCTCAGAAAAAAAGGTACATTGGAGGTACAATTTTGTTCCTTGGGGAACCAAACAACAGTACCGTTAAAGGTACACAATTGGTCCTTAGGGTACAATTATACCATTGTTTTCCTCTGCTTAGAGCAGGGGTAGGCAAGTTCAGTCCTAGAGAGTCGCTGTCCTGGAGAGTTTGGCTCCAACCCTGAAAGACGTCTATAGAAGCTCTTATTGAGAATTAACAGGTTCAGATTTTGATGTTTTATTGAAAAAGTTTGGTCACCATTATGGAGATCAGTGTTTCCTTTAGTTGGTCAGTTTGACTTGAAATTTAAGTGAGTTTGTGGTTTTTGTTACAGTGTAAACAAAACACATAATTGTTCAAAACAAAGAAGCCATGAACAAACTGTATCATGAAGAATAATGTTTGACTAAACTCATCACTGAATAAAAATAATAATAAAGAATATTCGCCAACAATACTTTCTTGCCACAGATCAGATGTTCTGAATTTTGATTTTTAAACACATTCTAAGGGGGCAAAGTTTAGACGCACACAGATATCAAGAATCAGCATATGAATCTCAACAATGGTGACATACTTAATGCTGCAATGCATGCTGGGAGCCACACGTTTTATACTATGGTGGCTTAGATGGGTTGGAGCTAAACTCTGGAGGATATCAAATCTCAAGGGCTGAACTTGTCTACCCCTGATTTAGAGGTACAAAAATTTACCCTTAAGGGTAACGGCCACTTGTACCTCAAAAGGTACAATTTTGAACTCTTTTTTTTTTGACAGTGCACTAGCAACGAGCCAAACCTTTGTTAAGTTTGATCCGGACCGAAACTACCTCTTTTCGTCGACCAAATTTCATCTGTTTGGTCCGGACCGTGGTCCGAGGGAAATTTCACACCTGTCATTTTGATTCAGACCAAACAAAAAAAAAAGTCAGAAAATCCAGACTAAACAAGCTAGGTGTGAAAACGCCCAAAAACACCTGTGTCGCGCCTGGTGTCACATTGTGCCGGGTGTGTGATAGGGCCCACTGAGTGCGCCGGAAGGGCTGCCTCTTTCAGATTTTAAAGATAAATTAATTCGTACAGTCCCTTAGTTGCCACCAACTTGTGTATTGATGTAACCATACAGAATACACTATATATGATATATGTTGTGGAAGATGATGTAGCTTTCATAACAAAACAAAACAAACTGAATAATATATATTCAATAATGTAATTTATTTTTGACACATTTCTTACCCTATAGAGCGACAAAAAACCCCTGCTATATGGCCTTATCACAGAGTTAAAAAAAAATTAATTGCATCTTTTGTGTGAAAAAATGATGTAAGTTGAGTAACCTCAAACTGAGAGATATCCACTAGTATACTATGGTCTCTTGCATATATATCTTGCTTATATAATGTTATGGTTCATCATTACAGTATATTTTAAACATCAGTTTTAGAACTGCAATTTTCATTGTAAACTGTTGTAAATTGTTCCTTCTTGGATTAAACAGCAGAATTAGCTTCCGTCTTTCGGACTAGGATTCATAAACAAGCCAAAAAGGACTTGTGGTAAGCCAAATTTACGATTACAGGGATTTGGTTATGACTTTATCATCTGTAAACCCATCACAGATGGTGAGGCTTTAAAGATTATGGAAAGCAAATACAAAATCCAGAGTTGTGCTAAAAGACGTGAAATATACGATGTGCCTGTCAAAGTGAATATATGTTTTACAACACAGTCCGACAATGCGATCTGCCAAGGAGACCTTCAGGGAAGAAAGCAATCCATCATACTCAATAGAATACAAGAAAGGGAAATAGTGGATATAATATGTCATATTTTACACTTTTATTGTACAAAGTCACCATTTCTGGTAATGCAATCAGATAAGGTTGAGAACGATGTGCAGCTGGCAGTACAGATAACATCAACGGCATTATTTATATTCAAGAACCGCTGATTTGAATGAATCATTCGTGTTTATTAACTGAATCAACTGATTCATTGAAACGATTCATTAACAAATTTGACTCTGTCAGTGGATTATGATGCAATGCCGTCGTAGTTCATTGTTAATTCTTGTTATCGGCCTAAAGTGCAATTGTTTCTGTTATATTCAGGGAAGAGTGTAGTGTCAGTTTACGTTTGTTTGTGTAAAGTTATTGAAATGTTAGTGTTTGAATCGTTAAAGTTAGTTACTATTGATGAGAACCTTGTTTGTTTTAATAGCTTGAGGCTTGTTCCATTCTTCATGTGAGTGTGAAGTGCATGATGTTCAGCTAAACAAATAAAGTTCTGTTTGTGCAAAAGTGGACTTTGCGTCATCATAGACCCACAAATTGCCACAGGACAATGGACCAGTACTTTACTTTAGTAACAATTATTTATATTGTAGTTTATATTGATATTAAGAATTAGCCTCTATTTGTCGTTTTTAAACTTAATTTTTATTGTAGTTTATTTGTCATTTTGTAATTTATATAGTTTTAAATAAATATTCAAACTAACAATTATATCAATATATCTCACCATAAAACATACTTTGCGAAATGATTGCAAAGTTTGGGCTGTCAATTTGACACATTAATTTACTGCAATTATTAGAAAAATGAATGGCAATACAATTAATCACCACTTCTGATCTAAACATAAATTATCTGACCATTAGACTGTCCAAAATGAATAGCTTGATTCATGTTAAGTGTTAGTGCTGTCAATTGATATATTTATAGGCCTAATTAATCGCGATAAAAACACTGGAATTTGTTCTATTTTTATTTTGTTATAATTTCAGTTACTCTTAAATTAACTTAAATATTTGTTGTGAAAGAAGGCCAGTATCACAGATACAATACTGACAACTCTATTTAATTGATAAATATACAGAAATGGACTAGTTATCAAACCTTTACAGTCTTAACTGCATAAATTATAAGTTAACTATAGATGAATGCTTATTAAAGCTGCAGTTTTCTCTGTTGCCTTTGTTGTTTGATGAGCATTAATGGCAGAATCCCAGCGGCTGGTTTATTAGGCTGCTGTCACTTTAAGATCTGACGCTGTCACGCGCATCTCATTTCCTCACGACGCTTTCAGTTCATTTAAGACGTTCTTCAACGTGTGTGTGTGTGTGTGTGTGTGTGTGTGTGTAGTCAGGACATTCACAGACAGTGTGTTCTCTTCTGTCTTTCTCTGTGTGTGTGTGTGTGTGTGTGTGTGTGTGTGTGTGTGTGTGTGTGTGTGTGTGTGTCATAGTCAGGACATTCACAGACAGTGTGTTCTCTTCTGTCTTTCTCTGTGTGTGTGTGTGTGTGTGTGTGTGTGTGTGTGTCATAGTCAGGACATTCACAGACAGTGTGTTCTCTTCTGTCTTTCTCTCTCTCTCTGTGTGTGTGTGTGTGTGTGTGTGTGTGTGTGTGTGTGTGTGTGTGTCATAGTCAGGACATTCACAGACAGTGTGTTCTCTTCTGTCTTTCTCTCTCTCTGTGTGTGTGTGTGTGTGTGTGTGTGTGTGTGTGTGTGTGTGTGTGTGTGTGTGTGTGTGTGTGTGTGTGTGTGTGTGTGTGTGTGTGTGTGTGTGTCATAGTCAGGACATTCACAGACAGTGTGTTCTCTTCTGTCTTTCTCTCTCTCTGTGTGTGTGTGTGTGTGTGTGTGTGTGTGTGTGTGTGTGTGTGTGTGTCATAGTCAGGACATTCACAGACAGTGTGTTCTCTTCTGTCTTTCTCTCTGTGTGTGTGTGTGTGTGTGTGTGTGTGTGTGTGTGTGTGTGTGTGTGTGTGTGTGTGTGTGTGTGTGTGTGTGTGTGTGTGTGTGTGTGTGTGTGTGTCATAGTCAGGACATTCACAGACAACGCGTTCTGTGAATGGCATGTGTTAACGCGTTAATTTTGACAGCACCAATATGAAACAAACAATAGTTTGACATTTATTCCATGCCAGAATAATGCTCAGTTTTTTCAGCAAATATTGGTTGATTAAATACAATTAATTAATCAAATTTCTAATACTATAAACAAGCCAGTCCAAAGACTGCTGCTTAATTAGTATGTTCTAATATTGGGCCCATGATTACTCTGAGGTGGAAGGGTTAAGACTATATTTGATTGAGCCAGACTAGACCATCAATTATGATTATCAAAGTTACTGCTTCTATGGAAGACAACCGTGTTTTCTTTGCAATTCAGACGGAGCTGCAACCAATCAGAGAGTGGCTGTTGACCCTGTGGCAGACGGGAGTGCAGCTGTGCAGCGAGAACTGGGGTTCCTCTTTCTCTGAGCTAACATAAACAAACAAACCTAGGGCTAATGCTCCGGGACGAGGAACATCCACATGGACCACACGAGACTGAAGGCCGACTGGGAAAATGGCTAAGAAACGAGCATCATTTGGTCTAAACATCTATAGACTAACTGGATTTATTCAAAGATGGAACTGAAGGGTTTCAGTTATCTTATGATGATGGTATAGATTGAAGCTAATGTTTTGACATTTTGATATTATTAAAGGGATTTCGGTATTGAAACAAAATGGGTTTTTATTTTAGAGTGGCACAAATTATTTAAAATCTAGGGTGGAAAGTTACATTCAGTTTTGATTAAAGAAATTAAAAATGCTGATTATTGTTAATAATAATAAAATAATAAAAATAATAATAATAATAATAATGTGTTAATATAAATGCATAATTTAGCATTTTATACAAAAATTATAATTTAATAGTTTATATAATATAATAATTCTTAATAAATTATAAATAATTTAATTACTTTGGTTTGGCAACATCTGCCCAAACCAAAGTAATAAAATAATGAATATAATAATTTAAAATAATTTATCATTTATAAATGTATAAAAACTAATTTATAGTTTACTTAACTATATATAACTATATATTTATTTATTTATGTCACCAAATATGGATGGATGGACAAAACAGATTGATGAACGGATGATAGATAGATAGATGATAGATAGATAAGATAGACAGACAGACAGACAGACAGACAGACAGACAGACAGACAGACAGACAGACAGACAGACAGACAGATAGATAGATAGATAGATAGATAGATAGATAGATAGATAGATAGATAGATAGATAGATAGATAGATAGATAGATAGATAGATAGATAGATAGATAGATAGATAGATAGATGCATTAGTAATGGAAAAGCCATCTACACATGTGTTTATTATTGATGTGTAGTCATGGAAACGCATGAGTTTTAGAATATCCCATCTGTTGCATCTCTCGTAAAAGCATCCATTTTATTCCATATAATGGATTTTTGCAATTGTGTAATGTGCCGTTGGAAATTCTGGCTGAACCTGCCCAAACTGAAATTTTATACGAAAGTCCTTCACATCGACGAGAGTAACAAGACAGTGTGAAAGAACAGAAGTGCAGCTCAGCTCAACAGATGGTCCAGTACTTGAGGCTTTTTCTGTGCTTGTTGAGGGTTGCAACACTAATGGGTTCTCAAGTGGGGACAGGATAGGTTGAAAGAATCTATTTCCATGTGATCTCCATGTTTGACCCTAAAACCGGATGCACATTTATCTTTTGATGCTTTTGTTATTATTAGTATGCCTTTTTAGGTTTTTAAAGGAGATTGAGGAAGACAGTTATCACAGTTTTGGGCTACTGCATAAGCGCTGGTGGTGGGGGTTAAATTGCTGCAACCAGTTAGTATGAGTTGACTCCGAAAAAATGCCTTTGATCAACCCAAGAAAAAACCCTGCACCACATAAGAACAAACAGCAAAGCTCTAATCACTCATCTGTAATCTGCACAACTGACTGAAAGAAGACCAATGAGCCACTGGTCTGGAATCAGAGTCCAGGTGTGAGGTTCAGTCTCACTGGAGCCTTTAACTTTACCAGGTTAAACTTAAAGAACGCATTGGTTTTAGCTGACAACATGTTATTTAATATGTAACATTGATTTTAATGTAGTCTCAGGCTTTTTTTGCATTGCTTGTTAAAATAAATAAAAAGACGGCATGTAAATGATTAGGGGAATAGCAGAGGTCATTCCATATGTGCACGCTGTAGGGTTGCTAATACCCGATATGATGTGGTTGTAATATGTACAGTACCGGTTAAAAGTTTGGAAACATTACTATTTTTAATCTTTTTGAAATAAGTCTCATGCTCACCAAGGCTGCATTTATTTGATCAAAAATACAGGAAAAACTGTAAAATTGTGAAATATTAAAAAAAATATTTTATTTTAATAGCTTTTAAAATATAATTTATTTCTGTGATCAAAGCTGAATTTTCAGCATCATTACTCCAGTCTTCAGTGTCACATGATCCTTCAGAAATCATTCTGATATGATGATTTGATGCTCAGTTATTATCAATGTTGGAACCTGATTTTTTTTTAGGATTTATTGATGAATAAAAAGTTAAAAAGAACAGCATTTATTCAAAATATAAATATTTTCTAACAATATACTGGCACTTTTTTATAAATTTTAACACATCCTATCTGAATAAAAGTATTTATTTCTTTAAAAAAAGAAAGAAAGAAAAAAATGACTGACCCCAAACTTTTGAATGATTGTGTATATTGTTACAAAATATTTATATTTTAAATAAATGCTGTTTTTTTTTGTTTTTTTACTTTTTATTAATCAAAGAATGATTTCTGAAGGATCATGTGACACTGAAGACTGGAGTAATGATGCTGAATATTCAGCTTTCATCACAGGAATTGAGGAATACATTACATTTTAAAGGATAACTATTATTTTAAATTGAAATACTTATTAATTTCACAACATGACAGTTTTTTCCTGTATTTTTGATCACATAAATGCAGGCTTGATGAGCAGATGAGACTTCTTATAAAAACATTTAAAACAGTAATGTTTCCAAACTTGTTACCGGTACTGAGAATAGGGGAGAGCCTATACACTGGTCAAATTCAGGCCAAATCCCCAAATTTTTCAAAAATGTATCGGGAGCTTGGGAGGTGATCGTCAGCTTGGTTCGCAATTCCTTTTCTCATGATGTGAGCTGTGACCACAGGAGCATCGACAACTGACATGCGGTTTCTCCCAATCGAAAAACATTGCTTGTGAACTTGTACAACAGCAAAAACCGTACCATGTACACCCGTTAAGTGTGCAGTTTCTGCATCTAGTGTTACCAACCGAAACGGAAAAAATAAGGTTGTAGGTTGAGTAGCATGATGTTGAATCTAGATGCATGCACAAGAGCAAAGAATGAGAAGTGCTGACTCAAGAACCCATAGCGTCATGTCTCAGGACACTTGTGATGCTAGACACAGAACATGCTCACTTCAACAATGTTTGCTTTTGTCCCTTATCATTACTGAGACAAACACCAGGATATAAGCATGATAAGGATCCAAGATTATGATACTGTAGCATGATTGTGTAGTTACATGCCATTACAAAGTCAATGAAGTAGAATATAGCATATCAAAATCAATGTAATACCACATTTATCAAAGTATGTTGAGGAAATAATTGCTGTATGTTCCTTATTAGCACTGTACCGTGGTTTTGCCTTCAAGATGTAATAGAATATAATCGATTAAGAAGATTTTTTAGAAGATTAACAGGCCAAAAGATGAATCATAGTTTAAAAATGAGCTTTGTGTTTGACAAAGGGCTTGTTTTGCATTGAAAGGCATCTGCGGTGCAAAAGGGAATAATAAAAGTACATTCAAGGACGGACAAATGAAATTCTTTCAGCCAAGCCAAGAACACTGTGTTCAATTCTACAAATGGTGTCGTTTGCTTTCATATTCCATAATTGCGCCTAAAGACCTATTAGTTCAAAGCACACAAACTTACAAATGCAACGTAAAACACACTTAACATTATTTTATAAGTACACGTTTATCATAGTTGCTAAGAATTTACTCTTTGAAAGTAACAAGTTAGGCCTACATGTCACTTTTAGAATTTTCATCATTAAACCAAAGTTACTTTTTTGAAAAACATGCTAACTGTGGAAGCTCAAAATAAAAAAGATAATAGTGACTTTATGGCTCATAATATGGCTCACTATGGCTCATAATTCCAAAATAGTTTTAATTGTTTTATGCCTCATAATTGTACGTTTAATTCTTGTGTGACTAAATAACAAATGCATAGCAAAAGAGCATCGTGACGGTCGTTTTGCACGAGCAAACACCACTCACATTTCCCTAGAAACTGCAAAGATCTACTTAGTAACTTCAATTAGGGAGCAAAACAACAATAAAAGGTCTCCAATCGTAGAAGCATTTCTGACAGCTGAATGTGTTCAGTAGATGGAGTGCATGCAAAGCGGCTGAAAAGTTAAAGTTCAGCGCTATCAGTGAGGCTGTTGTCGCTCTGTAGGAGTTCTGGCTCCAGGGGAGATCTCCTAATGTTGACTGATGTCAGTGAAAGCAACACAAGCGAGCCCACGTCCAGCTCTTCTCCAAGCCCCGCATCTCTCTTTGCTCTCAAAGACACTTCCCCAAGAATGATAAACACGAGCACAATGTTTGTTTAACAAAGCGAAGCCTTCTGCTGTGATCTGAGCCAAACTCAATATACGAGCATGCATAAATAGAGACGACATTTATAAGAGACAAGAACACACACATTTAACACATCACTCCCGTTGTGAGTATTATCCGAAACTCAATGTCTCGCTGTGCCACTGGACTTCTGCAGAGATCCAGAACATTTAGAGTTCAAAGAGGACATTACAATACTTGGTCTGACTTTACATTTGGTGTCTTCATTTCTGTAATTACATCTATATAGCTGCAAGCAGCAATTAAGGGGCCAAGCACAATTAGTCATGCAAACTAATCCTAATCCAAGATGGTTTTAGACAAAAAATGCCTGAAACATCATAAATACAGTCACTTTGGTGTCAATATCCCAAAGCATTGCAGAGATCCAGCCTCAGATTCATTTTAGCATCATGCCTCAACTTTGTAGAATGGTTTCGTCTATCGACATGAAATCCATAACTTTTTGTCAGCCCGGTCTGAAGATGATACAATTCAATTTTGGTGAAAATCAGACAAACAGTGTAGGAGAAGTTTGATAAAGTAGGGTTTTAAAGAAAAATGGCAGAAAGGAAGTTTGGCTGACTATGTTAAAATTAGTATCCATATTCTCGGCATGACCCAAGGAATCTATTAAGACCAGTTCACTAATTTAATCAAAAGTTATTAGCATTTTTGGCCTTTTGACCATAAGGTGGCGCTGCCCCAAATTTTTTTGAGTACCTTCTACGCACCTTCTGGTTCCGAAGACACATACCAAGTTTCGTAACAACATGGCAATGCATTAATGAAAAATATACCATTTTGCGTCAAAATTCTAAACGCCCAAAATGGCCGATATGTGAATATTGGGTATCGTTCGACTCGTCATGCTGAACCAAATCTTAAGAAATCAGTTTTGTGATTTTTGGCCAAACCGATTTTTGGCCATAGCCATTTTGTTATATCTCCAGACCACTAGGTGGCAGTGCACCAAAACAGTGCAGGTAACCTCAGATCGTGGTTGTCATAACACACCGAGTTTGGTTAGAATACGCTAAAGCATTGTGGAGATATTGCCTCGCGTTAATTTTGCCGCGCACTTCGTCAAATTTGTTTGCACGTTATTCGAGAATGGTTTGATCAATCAACTTAATTGTCAACATGGTCTAAAAAAACATCTGGTTCAATTTTCATGAAAATCGGAGCAACGGCCTAGGAGGAGTTGAGAAAATGATGTGCAATTGAATCGTCTTGAGCCAAGGAATCAGAGGAAAAAATAATTTTGTTTCTAGTTATCAACATAAACATCAGTGCAACTTTGGGCTGTTGGTGCCACTATTGAAATAGAGACTCCAAATTTGCTATGGTAACAGTTCAGACTGTCCTCTATCAGTGTACCAAATTTCATAACTTCCCTGCAAGCGGTTCTATGGGCTGCCATAGACTTCCACAGCGGAAACGCACAGAACAATAAGAACGCCAACGATTACAATAGGGTCATACACACCTTCACCTCTAATGACACGGTTGACCCTTCCTTTACCCCTTAACCCACCCATAAACCTATCCATAACACTAAACCTGTCCCTAACATTACCCATATCCCACCTAAGTGTTCTGCAATACAACTTGAACACATACTTGTTTTTTTATGCAAGTACATAGTAATTAAAGACACCTCATATAAAGTGTGACCAAATACTTGCAATTTGAAGGCATTTGGCTTGAGGGATCATTCCTAGCTGTCAAAAATGTTCATAGAGTGAACGTACAACTAATCAAAAATGACATTAAATTCGTTCTGGATCAAAAGTTAGGGTCACAATCAACGCAACAATCAGATTTGTGAGTCTCCCACAAGGGTAAGACTTTTATTTCGAGCTCTCAGAGTACATTCTTCGCAGGATAATGTGTGCTGAGTGAGCGTTTGATGTGTACGGCTCAGATTCGGCACGTTGATAGCGGGAGTAATCACCAGTCCAGCCCTCGCTCGACTCCCAAGGAAGCCCTGCAACCGTGTTTTACGGGATCATTAAAGACAGTGCCGAGACATTATAAACTCAGCAGGCTTCGTGTTTTCCCATCCTCTCCTCCAGCCATCCTTCACCCCGCCGATCGCTCTCAGTTCTCCACGGAGGAATGATATGCACAATAGGCCAGAGAACCAAAAAAAAAAACATTAGCCAAGACGCTGGAGGCTTGTTAATGTGATGTTATATTAGGAGGAACAGCACGTACTAAAACCAATCACATGCTGAGAAGTTTTACTTTTGTTATCTTCTTTTAGTACTTACTTTCTAACTTTCATTTTCTAAGTGGCTCTTTTGCAAAGTAATAATTGAGCCACCTCTGCTCAAACAGTTTAAAGTACATTTGGCTCTGAATGTTGTTTTTACAGCGTCCTTGGAAAGAAGCATTGATTGCAGAGTGATGAATGCACAGCCGTTAACAAATAGCAAGTCTTGTTTCAATTGAGGCCTGCTGACCATTGGCATCATATTGCCAATAATTAGGCAAGCATCATAATTATTATTTCTCAAACTTAGGGTTAGGGATTTGAACAAACCCCTGACGGTAAGTATTAAACTTTGGTGTGTACTTGTGCTGCACAATTTTCGCTACAGACATAAATCATACCTCAAATCATGCAGCTTATTGAAGATTTAAGCATGTAATATAGGCATAAAACTAGTATATATATATATATATATATATATATATATATATATATATATATATATATATATATATATATATATATATATATATATATATATATATATATATATATATATAAATGTAGCGCATTTTTTACAGTCTATCATTTTTATTTTATTGTTTGCCATCTCATCCAATAGAGGGCGCTCTAAACATATTGTAGCGTAGGCCCATGACCAAATCAAGCGAATAATAGCCAGTCTGTTTTGAAAATGGAAGATAACTCTCAGAACGGGCAGCCTGAGCGGACAATTACGACCCCAACCCATCTTAAAAGTAGTGTCTGGAAACATTTTGGGTTCTACACCGTAGATGGTAAAGTAGCCGTTAAAGATAAGGTAGTTTGCAGAATTTGCAAAAAATGGTTTACTTACACATCCACTTCTCTCAACATTGACGCACAAATTTACAATTTTTATATTTTACAATGTAATTTATTTCTGTGATGCAAAGCTGAATTTTCAGCATTATTACGCCAGCATTATTACTCCAATTTCAGTATTACCTATATTCATTCATTTTTTTTCTCCTCCAACAAATGTATTTCTAAACAAAGCAGCAGAAGAATGCGTCTTAGCAACCAACTGTGGAGTTACGTTGCTGAAAGAAGAATCAGTTGAATGAATGATTCAATGACTCAATCATGGGCTGGTCCGAAAACTTAAAATCAGTGCCTTCAGAGGATGCACTGCAAGGTAGGAAGGCATCAAGGCACGTCCGAATCCATATGCTAATCTGGATATTCTCCATATGCCGATATGCTAATCAATGACTTGAAGATAGTAACTCCACCTCAGCCATAAATTCATCAACTAACCATTCTTGAGTCTCTCCATCATTGTCTGACTCCAGTTTGAACAGAAAAGGCTAAACAGTTTCTGACATTTTCAGTGTGTCTGCTGAGGTAATCGGAGCTGCTAACACAAGCTCTTGAAGCTCTGCTCTCTTTTAGAAAGGGGGCGGGAGCAGCCGCTCATTTGCATTTAAAGGGATACATACAAAAATGGGCTGCCATAGTATTTTTTGCTCAACCTCAAAAAGTGACAATTTTAACATGCTATAAAAAAATATCTGTGGGTATTTTAAGCTAAAACTTCACATACACACTTTGAGGACATCAGAGACTTATTTTACACCTTCTAAAAAGGGGCTTTATAGGACCCCTTTAAACCATAACGCTGCCTCAGAAGTCTGTCTGAAATCAGTTTCGTACAGAGCCCCGCAGATGACATGCAAGACAAAAAAAAGTAAATTGTGCGAACAAATTACTATTTCGTTCCCTCGATTTGCTAAATTGTGCGGATGATTTAGCCTACTATTTCCTGCATGTCATGTGCAGGGCGCCGTAGTTTCGTGAGGTACCTTTGTGTTCGCAAACGCTACCGGCAAAGTCAAGCGAGGCAACAAGTCAGCTTATCGCCACCTACTGGAATAACGATGTAACATGCAGAAAAAATCACTGCAAAATCTCCACCACTAATGCACAAAACTATATAAAGAATAAACAAGTGTGTATGATTTTATAAATGGCTGAAATGTTGTTATATGAAGATGTTTTCCCATTAACAATTTCTTTTTTTTCCTCAGCTCCAACATTTCTTTTTCTATACCAATCAAAGCATCAAGTTGAGAAGGTTCTTTTCTTGTTGTTCTGCATTCAGTGAAACTCCGACTCAAAGGGGTCTGGGGCTTTGCCATATCTCAAGCTGCTCTAAATGGGACGTACTATCGCTAATCCCTTGGCCTTTGAAGAACTCTTTTCCAGGGAGATCTTTGGTCCACGGCCATTACACAAAAAATAAGCAAAGACTTCAAATGGCTCCTCATGCTTTCCATATACTCCTATAGTCTATACACCGCCCTCTCCCCTCCCCTTCTCCTTCCTGTTAATGGGAGTCAAATACATGGCATGTCTCCCATTGCTTGTGAATGCAGTTATCAGGTAAGGGGTGAGCAGCATGAGCAATCTAAGAGAGCATATCCGTTTAGTTTCAGTCATTTGCCTGTAAACTAAACACTCCTCCTCCATAAACATTTTGCCCAATTATACAGCGAAAGCAACACATGTACCAGGCCCTCAAAGGGTTTTAATAAGCTTGCAGAATACCTAACATTCAAGTCAGTACATTGAGGGGCCCGTTTAAATAGATGGTTTACAAAGAATTTTAAATATTCTGTAACATTTTAGTATGGGGAAAAGATATTCACTACAATTTTGCCTCAATAAACTTCTAGTTTACTGCTATTACTAGTTATTACTAGCTATTACTACTCTATTAATAGTTAGTACAGTGTTGTCAATTCACCAAAAGCCAAGGTATGGCAGACTCTAATGACGTCATCATATCTTACTCCCTCAACATGACAGTCCCCCTTAATATGTGTGTGTGTGGTTCGTCCAAAGATGAATCACATATTAGACTGGGTAAACCCAGCCTGATCTGCAGACGATTTGATTTCGCCCTGCAACTCAGTCTGGAAACCTGTACATTCATTTATACTGCTTCTGTTACACTTTTGCGGGAACCAATCACAGACTGGCTTATCCACCCATTGGCGGGGGGTTCAACACGATGACAGATAGAGAAGCGATAAGTGATCACGCCTCTTGTGGTCTGATTGGTTGAAGAACTATCCAATTGCATACAGAGTCATTTGAACTATGCCCGTTGATCACGCCTCTAGTGCAGTAGAAAATACAGAGCAGAATCCCCAGACCAGTGTTCAATATTAAATTGTGCTTGGTCTGGTGATAGCCAGACAAATCACATATAGCTTTGATAGTAAGTTTTGCGATATAGGAAAACGAACACTTATGACGAACAAAAAATGTTTATTTTAAAATTCAAACGATCACTATAACCAGTAGATGGCATCAGAGGAGATTTATTTTTAGATAATATCAATACTAGTATAGTAGGAAAAGCTACAAAGTCCTATTAAAAAAACAACTTTTCTTTAAATTGCAGATGAATTACAGACAGTGAGTAAAAAGTCGATAGCGCTTCCTGTATAATTACTGAAGCTGTCAGCCAGTTCAGTGCAAACTCATTGAGTTTGGAAACTCCCATTTTAATCAATGAATCTTTAATTAATCGCTTTGTTGTTCTTAATGAGAGGATTTATGCATCTGTAGAACTTGGTAACATTTCGCTAGACAAACTCATTCAGTGTTTTGAACGATATTGAGCAGATTCTCAGTATCGCTAACTTCAACATCTCTGATTGGTCATTATTTTCAACAAAAATGCCTTTAATTGGCTACAATACTCAATGCTGCAAAATCACATGGTAGACACATTTGCAGCGCTGTTGAACTCATGTCACGAATACAACAACCAGATCGCTTTAATTTACTTGCCTTTCTTTTATTAAACAATTACAAATTATGTTACATGTACTAATATAAATCTGTAATCCTGCACTAAAAATATAGACCACCTGACCAGGCAGCCGCCACACCCTTCAATTGACGCCCATGAGTTATTAAAGTAGTTTTTGTAGCGTTTAAGTATTGAGTAGGTTTAAGGGATGTAGAATATAAGGTTATGCAGAATAAGGCATTAATATGTGCTTTATAAGTACTAATAAACAGCCAATATCCTAGTAATATGCATGCTAATTAGCAACTAGTTAGTAGCGAGAATTGAACCCTAAAATTAAGTGTCAGCAAATATTCATATTTACATGTATGTACATTTTTATGTTATATACAGTGGGGTTAAAACTCTTCTTTTTTGTGTATTTCTGACTGAATACATTTGTCCATTTCACATTACATCCTCAGCGAAAAATGTACATGAATTTCAGAAATTAAGTTTTAAATGTTTTCAAAATCCAAAATGTGGCCACTGACTTTCAGACCTCACTGGGTATAAATGCATAACGTATAATTTTTATACTCGCATCTTGAAAGAATTAAATGAGAGCTTAATTGAGTTGATTAAATAGGCCTGTTTTTAAGCATTGAGAGCAGCAAGTGTTTATAATTAAATGACTCTTATCGCAATCTGACCTCTTCTTAAACAGAGTCAAGGGTCGTGTCTCTTTCCTGTAGAGGTGCAAAGCTGTCTCCCTTTGAGCCGTATTGATTGTCAACTTGGGTGGTGCACTGGACACGTAGACACAGATGCAAAACATGCACACACACGGCAAACTTTCACTCTACATCGCAGCACTTCATCTATTCATTAGCTCAATTAATGTCACCGAGCAAAGTTCCCTTGAAGTGCCAATCAAGACTTGCATTCTTCACATTTGAATGGAGTAATACATCATTCTGCAGTCACTTATGCAGATCAAATGCTTCTCTGGTTTTGTCATCTGGCTCCCGTTTAATTGCCACTTCTCTATTATTAGCGAAACAAGTGTTTCATCTATTTATTCACATGTGAAAGTTCTTGCAAGCTCACTTTGATGTCTGAAATGGTGCTTAGTCAATGCACTTAGCTGAAATTGCAAATAGAGTTCTGTTAATGGAAATCACACATGACAGTTCCAAAAGCAATGGAGGTCTTGGAATCCGTCAAATGGCCGAGTCGCTTTCAACAGGTTGTGTTTTTGGAAACGGTGCAGTATTGAGTATTCAACCAGATCTTTCTTTCCTTTCTATTTTGATAAATGTATTTGCACCGCTCAGCTTCTCAGACCAACTCAGCCAACATCTACATCTGGCCATTTGGCCAGCGTCTGCACCCTAACAGTTCACCCATCTGAATATAAATGGGCTACAGGTTTTTACATCTGAAGAAGTGGTGTAAATGCTTGCTCTGACTTTGATTATGATCATTTATTAAATGATGATGCATCATGCAATCTGCAACTTGGTCATTATTTTATTATGCTAAAGACATGTTTTTTAAATTTAGACATTTAACTTTTCATTTTACACAAATTATAGGCGCAGTAAT
>CM040921.1:36402500-36435000 GCA_023029165.1 Gobiocypris rarus | reverse complement strand
TTCCCCCCCAAAAATATATATAAACAAAATGGGTTTTTCAATGTCATAAAAGAAAGTTTGAACTATGTGGTCAATTAAAAAAAAAAAATGCATACAGATACAAATATACATATAGACACTGAAAGCATATTTTCATGTCTATAAAATAGAATGCAAATTGCAAATGCAAAATTGGCCAGTATGCCAATTATGAAAAACAAACATTTGAAATAAGGGTACATTTATATGACAACAATGTACTAAAAACGGAGAAGGTTTTCCTTTTTCACAGACAAAGGTTTTGACATTTTTGCCGTTTACACTGAGATATCCGTTTTCAAAAGTTTGTCCGTTGTCGTGTAAATGAGCGGCCGGAATACATAAAACAGTTTTCAATTTTAGATGAAAACGGTGTCGTAAAACTTTTATTATAAAGCATTTTTTCTTTTTTTTTGGTCTTTTTAAAAATATTCTGCCTTTCACACTCAAATAATGTGATTAAGTTCAGTATCCTGTTGATTATATAGTTATTCAGCACACAAACTGTATCTGAGAACGATT
Organism: Gobiocypris rarus; assembly: GCA_023029165.1. Classification (NCBI taxonomy): domain Eukaryota; kingdom Metazoa; phylum Chordata; class Actinopteri; order Cypriniformes; family Gobionidae; genus Gobiocypris; species Gobiocypris rarus. The sequence continues at coordinate 36,434,460 of CM040921.1, read as the reverse complement.
ACAAATCATGCTAATTATATATTTCCCTTACACATTCAAATGACTTTAACCTAAAATCTTGATATTGAACAAAAGTTCATGCCACCCACTTACCCTTCAATCAGGAAACGTCACATTATACAAACACAACAGCCGTGTCTGTGAGCATTGCTTTGGCTGCTGGCCTGATTCGGTCAGGGCCGCTGGGTTTGAGAGGGCTAGGCTGGATTTAGTTACCTAATGTAGAATTTTTGTTTAACAACAACAGAAAGTGCCTAATTCAGACCAGAAATGACCAGGGCAGAGAAAAACAGCTCCCTGTCAGAAATCATCTGCCCTGAAAATTCACTCAAGGTCATCTTTCTGGACAGTTCCAGTGTTGTCCTTTTACGGAGCCCCTGTCATCCCTCAACCCGTAGGATTTAATTGCATTAATTGTGTAAATGGTTTGTGATCTGCAGAGAGGTTATATAAGGCGTAAATTAATCAAAGAAACCTGATTTTGTAGGAATAAACCTAATATGGTGATTCACACCCAGAAAATATGTTCATCAAGTCAATTAAAAGGGTTGATGTACAGCTCAAGATTGTGATGAAATGTCTCAAATGCAATTTGTCGGACAGAGACCGAGCCCTGTGATTGGTTGGCGGCTCTGCTCACTGAAAGACCTCTTGCCCTGCATTGTTCACATGGTGATGTAAGCCATTCTGTCATTTTTACATAAAGTTCCTTTTAAAATAGTTGACATTTCAAAAATTGATTATTAAGTACATTTAATAGTTAGTAAATTCCACATGTGATGTGTTTGTTTGTGGAAATATAGGCTTACATGTACTGCATTAATATGAAATTTTAATTTACATTTAATTGATTTGTATTCTAAATTCCCATTTAATGTATTTAATTTAATCAATAAAATAAAACGATTGATTTAAAGACATATGTAACATTCTACACGTTAGCAATCCAAGAGAGCAAGCAGGAAGACGATTAAACTGACTTTTAACCCCTTAACTGCCACGTCCCTTTTTTAATTAGATGTGAAAATACATTATCCAAACTTAAATGGTTGTAATTCTAAAATGCTTTGGAATAAAGACTTGATCTTGTTTTAAACAAGACACTCAGAAGATTATTGAAAGGACAGTGAAATGAAAGTAGGAAAAATGTATTGAAGTTTAAATTTACTGTAAATCAAATGTAACGTACTAAATACTTTTTTTTAATAGAAAATATATATTTTACAACATAATTTTAAATCTAAAATTACTATAAAAATCAAAGCCATATGTCTAACCAAGTTTTGTTCCAAATTTAAAGTTGATATCACAAAATTGAAAAGTTCCCATGAGATTTTGTTTAGGCGTAAAATACCAAAATTAGCCACCGGGTGACAAACGTATTCCATTTAATTATTTTGATGTATTCTCCTGTAACAAACAAATCAATACATTTCTGTCCAAATATAATTTCTATCCCAAAATCTGAACCTTTCTGCATATAGCGGAGAATAGACTGGTCACGTGACTGATACTTGACGTTAAAAAGTCAATTAAACACTATAAGTTGCAGAAAACAACTCCTGTCACACACACACACACACCGAAAAACGCACACAAGCTGCCTCTCCGACAGCGAGCGAACAAGTTTCGGAAAGTTTTTTTGAGTATGGCCCTGTATGATGTCATAAAGGGGGGAATTCCTTGTATGGGCGCTTCTCTCGGATGAGCGCGCACACACACACACACACACACACACACACACACACACACACACACACACACACACACACACACATCATCATGCCGGCAGTGCTGACATTGTGTTTTTAGACCACAAAAAACAATTAAGTCACTAAAGAAGTGTGTTTCTGGTTGTGAGGAAAGATCACCTTGTTCAGCTTCCCAAATAACCCAGAGTTAAGGGAACAGTGGTTGCAGTTTGTTTTTCCGGTGTTCTGCAGGTGTGTTTGTTTGCATAAGTGGAAACCGCAAGCGTTGAGTAAAACTGCATAAAATGTCTGTTTTGTTTCCGCGTAAGTGCATTTAATGTCAACAACACGAACATTATCCAGGGATAATGCCATGATGTATTGTGTGTGTGTGTGTGTGTGTGTGTGTGCGCTTGTGACTCTTTAGCTCCGCCCACTGCACGCCTCCACGAGCGCGTGTATTTTCTGAAAGAATCGGTGCAGCGTATCTGTCTTTTATAAATATGATAAAACTTAAGACTCTTCAGACATATGAAGGATGCAATACTACTCTATAGATACTCAAGAATAACATGAGACTGTGTGTGTTATTTACCCTTTAAATAGATGTAGGCCTTGTTTATTTCATTTGTATCTTTGTTCTATTGTATTTGTCCTATTGTTTGTAGTTCTTATTTTTAATAACAAAGATAAATTAAAATAACAAAAATAATCGTCCACCCCTAGATATATTACCAAGAAGAGCAAAGCGCTTTTGGTATTTAAATATTGGCATTACATTTCTTTAAGTCTTGTTTACATTGATGTGAAAATTATATCGTCAGATTTGTGACATTACTTTTTGCTAAAACACTGCTGGTCACGTTCAGAAGTTCTAGCGATGCTTTCTTTTCCCAGAAAAAATCTGAAACACATAAATGGTATCATTCTCAATTTTAATTTTTTTTTTAAATATAATTTAAATAAAGCAATATTGTATTGCATATCGAATATCACATTATTTAACAAGGTATTGCATATCACATTTTCTTAAATATCGCACAGCCCCAACTAGAACTAAGCCAAACCAAGTGACAACAGTTTTTAATTTTATTCTCTTATAATGCGTTTAATTTCTGTTGATTTCTCGAGGAGCCTGCTTTAAAGATGCTTTATAAATTAGATAATAATTAAATAATAATCATTACTTTATAAATTAATTCTAATTTAATTTCTGCATTGCACACATAACCTTGCTAGTCCGTTGCACAAGGCAAACTTTGAAGCATGACCAAAACTACTCCCACCCAAGGTAATTGTTGGGGGAAAGGTAATGTTATGTTTTTTGGGGGTCTGACGTCTGACAGTGCAGTACTAACACTGCTCGTACTCATAATGAAAGCTCTTATCATGCCTAAAGGGACCGCTAGCTTCCAGCTAGCAATTGGCTGCATAATTTATCAGTAAACCGCTGATTTATCATGCATGCGTTCGTGGTTCCAAGTTACGACATTGTTTATAGTACAGATGATGATAATAGTTAATGATCCTAAAGGTTAATTTCACTCTTTCAGCCTCTGTTGAATCAAAGCATGCTTTGTTGAAATACAACAGTGATTTTGAAGCACATTTGACATTTAGGTCATGCAAGCATATGCAAGGTTTGTTGTACCGATACTGGTTTCAAAGGAATTACCTCACAAATACGGCTAAAACTCCTCAAATTGCCACCATGTGTCACACACACAAATTTTGTTGTTGTACTCCAAAGGTGATAAATGGTGAAATTTGGAAACTAATTAAGTAGATATTTGCTTACATAACCGTTTTTCCTACATGAAAATCTTTCTTTGAGAGATCAAACATGTGTGAAGATTTATACAAATTTAACTGAAAGCAATACTGATGTGTAAACCACAATTATACATTTTTGGCACTCTTTTTTGCTCTTGTTCTCTCTCATTTTCAAAGATTAGGTCAAAACGTGCCTCACTCTCTCAGTAATGTTCTCCACCTGCACAAATACACACACACTCATTCTTGAAGCCTTACAAAAATAAAACCATCAGAACAGTATGACAGCCTCTCAGTTTGGGCTGTCTGACTGTGATGATAAGGATGATTAATTCACATCCCCTGTGATGATTCAGTAGCGTTTATGATTGGCCATAGAAATGCATTAAAGACCTCATCAAACCCTCCATTAGGCTGAACAGAAACGTATATATTGCTGAGCAGGCTTTAAAAAGAGATCTTATTAAGGTGCTAGAATTACACTCAATAAATAAGATGGATCATACTTGCTATGCAGGGCCGGCCAAGGCTCTGTTGGTGCCCTAGGTGAGATTTTAGAAGAAAAAAAATGCAAGTGCTTATCTTCCATTTGAACTGCAATTTACTATAATATAACATGAATAGTGAAAAACGGTAACATAAATATGAATAAATGGTGATGATAAACAACAACTAGCAAATATGGAAAAAGCCTTCAAACATGAATTAAACAAACTACAAACTGACCAAATTTTGGCTAGCTCTTACCTGTCATTTTCGAGCATACACTGGAAATGGCATACTTAAACTATTACAATTTATGACCAATAAATCTAAATCCTAATCTTATATAATAAGGTACAAAACCGAAAAGGTACTAATATGTACCTTTAAGGTACTGATATGCACTCTTAAAGTACTGATATGTACCTTTTAAGGTACTAATATGTACCATCTAGGGGTGAGTAAGGTACAAAGATGTACCTTTTCACTTTTGTACCTTATGGTACCGCCCCAGTCACATCACTGTACCTTTTTCTGATCATGTGCATCTGAAGTGTCTCAAATACATTATTTATTGACTTTAATATATCGACCAAATTCTCTAATCGGCCCAATATTAAAAATGAACATATATCGACCGATACCGATATGGTGACCGATATATTGTGCATCCTAAGAAATACACTGCACTTCCAGTTTAAAACAAACAAAACGGCCCACAGTGCTAGTGTTGCCAGTAAAGAGATACTTAAAAAAATACTATTTCAGAACAGTACACATACATCAATATCTGCCATAAAGAGTAATTAACTTTTAAGCATAAGCCTTGTTTAAGCGAATGCAAATGGGAAACCTGTTTTTGTGCTGTCATGCATAATAAACACGTTATTGTGATGCATTAGAAATCACCATAAAGCTGTCACTAATCATGATCTTGCAAAGTTCCGCTATAATCAGTGAAGTGGTTTATAGTGCACAATGAATCTCTTACTTGCATTGTGTCAACACTTTGTTGCCCAGTTTACATATGAAGAGTTCAGATACAAAAGCCTCTAAAAGCCACTTCGGTCAAAAATGAGATAATGATACTGAGTGAATGCTCTCTGCATATAGTATACATTCATAAATAGGGATGCACCGAATCCAGATTTTTGGGGTTCGGCCGAATACCGAATCCACTGGCTAAGATTCGGCCGAATCTGAAACCGAATACCGAATCCTTCTCCCATCCTCAGTCCATCATCACAGTAAACACATTAACGAAGTCAGTACCGTCGCAAGGGCTGTGCCAAGTGTGCGACCGCACGGGGCCTTGCGCAAGGTAGTGACAAATGACTTGATGTAAAAAGCTAGTTAAAGTTTATGTCCTTCAAAATACTATAATAGTTAAAAGACATAGCCTAGCTAAAAAGTGCACCGCGATGCTGTATTATTCTGCTGGTTAGATTTGTATTATGCAGTAGGCTAACTTACTATATTTTTCTTTGCGCGAGATTGCGCATGTGACAGCGATTCACGCGCATATATGTCACTTAGTGCGGCACCGCACATCAGGCTCGAGCTTTATTCAGGCCATTTAAATTCTGATTTTAGCTGCCTCTGAAACTATAGATATTAGACTACTTAAGACATTCAAGTAAAAAGGCTACACTAGAAATCCGTGCTCATTGAAAAAGCGGAGCGAGTAAAAATCATTTTAGTTATTAAGCGCAAAGTTTTTAATTTCAAAATAATTTCTAAATTCGGTTCATATTTCTAACAAACGAAATTCAAGGGCAAAATAACGAAATGGTTAAAAAAAAACTTACCACCATGCAAATTCAAACATTTCGCTCTTTTAATTTGAATTAATGATTGAATAACATCTACCAACTTACGTGCATGGCATATGGAATGACTTATCACGAGTGGAAAAAAACGCTTTAGTCGCCTAACCAGTCCCGCTGCTCCCATAACGCGCTTCACGTGCTGCGTGTAGGGCACCAAGAATGACCAGCACCAAGTGATGGTCATTCACCATCAACAAGTGATCGCGCTTAGGGCATCACAACGCCAGCGACGGCACTGCGCATAACATCAGTTAATGGAAGCGTGCGCCGTTTGCAGAAGCCTAGTTTTTATCGACATTCAGTAGGCTAGAATAACGCAAAAGCAAATATGTAATGAAAACGTGGCTACTGAGAGAGTAGTCCAAACTAACTCAAGTGAATACAGGTTTTTGACAAGCGCTTTTACCAATTCATAATTTAGAACATATAGGCTATTTCAAAATAGGCGCACTGTGCAGTTCAGTTACAGTTTAACTTAACTCATTGCTGTTAAAATGGATAGGCTATAAGATTTATTTTTATTTTTAATATTCACATAAACAACATATTTTTCGTCACTACAGCAACTGACCCCGGGCCTCGCATATCACGTTGGTTAAGAAAAATATGCTGTATAACGTTATTTGTTCACTCACGGGCGTCGACATGTGCAACCACAAACCAGATATATCTCGCAAAATGAAGCAATGGAAAAGCTTACTGTGGGACCATTTCGACAGAAAAATGCAGAAGTAGTACAAGCTCCTGACAGCTCCTTAAAGCAAATTAAAGGCGCTTCCGAGGCTGCACAACTCGTATACTCGGATGTTTCATACGCAAATGATTTAACAGCGGCTAATTGTTTAGGGTCCTTGTCATCACGAGACAAATCGGTATTGCAAATTGAACATGTAGCTCGACTTGAATCGCTTTTTTTAAACTTAAAGTAGCCTACTGCCACGTTTTCTGTTCATGAGTTCCATTTTCACTTTCAACGGCGCCGTCATTACGTTCGACCAGTGGGGCGCACATAGTGCAATCCTAGGGTTCGGGTTCGGTGGAAAAAAATTCTGAGATTCGGCAGAAACCGAACCCCATCAAAAAGCCCAATATTCGGCCGAATCCGAACCCGAATCCTGGATTCGGTGCATCCCTATTCATAAAATACTTTTACTTCTTATACTTTCAAATCCCAGCCTCAGCCCATTCAGAAGTACCGGTACTTAGGTAGAAACCTATACACGGAAGCCTGACAAAAATGCTTATTTTAAAGAAAAACATCAGATGGATTTAAAGGCATTTGCATCTGAACTCTTCATATTAATGCTAATGGGAGCGATGGAAAAACATAAGGAGAGCAGCAGCTTTCATTTCTGCTCTGTCAGGCACAAGACCAGGCTGTGAGTGAGTGTTAGAAATCAGGAATGGTGAGAGAACATTGTGTCAAAGTTTAAATCCCACCTGTCTAGCACGCTTTCCATAGGTAAGTAGGTGGAGATTAGGGGGTCTTTTGTGGCTGTTCAAACATTTACACTACGAAAGCAATCCCGTCTAATGTGTTTTCGGAATACCTCTGGAAGTGGTCGAAAGTGGACAAGCGCAAAACGTTTTAGACCCTGTTTACACCTGATTTTAGCGTTGTCCAGTTGTGATCCGATCAACGAAAAGGCATCTTAATACCAGGTGTAAACAAGGCCTCACAGTCAGCACTCAACAAAAACTCAGGCTTTGAGCGGTGAGTGGATTCTGACTTATTAAACACCTCTGATTGGCTTCACTGCATGCTCAACACTGCAAAAACACGTTGTAAATAGAAACCCTTTGACGATCTTCAGAGAACACAAACACAAATACGCACTGGAGCATATTAAATCAGTTTCGCCAATATGATATTATTACAGTATCAACTGAGGGTGCTCTTGCTTACGTTTGAGGGTTCTTAGCAACTCCCTATGTTGCATATGCTACGGTCTGGTCCTGTTGCTATCATTTCACCCACAATTTAAACTTCTGTCATCATTTACTCACCTTCATGTCAAATCTGCTTTTAGCACTATGTTCACACTGTTCTTATTCATGCCAGGCTTGCAAGCTCTGAAAAAAGACAAAAAGCAACATAGTAGTAATTAAAAAGTAGGTCCATCCGGATTGTGCATGACATTCAAAGACGTCTGAAACCCATATGATCCTAATTTGTTATAAAAATAACATGAGAACCAATGAGCTTGAAATCATCAGGTCAAACCTAGTGTGATGCATCTTCATGCACTCTGAATATAAACACATTTAGACTTCGGCAGTTCAGAGAACAGCTGTAAACTGAAGAAAGTTAAAGAAAAGCAAGCCCAAATGTGTAAAAAGAGGTCAAAGAGCTGATCTCTACCTTGTGATCGCATATTGTTATACAAGTCCAATTTCATTGCCAACGGAAACCCCAACAATTAGTCATATCTCAGTTCCCAGAAAGTTCAATCAACTGGACGCTATTTGGCCCAATCATTCAGATATGATGAAATCTTGACAAATTGGCTGATATATTTTGAAACCGAGTAGCTATATGGCTAATTGCTCTGGATTGCCTTTTAATCATTATCCTCAGCTTGAAGCGAGTCAAGGTGATGACTGCAGCCAGAGACTTTCAATCACATTTCATGCTTGTTTAATCACGTATGTGATCTACAGTGGTCTAATACTCCTGGGGAAGCCTTCGCTTCAGATTTGACCCAAAACTTCTTCAGGGGCTTGGTTACATTACAATTAGACTATTTTTAGGCAGGCTTTGCACAGATGATGATATGTGACAACATAAAGGTGAGATATGAAATACAAGAGCAGCCTAATGGTAAAACTTAAGACACGTGTAGACTTTTCTTCTCCTTGGAATACATTTTTCGATATAACTCCCTGTTGTATCATCTCATTAACTTGAACTTGTTAACTTGAATGAATATGCTTGTGTTATTATAATATAAAGGTACACTAGTGTAATCACAGGCATCTGGGTACATAAAACCATCACATTCATGCATGTAGAAGAGCAAACTGACAAAAACATTTCTCTGTAAGTAAACTTGAAAAAACCAAAGATGACATTAGAGAGCCCAGATTTTCATACCTTTAAAGTCCTCATGAAAACGAAGTTGTGATTCTTCCCTATTGTGACATATCTGAGTGAAATGGCTTCCCCTACAAGAAAAAAAATGTAGGACGGGACTTGATTTTGCCCATGGGGAATTGATTGGATGGTTGTGGTTTTCTATTGGTGAGTGACGCGTGGAAATGATTCTGAATTTTAAAAAAAAATGATGTGCATGGATATTCATTAATAATAAATACTGCAATATTCTATAAAAAATAAGATTTATTTTCCATTTTGAATTCATGATGACTTTAAGGAATTATTTGTGTTAAAGGCATTTAGTCTTTCAGAAATATTCTCTAGTCAAGAAGATCAGACACTTCAGTTTAAGCAGCATGATATAACATTACATGAGGATGTCTTGAATAGTGTTGGGAAAAGTACTTTCATTTTGAGTTAATGGCTTAATTTTCAATAACAATTAAACAAAAGTTCTATTTTTGGCAAATGTAAAGGCTCATTCTCACCAAAAGTGAAATGAATAAGCCTTCTGCTGGATTGCATAAGAATAGGACGCAGGAGAAGAAAGTTTCACAATATTATTTTAGCAATACAAACAAAACAAAAAATGTAATGTGATTTGCTTAGTATGCTTTAAGGTCAAAAGTAAAGACATTGGTTAATAAAGTGAGATTAAATACACAAAGTATATTTGTGTAAGTCAACATTTAATTATTCTAGGTTTGTGTAGTATTCTGAGCTTGTATTTCACTGTTTTTGTTCATTTTGAGGAATACTGAATGTGTTTTTTGCAAGTAAGATGAGTAAATGCATGCTCATAGTCTAGAACTACAATAACCATTATGTTCACACACAATGCCTCTGCACTTCCTCATGATTTCTCTCAACAGGGACAAGAGAGCTGCCAGTTAATAAATGGAAAAACAAAGCTTGCATTAACTTGCATTACTTATTTTAAAAAGTAGCTCAGATACTTTGTTGTAATGCGTTACTTTACCCGTTACTTGTAAAAGCTAATCTGAATGCCTCTTTTTACAAGATGTAAAATAAGTATCTGATGTCCCCAGAGTGTGAAGTTTTAGCTCAAAATACCCCACAGATCGTTTTTTATAGAATGTTAAAATTGTCACTTTATTTAGGTTGAGCAAAAATGCACCGTTTTTGTGTGTGTCCCTTTAAATGCAAATTAGCTGCTGCTCCCGCCCCCTTTCTAGAAAAGGGCGGAGCTTCAAGAGCTTGTGTTAGCAGCTCCGATTACCTCACGCAGACACACAAACTGTTCAACCTTTTATGTTTAAACCAAAGTCGGACAATGATGGAGAGATTTAAGAAGCAGTGACAACCTGTAGAATGAGACAGGACGTTTCTGAATGGATAGTTGATGAATTTATTTAGGATAGCTGATGTCATTGATTAGCATATTCTGTCATAATAATCTATAATACGCTCATGTGGGAACTGTTGTAAGATGCACAGAGCCAGAGAATATCTGCTGCATGAAGATGAACGGGTATAGTTTAGTTTAATTGCGGTTATAACTTATGTTGTCATCTTGCTTTTATGACATGCATTTGTGTTCGTACTGTATTGCAATAAATGTAAAAGACAAAACAGATTTTACAGCTTAAGCAGACTGACAAATTTGTTCGACTACAGCAACTCTTCCTCTTCTCAACATGGCCACACCCCCGGGTTTATGTAAATGTTATGTTTAAACTGGATTTCCAACTAACATGATGTCACTTCCTTCAGGATGATGCCATTACAAAGTCGTTTGTGTTCGTTAAGGGATTTTACAAAAGATGGAGAGACTAAGAAAAAATGATTCCCAAGAAATGTTTCATTTACATACAGTTCAATAAAGGTTTTTTTATGATAAAAGAATAGTAACATGGCATTCTAAATTATGGGATAATTTTCATTTCTGGGTTAACTAACCCTTTAATGTTTTATCCTATTAAGGCATATGATCATATATTGCAGGAATGACCCGTATAATAATGCAAGACAACTAACACCTGATGTTTTTATCGTTATTTCACTCTCTCTCATCACTCGTTGTGTTTATTGGACCAGGTCTTTACTATAAAACATGCATATGGATGAAATGACTAGCTTGGACGACCGACAAAAGCTGGACATTTTAACGGGAGCAACTTCAGAAGGTCATGAGCAAATGCCTGTCGTGGTTGACAATTTTAGAGTCTTCGCATAAACACAGCGCTCATTTCCCAAGACAACATGAACCCACTGAAATTTAATTGCAATCTCATGGCTTGTCTTCTTAATAACTCTTTTTGATTACTCTGGTTATTTTAGCCTCTGGTGCTGTTTTATCAACCAGTAGGTACTGTACTTGATTGTGAATCGCAATTATCTCCCGAAAGCGATTCCATCAGGTCCTCTTAAACAAATTAAGGCCAGAGTGCTTAAACTACTTGTCGAGTGTTGCCATTTGGATTTCTGGCCGTGTTCAAGCTCTGCGTAAATCCTATCTTATCTCTGTTTTTCTTGCGAGATTGGAGTACGTTTCTACGAAATCAGAACCACTCGTAAACACGTTCCCTTCAAGCTTTGTTTCCTTTGGAGTGACCACTGGAGCTGGCAACATGGACCAGATTTGCAATCTCAAAAACCGAGCCAGCGAGAAATGTGTTTAAGCTTTGAGGAATGACCTTCTAAATATACCAAGAGAGAAAATATAAACAGTTTCGACGAAAAAGCAATCAATCTTATCTGAAGGAGTGCAGTATCAGCAATTTAAACATGATGTTGTACACACTATATGTCCTTTAATATATCATTCAGCAAATCATTAATTTTATGTGGAAAATCTACACTTACATGTGCTCTGTTGATCTGACAACAATGAACGTGTCAGAGTAGTCAACATCTGAGATAAAACGGCAGGAGATGCTTAATATCTCTAAAACTTATGCTCATCTGCAGTTCAATTGTGCAACTGGAGCTGCATTTCAATTTGTGTGCTTAGATTTATAAAAAAAGAAATTAGATTTTAAATTATAATTATTTCAAGTGAGTTTTCTCTGGTATTTAGTACAGAACTAAAAAATCACCTGGCTCAAAACCTATTCAAACTAAACTGAAAGAATGGCCACTCTAAAAAACATTGGGTTGGAACAATTTGGGTTGTTTTTGACCCAAAGGCTGGGTAAATATTGGACAGAACACACACTCAAAAAAATGACTTGTTGAATTTACTGAGTTTAAAGATGTTGAGCAATTTTTACAAATAACAATTTAGTTATATGAACAAAAGAAATTCAAGTAAAGCTGACAAAATTTCTTTGAGTAAACCATTTGAATTTGTTACTGTTACATAATATGTATATGTGCAGTTTACTTATTAATGTGATGTTAAATTTATAAAACACATTTATCGATTTAATTTACCTTTAAAACATTCAAATAACAAGCATATTTTTAGAAATAAAATGCAAAAATAAACTTAATTTAGCTGAGAGCAGGAATTAAATCCACTGAATTTGTGTAAAAGTGCCCACAGCCTAAACACAGGCGCCTCTTCTGCATAATGGTAACCACAAAATTACAGAAACTCCTCGATGTCCAACATAACTGAACATTAAACACTAACATAAACAACATCTTTCCCTTTCCTGAAAAACACATAAAATAACAAAGCAAAAATGCCGGGAACTACAGATCCACTGCACAGTTAGTTACGTCAGCACAGATATTTCATGTAGTTTTAACACAAATGAATTTAGTTTAGTATTAGTTGTGGGGGAGGGGTTAGGATTAAGGGTGGGGTTAGGATTACACAAGTCAGGCAGTGACTTCAACGAGGGGGGTAATAATTTGGCAGGGTGGGTCGAAATTCGGCACAACACCGGAGCTTGTGTCATGTTTAGCCGTAAATATGCATTGACTGACTCCATAACCTTTCCATAAACAATCAGTGCACTTCTGAGAACATATTTTAACATCATAAGTATTTATATTCTGTATCTTTTTGAATACAATCATAACATTTTATGCAAGACTGACGCAACACTCGTTTAGGTGACTCACATCGCTCCCCTGTGTGTTGCTCTTGCTTTGCATAAGATTAAACTATATACAGCACAATAATACAATTACACTCCAAAAAATACTTGGTAAAAAACAACCCAGTGTTGGGTCAAATATGGACTAACCCAGTTGGGTTGTTTGGTTGGGTTGGGTTGTTTTAACCCAGCGATTGGGTTGTCTTAAGTAAACATTTAACCCAACCGCAGGGTTAAAACAACCCAACTGCTGGCTTAGTCCATATTTGACCCAACATTGGGTTAAAACAACCCAGCATTTTTTAGAGTGTATAGATCAAATAAAATGTAAACAAACCTGTATTTTACCAAAGACATTCACCAACTTGATGGAGCGGTAATGCTCTCTCCTGAAAACGTCTCAAAAAGCACACGATTAATAACTCAACCCCTGGGTTGTTACTTCTGACCCAGGATCTGGTTAATACAAATCTACCCAAACACTGAAAAAATAACCCTAAAAAAAAAAATACCCAAAAGGCTAAACCCAGGTTTTGGCAAGAAAAAACAACCAAATTTCAGACATTTTCAGTGATTCATGCATTTTTGTATACTTACTTTTATATAATTGAAATTATCAGCTTTGAAAAAGAGGCCGAAGCACTTGAAACTACACTGGACCTGACAGAAACCCCCTAACCTGTAAGTTATATAATCACTAGCTATGTTTACATGGACCCTGATCCGATTGTAATCGGACTAGTAGTATAATCGGAATTAAAAAAAGTCACATGTAACCGGAATCAGAATGAATTGCCCAGATCTGATTAAAATTTCATTAGGATCGTAAGGGATGGTTTATTCCTTTTGTAATCCGATCGAGAGGGCATGTAAACGCTTGATCGGATTAAAAACCAAAACTGGAGAGTACTGCGCATGTGCAGTGACGTAGAAATAGCATAATGACGTATAACGTGCCTAATTAGGACCCGAAATAGATAAATATTAAGTCTGCTTTGTAAAACAAAGAAAGGGAGGATGGTTAGTGTGCAACAACTGCAGTATATCCGTGCAATGTGCGCATGTCTAAAGATTAAATCAGATAATTGGCTCAAAAATAGGGTGTAAAATGCTCAAGAAAACTAAATTATGACTTCTTCTGTCGCAAGGAATTGCTTGACTAGCACTATAAATAAACTTCGGGGAAAAATAAGATCATTAAAAAGAAAAATGTGACCACCAGTCGATATGTGATTTACAAAGAATGCCATGTTTGTATCATACAGTATATGGTTTTCATTAGTATTATGCAAAACCTATTCATTCAAATGAAACAAAATGTGGTGTTTGTGATGACTGATTTAAACATGGTACTGAAGTAATTCCCAGTACCAGCTCACAAACCACCAGGGAGGTATTTGTTTGGTTTGCTTTTGCTCTATTGTGGCCGTGTCTAAATGCATATACAATTGTCAAATGATTACACAAATCACACAATGACCACTGAAAGGTCACTCAAGGTGACAATGTCCGGTCTTAAACTACTCTAGCATCGATGTTTAATAAACACTACAGTTTGGTTAAAGGAACACTCCACCGTTTTTAGAAATAGCAAATAGGGCTTATTCAACTTCTTTCCCACATTTAGATATGTGGGCAAATGCATTTTTGTCTCAGTGCATGCATTGTTTAGTTTGGCCGCTAGCTTAGCTTAGCATAATGAATGGAATCCTATGTTGCCAGATAGCATGTCCCGAGTAAAAGTGAAAAACAAAAAAACACTAATTACTTCTTGTGTCCTGCGTATTCACAACGAGTACAAATAGCGATGCAGATTAAGACTAGGCAGATATTAATTTGGGACTATATTATGGGGAAGCACACTCGAAGCTCTGCTACTTGGGCGCAGAGATATCACAACACATGAAATTCCACAACTTCTGTCAACATACCGGCGTATATTGTGCATGTGTTGCGTGATATCTCTGCGCCCCAAGTAGCAGTGCTTTGATTGTGCTTCCCCATAATATAGTCCCAAGTTAATATCTGCCTCGGAAATCGCCTAGTCTTAATCTGCATCGCTATTTGTACTCGTTGTGAATACGCAGGACACAAGAAGTAATTAGGTGTTGTTGTTTTTTTATCACTTTTACTCGGACATGCTAGCTGGCAACATAGGATTCCATTCATTATGCTAAGCTAAGCTAGCGGCAACCCTGCCAAACTAAAACAATGACAAAAATCCATTTGCCCACATATCTAAATGTAGGAAAGAAGTTGAATAAGCCCTATTTCTAAAAACTGTGGAGAGTTCCTTTGGTTAATTTTTTATGACATTCATGGAATTTATGCGATGTTGCCCCACCTTTGCACTTTTAAAAATGATATAAATTCAATTAAGAATTGCACTGAACCTGGCGATACATGTCAAAAAAGTCTGCTAAATGAAAGTCTGAAACTGAATATGCACGAGTCTCCTCAGAGGTTTAAGGGGGCATGTTTAACTACGGTCATAGTTTCTAAGGGTCTGGGGTCTGTGCAGTGTTCAAACTTCCCTCATTAATCCTCCTTCGAGTAGGAAACTTCCTGCAGCTAAGAGCACTGCTCCCTAGAGAGATGTAATTTACAGACTGCAGAACAATTGGTTCATGAACGCTATCCGCAGCATTCTCTCTTTGTACACAAACATAAACACGCACACCGTAACATCCTAACCAACCCCCCCAAAAATGGCAAGACTGCGATTGATGTCTGTTCAGGTCAAAGCTGACAATGTCCCAGAGGGGTTGTTTCGCACTTTGCAGTTTGACAATGGGAAAACATTTTCTAGAATGTTGCCCTAAAAGCAACACAGGGGTGAGCAATGATAATAATTTGTTAATGTCTGTATTCCCACAGTTGAATAGATGTTTTGAATTATAGTCTGTATATGAGTGTGTTCATAGAGCCTATGCACATGTGTTTGCGCAATCTTCTAAATGCCAAAGTTATGTTATCTATATTTATACTGCGCACTGTAAAAAAGTTGCTGTCTTACAATCAACTTGGATGTTTAAGTCATTTCAACTTAAATTGCATTAAATTGGCTTTAAAAATATGTTGAATCTTGTTTTGAGGAAATTGCTTAACTATGTTTTACTATTTCCTCATTTGCCATAAGTACTTGATCAACAAAAATGTCTTATTAATTATCAGTTTTGAAAAAGGTTTTTGCTTCTTAATAAATTTGTGGAAACTTTATTACACTATCATTCAAAAGTTTGAGGTAAGTAAAATAAATTAATACTTTTATTCGGCAAGGACACACCAAACTGATATGACAGTAGACTTTTACAATGTTACAACAGATTTATATTTTAAATAAATGATGTTCTTATGAAATATATCACGGTTTCCACAAAAAAATATTCATAATAAAAAAATCATATTGAATAATAAAAGTTTAGATTCCGAATTATTTTCTCACAATTGTGAGATATTAACTTGCCATTTCGAGTAATAAAGTCCAGTTAAGAGGGAAACATACTTTTATCTCAGGATTTGCGAGTTTATCTCTCACAATTATGAAGTTATAACGCGAGTTATAGAAAAAAAGTCAGAATGATAACGTTAACGTTACGTTTATTATTTTATATTCTGTGGCGGAAACAAGCTTCCACATTGATAACAACAAGAAGTGTTTCTTGAGCATCAAATCTAATAACGTTAACGTTACCCGATCAGTGAGCATAAGAGACTTATTTCAAAAACATTACAATTGTTCGCTAGCGTAACGTTAGCTATTAGGCTACTTCCTATGAATTTTCAGCGGCCTATAATCTATTTCTCCCAAATAATAGGTTAAGTAGGCCTAACTTACCTACTGTACTTTAGCGTTACCTACCTTAAACATAGAAAACAATATAAATGGCTGAAGACTCAAGAAGTGCTCTGTGTGGTTTTGAACGAATCATTTAAGTAAACGAACCGTTGTTTGTTCATTGAGGTCTCTCCCGTTTTGATAATCTTTTTCGTTCAAAACTAAAAAGATCAATTTCATACATATTGGTTGCTAGGGAGTTCTAGATGGTTACTAGGTGGTTGGTCAATGCCTCAAAATGTCTGTGTCTATGTATATATATATATATATATATATATATATATATATATATATATATATATATATATATATATATATATATATATATATATATATATATTTATTTATTTTTTTAATAATAATTAATACATTTATATTTGTTTACCTGCATGTGAAGTGATTTTTACCCGACATCAGAGAACCGTGAACATAGGTATTAAAATATTAAAATCTGATGGATAATAAAATTAATAACAATAAACAACAAATAAATACAGGCCATATAGACACAATATCACAGAAATATTGAGACATTCAGCAACCACCTTAACCATCCAGAACTACCTAGCAACTTAAAACATATGTATTAAATTAGAGTGTTTATTAATAGCAGAGATTGTTGACAGTTAACACATGGCGGGTGTGTTCATGTGTGTGTAGGGTTACAAGGTTACAGGCATCTGATCAATTTAAAAAAAGCACACAGACACCTGAATAAACGCAACTTACAGACCATATCATTCATTGTCAGACCAATCATTTAACCCTATAGCAATGCATCTCTTATAGCAAACATCACTAATAACAGTTCAACCAGAGGTGCTTTAATCATTTAATCAAAAAATCTTGGAAAAAAAGAGGGTGTTTGCATTCTCAGGAAGACATGTGTCAGGTTCAATGCTGTTCGCTCAGCATCAAGCTCACAGCACATCATATAATGTGTCACTTCACACTGTATTTGGCATGTTTTCTCCGAGACTCCCACTGAGATGTTTAAGGTTTGTTGTGAAGTTTCATTGTGAGCTGGTGACCCTGCGCTGAGCAGGTGACCTTTGAACTTCATGCCTCTGTAGAAACAGCTCGTATGATGTTCATTTCCAACAGAAGACTGACTTTAATGTATTGTATATATTATCTGGTGAACACTGCCATCTAGTGCGTGCATATGGAACAACGACACTGAGAGCAAGGGCTGGTAAAATCACTGTGCATTTAAAATTCATTAGCTACAGTATTTAATGGTTCTTCAACAAAAATTAATTATTAAACAATGATTAATATGAAAAATACCCTAAACACAGGATTACAGTGCGTGCATAATTATTATATTCTGATTATATGTTTTTTTCCCAAGCACATTTTACTGGTCTTTCAAGAGTCACTTCCAGCTTATCTGTCTATAAAGCCTATAAAAACAGTTTTCATCTATTCCACAACAATTTCTAGTATTGTTTTAGTATTGCATCCTTCTCATGAGCATTGAATCACTTTTGATTTTTTTTACTTTTCGTGTACCTGTAAAAGGAACCTGCTTAATAATTATGCACACCTGAATATAAGGCGTTTTTCACTTCCAGCCTTCCTACACAATTATATATCACTTATAAATGATTAAATAAGTTATTAAGATTTATGTGGTTTGGAATTGGTAAAATGTGCTTGGGTGGGGAGGGGGATATCAGAATAGTGAGTTTGTGTTGACTTACCCAACAGCTTATGCCATTTCTGAATTTTTGTTAAGAGTACACTGTAAAGTTGGCACTTTACACTTGGATGTTTAAGTAATTTCAACTCAAATTACATTAAAATGACTTTTATAGATTTGCCAAAAATACACCACTGCACAAAATTCTATAGAATTCATATTTATTCATTAATCAAATGTCATGTTATTGTAAATGTACATCCAAGGTAGCACACGTTAAAATACAAAAGTCAAGGTTAACATCTGCAATCCTCTTCAGAAAAAAGCTTTTATTCTCAAATAACTTGGTAGTCTCATAATACAATACAATATACAATATCCCATTTTCATCAGCATCATTTCCATAACTCCTCATGTTAAGAAAACAGTAAATCGTACTTGTTGGGCTAATAGCTTTAAAGAGCAAAACTGTGATTTTATCAATAAATACAATTCAACGTTGAGTGGGTGAATGTGCAAATAAATCATATTCAATTTAGCACATTCCCATCCATCTCAAATCAAAAGCAGCATGTTGTAGAACATTTCAGTTTTCACAGGGCGGTAATCAGGTACAAAGGGGGAAAAAATGACACAATGAGTTTAACGGAACAGAAAATAATGCAATATTTAATTTCAGTATTTAGACAAAGAATGCACACTGGTGGCACATTATCTTAGAAATGTACTTGAAAATAATTAATTTAACATTCATTTAAGAATAAATCTCATTGGGTCACATGACATCTCCAGAGCCAATCACATTGCTCGATTCCAATGTGGCATGGTTCTTATCACAGATATGTATCTTGTTGTATTGTTTTAGTTTAGCAAATTCATCTGCTGAAGTCTATTTCATATATGTTATTCATAAATGCGTCTACTATGGTTGCAGGCGCTCCGTTAACTTGCTCTCAGTGGGTTGTTTGAATCCGCTGCTGATGTGTTATCTGGCTTCCATGTAGTCTGAGGGAGACGTACACTCGTGAACGCGGATTCAAACAAACACGCAAGAGAAGAAAATATTGAATAAAGTCGTATTTTTTGTTATTTTTGGACCAAATTGTATTGTCGAAGCTTCAGAAGAGTCTAACTCACCCACTGATGTCACATGGACTACTCTGATTATGTTTTTCATACCTTTCTTCTTCCCTTTCTGGACACGGACTGTAGAGTGTGCACACACTTTCAATGGAGGACCAGAAAGCCCTCGGACTAAATCTAAAATATCTCAAACTGTGTTCCGGAGATGAACGGAAGTCTTATGGAATTTTCATTTTTGGGTGAACTAACCCTTTAATACATCTGCATTCAAAAAATATGTGCAATATCAGATTTACAGATCCTGATGATTAAGGTAGTAATATTACAATTAAAATATTTATACAAAAATATATTGCTTATAAACATATATATTACTAAGAGTGACTTCCGTTCAAAACTTTACATTCCCCACGGAGGTTCTGTGACGGGTGAGAGCTTCAAGTTTTTCTGCGCCTTTCTTCTTTCTTCTATCCTTTCATTTTTCCTTTTACCTGTCAAGATAAAACCATATCATGTAGTGATTCATATTCAGTGGAACCATATGAGTCCAAATCTGCTAATGGAACAACAGTTTCACTATTACTTACAACAGGATCTGCATTTTCATGGGTTTAAATAAAATATTTTCATTATAGGAGGCAATAAAAACTTTGTGCATCAAAACCTTTCCTGGAAAAAAATGTGTTTAATTTTCCAATAAAAGATTATACATTTTACATGATTTGTTACATTTAATTACCCCTTAGCAGATTTTGACTGTTCATTACTGATGTATTTAAAGGATTAGTTCACTTCAAAATGAACATTTCCTGATAATTTCCTCACCCCCATCTTATCCAAGATGTTCATGTCTTTCTTTCTTTAGTCGAAAAGAAATTAAGTTTTTGAGGAAACATTCCAAGAGTTTTCTCCACATAATGGACTTCACTGGGAACCAGCGGCTGAAGGTCCAAATCAATGCAGTTTCAAAAGAAGGGCTTCAGAGTCTCTGCACGATCCCAGACGAGGAATAGGGTCTTATCTAGACAAACCATCGGCCATTTTCAAGAAAAAATAAAATGTACATACTTTTTTAACCTAAATTGCTCATCTTGCGCTGCTTTGACACACCACGGATTGCGCAATCACGTCGGAAAGGTCACACCAGACGTAGGCGGAAGTATCGCCCCAAGTCAACGTGCGAAGACTAATACAAACGCCCTCTACCAAAAAACCTCCATCTCCAACTTCAAAATCGTCCGACATCGATGTTTAACCTTTTTTTGCTAAAGGGCGTTTGTATTAGTCTTCACATGAACGCTTTGTAAACACGGGCGCTACTTTTTTAGAAAATGGCCGATGGTTTATCTAGATAAGACCCTACTCTATGGAGGACCAAATTACTCAAAATTAAATAATTAAATAAATAATGAATTCAGTTAAACAACAATTAAATGTACCAGTTTATTCTGAAATAATTAAATAATTTATTAAATAATTTATTTATTAATTTAATTATTAAATAATTTATTTGATTAAATATTAATTAAATCATTAAATAAATAAATGTATCTATTTATTTTGTAAAATTACATGAAATTATTTAATATATTTCACAATTACACACTCTTCCAAATAGATACAAATCTATTTTTTTATTATTTAATGTGCTTTTTCAAAAATATGTTTTTCATAATAATATGCTGCATTTACCAATGATGCCTATTTTGAGAATCATGCATTTCAAAGCAACATTTTACCAAAGATTTTTTCATAACAATGGAGGACATTTCACAAATGCCAATCAACAGGCAGTTGGCGGGCTTGGCGCTGATTGGCTAATCCTTTCAGATTGATTACTTGTCTGGATCTGGCAAGTTGCAAGGGGAAATAGGGGAATTGATTGTAAGTTAAAATGGCGGTAGGAATTGATCAAGATAAAAACACACTTACTTAAACACAGCCACATTTCTCATCATTTACAGGTTTTAGAAAATTCAATAGAGTCAAAATACATTTTCAGTCACAAATAAGAAATGAGAAGCACCCTTGGTGTTCCGTGATGTCACCACAGCACACACAGATCGATCTGTCATGTCTGTCGACTCTTTAACTTCAAACCAATCAGCGCCAAGCACCGCCCACTACCTGTTGATTGGCATTTGTGTAATGTCCTCCATTATTATGAAAAAAATCTTTGGGAAAATCGTGCTTTGGAAATGCATGATTCGTCAAATAGGCCCCATTCGTAAATGCAGCATATTATTATGAAAACGGCTTTTGAAAAAGCACATTTAATAATGAAAAATGATTTTTAAACATAACAATAGTGTGTGTGGAACAGGTGATTGTGAAATATATTAAATAATTTCATGTAATTTTACAAAATAAATAGATACATTTATTTATTTAATTATTTAATTAATATTTAATTAAATTAATTATTAAACTATTAAATTAATTATTTAAGTAATTATTTAATTATTTCATAATAAACTGGTACATTTAATTGTTGTTTTATTGAATTCATTATTTATTTAATTATTTCATTTTGAGTAATTTGGTCCTCCATACTACTCCTCGTCTGGGATCGTGCAGAGCCCTCGCTTACTTTGAAACTGCATTGATTTGGCGGCCCGCGCATAGGCGAATAGGCAAATGCTAGAGGCGACACTCGTCCATCGGGCGCCAAAATGAGTGAATTTTCGGTTTTATAACTGGTACTATTTTATTAATATTCATTGAAATATTGCAAAAACAAACAACAACAACAAAAGCCCCGCCCAGCCAGTGCATTAGTGCGTCAGATATAGAACGCGCGATCAGTTTGCGTCAGATATAGAACGCGCGTCAGTTTGCGTCAGATATAGAACGCGCGATCAGTTTAGCGTCAGATATAGAACGCGCGATCAGTTTGCGTCAGATATGAACGCGCGATCAGTTTAGCGTCAGATATAGAACGCGTGATCAGTTTAGCGCCAGATATAGAACGCGCGATCAGTTTGCGTCAGATATAGAACGCGCGTGATCAGTTTAGCGTCAGATATAGAACGCGCGATCAGTTTAGCGTCAGATATAGAACGCGCGATCAGTTTAGCGTCAGATATAGAACGCGATCAGTTTAGCGTCAGATATAGAACGCGCGATCAGTTTAGCGTCAGATATAGAACGCGCGATCAGTTTAGCGTCAGATATAGAACGCGCGATCAGTTTAGCGTCAGATATAGAACGCGCGATCAGTTTGCGTCAGATGTAGAACGCGCGATCAGTTTAGCGTCAGATATAGAACGCGCGATCAGTTTAGCGTCAGATATAGAACGCGCGATCAGTTTAGCGTTGAGAATGTGTTGTGTCGCGTCGCCGCTCGCGCATCTAATGGAGACAGGATTGCTTTCGTTGTTTGTGTGTTTGGCCGCTCGCGTCAGACAGTAAAAGTTGCCTGATTATTTATGACGGATGGCCGAATTCACCGTGTCAAAAAGACAGAAGCCCTCTGATGCAGGGAAGATACGGAATAAGGGGATAAAGACAGAGGTAAAGTGATTAATGAACAGTTAATTTTTACTTGAAACTTTATGCAAGAAGCTGTTCTAGGTACTCAGTGTGATTTTGTAAAAAATAATGTCTTTTTTAACAGCCTAATGTTTTTACAGTTGTGCAATTTTAAGGGGACATATGGCATTTTTAAAATGTATTTTCCGAAATTAGTAATGATATTTATATACAGACTTATTTAAAATAGCAAAACATTTTGTAAAATGCACATTAAATATCTAATGGCTCGTTTCCACTGAGCGGTACGGTACAGTACAGTACGGTTCGGGTCTGTAACCTGTTACCGAAAAAAAGTGGTACGATGCACGGTTCAGCATTTTGGTACCAGTCACAACTTTTGACAGTGGAAACACGAATAAATACGTACCGTACCGTACCATACCGAACCGTACCGTTCAGTGGAAACGAGCCATAAATTTCTCATTTTAATTCATGGTGAAAACATGCATGTGCTTTGTTTAGTGGAAGATTGCTGCCATCTACTGGAAAACAAACACTTTAGCAATTTCCCAATTAATAGTTTGTGCACTAATGTTAGATGCAATTACTCTTGCTATTTGTGTTTAGGCTGTAATGTGGCGTAGGTGTGTGTGTGTGTGTATATATATATATATATATATATATATATATATTAGGGCGACTTTAACGCGTTAATTAAGATTAATTAATTGCGTGACTTTAACGCGTTAATTAAGATTAATTACGCAAAAATTGATAACAATTTTAACTTATTTTGCGTGAACGCGTTTTTAATGAATGAGTTTCGACGGACCGTTTATACTGGAACACCAACTAGCGTTCTTGACTTCTGAACACAACAAACCACAGTGAGCAGAAGAAGCTGGCGAGACAGCTTTGCTTGGCAAATTTTGTTTTAAAAAACGAAAGGATGGAAGCGTCGACAAGAGCATGGTTGTGTGGAAGCTATGCAACAAGGAATTTGCGTATCGAGCCTCTAATATCACCTCAACGCAAAACGCTGGACATAAATAAATAAACAAAATTTTGTTGATTAAGCTTATGTATTCAGTCATTATTCAATGGTATACTAAAAGTCCATGTGAAAAAAATTACTTCTCACTGTTCTCAGGTCAAATATTTATATGCAATTAAAATGCGATTAATTTCGATTAATTAATTACAAAGCCTCTAATTAATTGTGTGTGTGTGTAGATTAATTTTTATATATATATATATATATATATCTCATGAACACAATGAAGGGGTAGAATGGACTGGATTCAGGGTACAATTTGTAAAACAAAACCAACATAAACAACAACTTACATTACAAAAATAAAACAGTACCAGTGTTTCCACACCTAAGACTGATGACGTAACGTTAGTGCTAAACCTTGACACAAGGGCACCAAGAAAAATCTTGCCTAGGGCAGCAAATTGGTCAGGGCCGGCCCTAGCTGGTCCCCATTGAAGTCCATTATGTGGAGAAAACTCCTGGAATGTTTTCCTCAAAAAACGTATTTTCTTTTCAACCGAAGAAACAAAGATGAGATGGGGTGAGTAAATTATCAGGAAATTTGCACAGAATACGTATATATCTATAAAACAAACTTTACATCTAACATTAAATAAGACATTATATTTCAGAATTGGATATAAACTTGAAATTTTGAGTTAGAATGTCAGAATTGCAAGAAATAAAATCAAAATTTGGATCCTTTCACTACCAGGAAAAAAATAAATAAAAATGACACAATGAGTTTAATGGAACAGAAAATAATGCAATATTTAATTTCAGTCTTTAGACAAAGAATGCACACTGGTGGCACATTATCTTAGAAATGTACATTAAAATAATTAATTTATAACTTTGATTATTTAAGAATAAATCTGTGCTGTTCATTGGGTCACATGACATCTCCAGAGCCAATCACATTGCTCGATTCCAATGTGGCATGGGTCTTATCACAGATATGTATCTTGTTGTATTGTTTTAGTTTAGGAAATTCATCTGCTGAAGTCTATTTAATAAATAGTTATTCATAAATGCGTCTACTATGGTTGCAGGCGCTCCGTTAACTTGCTTTCAAATGTTCACACACCAGCTTTGACCGTTCCAATATGACGGCTTACGTCAAAGACGTTATAGGAAGACGCTGCACTCCGATTACTTATGAATGGGAGAATACGCAACGCCCAATGTGGCGAATAAGCCCCGCCTTCTAAGTGAAAGAGCCAATCGTTGATTAGTAAAGTCATGGATTTGAGGGTAAAGTCAAACAATAAATAAATAAATAAATAAAACAATGATCTAAAAGAATATCAGCATAAAAAAATGCAGCATTCACATATACTAGATATTGTATATATACTATACTCTCTCACTTGCACGAAAAAAGTCTGAAGTTTATATCTCACAATTCTAACAATTCAACTCGCAATTTTGAGTTTACATAGCACAGTTGAAAAGAGGAAAGAGAAAAAGTTGCAATTATCTTAAAAAAATGTATTCTACGGTGGAAAGCTTCCATGCCTTTGTTTTGTGTTAGTGGTCAATTTCTGTCTGGCAGCTCATAACCTGAGAATGGTGCGTTAAGTTTCTTACAGAACTTCAAATGTTCAGGTCTGGTTTGACTTTAAGACTCAAAATCAACAACAGAGAGGAGCTTCAGGGTGGGATGTACTGTCATTCTCAGAGAAGAGCTGAAAAAAATACTGGAGCCAAAGCAGAACAAATCATGTGCAGAGGTGGGTGCTTACGAGTATTTATTCAACATTTTTGTTCGCTAAACCAAATCATAATCCATGTTTGTCTTTTTAAAGGAGACATAATAAGGGCATTATAAAACTGGAGTAAACAGTTATTATGGCCTAAGGAATGGGGTCTGTGGTCTGGAAAACACCACGGCCTGGCAGGAACATCACATTCTCCATCATTTTTCTTGTGTTCTCCTCTTGGTTCTCTTTCTGTCTTTTATTTGTTGTTGTTCAATATTGCCTAACTCTGCCCTGCTTTTCACCTGCTATGATTAAAGCGTCCTCTCTTTTTCATTTTCTCCGCTTATGCGCACACAAAGCACTAAAAGCCAATATTTACAGCCCTGAATCACCTGGTTTAGGCCCACAGCGGCACCGCCCCACCATTTAATCCCAAAACCAACATAAATCTCCATGTTAAGATCACAGGGTTATGATTTAGACAGGTACGTTTGGGTCACCTGTAGGATCCTAAAAGAAAACACTGGCAAATGTTCTGCTGCGATCCGTTCTAAGAACTGCAGCCTGACTTTCATTAGCTCTCAGAGTTACACAAGAAAAAGGAAACTTGAGAAGAAAGGAAATGATAATCTAGAGGACATCCTAGGACTAAATTAATTCATCGGGTTCTCATTGGTCACACCATGAGTAAGTCTTTGAGGTGACAGCTTCAGAGATAAACCACAATGGAGAACATCTGAGGTGGGTAGTAACAGTTGAGATACTTGTTACTGTATTTGAGTAGACTTTCTGTTGAATTCTGCTTTAATAATGTTTATCTAATACATTATATTCACATGATCCTGCAGAAATCATTCTAAAATGCTGATTTGCTGCTCAAAAAACATGTATTACTATGATAAATGTTGAAAACAGTTTGTCATGTTTGTGAACAGTATTTATTTTAAATACAAATCATTTGATACATTGTAAATGCCTTTAATGTTTAGTCTTTTTACCAATTGAATGCATCAATGAATAACAGTATTAATTTCTTTAAAACCCAAAATAACTGAACGTTAGTGTATGCAAATATAATTTAATATTACATTATATTAGTGTATGCAAATATTATTTAATATTTTATTATATCATTATTTACTATTTATAATTATGCAATATAGATATAATATACATAATATATTATTTTTTCATTATTAATTCAATGGAAAATATTTTTGTCAGTCCAATGAGTCAAGATTTAAAAAATAAAAAATGCTGATATTAATTAATTTTTTTCCCCATCAAACTAAACATTTAATATCAAGTTGAGTGCATTGCATTGTAGGATACAGCTTTCCAGTGCAGTGTATTATTTTATATGGTTTTAGGTCAGACTTTTTGCCTTAATAAACTCCTAATTACTGCTTATTAATAGTTAGTAAGGTAGTTGTGAAGTTTGGGTATGATTAGGGGATGTAGAATATGGTCGTGCATAATAAGGTTTTAATATGTGCTTTATAAGTACTAATAAACAGACAATAGTAATATGGATACTAAAGTGTAACCTGGTTTTATATGGCATAATTTGCAAATCAGTGCATGCATGCAAATAAAATTTGCACCCTATATCCTCCCTAAAATAGCATATGCTATTCCGAACCTCACTGTCAAATGAAAACAACAGCCGAAGAAATGATGATAGCAATAGAATGAAATGTCATGAAGTCTTTCCATCACACATGGCTGTCATTAAGGGCATCTGAAGGTGACAGAAAATATCACGTCTCATTTGCCTAATGCCACCCGACATCCAGTGATAATGATGATTGCTGCAAACAAATGATTTCCAGTAGAGCATCAAATGGAAATGAAGTGACATAAATAACCATTTTGTCACTTAGAGGTGTTGTAGGGTTGTTTCTGACGTGTGAGATCCAAACAAGAAACGCCTACTTTCCAGTACTGCTTTCATCAACTTAATTCATCACAAAGCTCTTAAAGGTCCTCTTAAACTCTCAGCTTCGATGCACAAACACATAGTGAATCCCACAAGCTTGCTTCCATCTGCGTCCAAAATCGCCCCCTATAGCCTTAAATAGGGGGGACAGACTTTTTTAAAGCTCATTTCCACTGAGCTGTACGGTTCAATGCTCGGTTTCCATTGTCAGAAGTTGTGAATGGTACCCTAATTCCGAACCGTATACCACACCACTTTTTTGGGTACCTAGCACAGTAGTCCGGTACTAAAGGGTGGAGCTAGACTCACTGCAGAACATTGATTGGTTGACAGAGAATCATCACTTGTGTGTGCTTTTTCAGCTGGCATCCTCCCGTGGTCTCTTTTGAAAGCAACACGGGCTGGACGCTTAGAGACAGGCTCCAAACGGGAGTCAAATCTGTATCTCCCCCATGTTAAAATGCCCAACTTTACAGCAGAAATTTTTTTTTACAAAAAGGGGTCTATATGGCTAATTTTGTCCTTCATAACAAATGGTGAGTGTGAATTTTTTTTGTAATTATATTAATCCTTAAAGTTCTGCATAATTAAGGGCGTGGCCACTTGAGTGACAGGTGGATTGCCACTATGGTCGAGCTAGGTGGATGTGGTTTCAGCAACCAGACACCTCAGCCCCACCCATGTCCCGCCAATTTGCCCATGCCAAGATGCCAATGGCCGGCTTTTAGGCTTCAAAAATGCTCTTCGGAAACCTATGGGTGGCGTCACGGACACTACGCCCATATTTTTTTTACAGTCTATGTTTTTTCCTTGCAGCCTGCCATCTTGGCTCAAACAAAACGTATCGTATTCTTGTGACAACAGCCACATGCCGAGAAGCAATGTCGTCCACTGTTTACTTTCCTGTGTCGCTTTCTTCTACAGCTACAGCACACCTATCAAGTAAGGGAACTGCTGGCGGTGGAAATGCAAGCCGGAACAGGCTTTAGCGTCCCGAATGGCATTGAACTGTACTGAACCGAAACCATAGTGGACATTATCGAGTGCACTTATTCAATCTCATAATAATGCACAGCAATGCATAGTGTACAACCGGTGTACACTCAATGGCTAGAAAATACCCATGATAAGAGTAGCCGAATAAATTCTCACCACTCGCCAGAAGATGCCGCCCGCAACTGAATCAATCATCCATCCATTTTCCAAACCACTGGTCCAATGTGGGTACAGCGTAATATCATAGGTGTAAATTCCTTTTTATAAACTAGTATCCATGACAACATTTAAGATAAATCTTTTCATCACTAGTGAAGCAGCCGTTTGCCATGTTTCAAATGATTATTAAACAGCAAAAGCCAAAAGCGGCCGCCCTGTCCAAATTCACTCACGCACTCCTTCAAGTGAACTATACTAGTGGACTAATGTAGGGGTGCAATTTTGAACACACCCATGGTCATAAATTCTTGTGCTTCCTTCCATTACACCGGCTACCTATACTAATTAGACACAGGCCACCCAGTGTAAAAAAATGTAATTACAACAGACATTTCCTGCATCTCAATGTGCAGACTATCCATCCTAAATAGCATGTGACATTAGTAATATTCATTACTATAAGGGGAGGATATAGTGGATAATATGCACATTGGGATGCAGGGATTAAATACAACAATGACTCTGGGAAACCCAACTTCCCAAATTTGGTCAAAGAAAAGGAACCATTCAATGTTTAATGTAGTGTGTAAATCACTGGACACTGAGCCGCAACAAGAAAGACTTTTTAAAGAGGATCACTGTGCTTTATAATGTCACTTTTGGTTTATTTCAGCTATTTGGCATGCATGAACAATACCAGAAATATTATTCACCTTTCGGACATCTTTTCTTCATCCGGCACTTCCTGCTCTCCGTCTGAGGTGGGCATGTCGCTTCAGTCTCTTCAGGCGTGTTGCTGGACAGCTCAAGGGTCCTGCTCTGCTGCCCCCATCTGACACCACAGCTCAGGCCATTGTGCTGACACGGGCTCCACTCGCCCCAGACGCCAAAGACACGGAACACACATCCTTCTGGAGATAAAGAATACTGAATCATAAAAGCAAACTGAATTACCAATCGTTGCTTACTTGCAAAATATCTCCGGTTTTTATTTTTGGGTGAGCTATTCCTGATCTGATGAGGTCTGCAACACTGACATTGTTATTCAACTGAAGAGGTCACAGATCAGGCATTACTGTATCATAAAAGTCTGTTTGCAAAACCTGCGCCGAAATTGTGAATGATTTCCCAAAGAATCCACAGTGAAATGTAGCTAATACAAATAAATAATGCTCAACTGAGACATTCACATTGTTGAGAATAAATAAGCACATTCCTAGCGTTAGGATCCTTTGGAAGGTGATGTTATTTTTAGTCCAGTGATCCTGTATCTCTTCCCTCCTCGTCATCTCACTAACACTCCAGTGGGCGGGGCCAAAGCTACAGTGATGAAGTGGGCGTTGATCTTCACTTATCATAAATATGCTTATTCCACTACAAATCATTCTATTGGCTTAGTTATAATAAAAGCTGTTTTTGGGCTAACAAGGAAGTTTTGAGTTCTGAAGCTTACAGGATATTCTTATAGTATGATGACCTCTTATATGTCAAAAATAAATTTGATTTCTCAGTTCATGACCCCTTTAAAACAAGTACCTGAGCAAATACTTTACATTGTATCAACATTTTTATATAGAAGTCTAATTTTGAAATTTGGACTGCAGTACCCAAGTCAACCACTAGCTGTAAATCTTACATACTGCACCTTGAAACAACACATCTTCGGTAGAGCTGCTTTAAACTGAACCGAGTTTGCTTCAAAATGTAAGAACTTGTAAGCAACATGGTTATTGAACTGAATTAAATCAACACTGAGCTAAATTCGAGCTGAATATAGTTTTTTTAAAGCTGAAATTGTAATAATTTCATAATGAAAGAACTTTGCAACATTAATACTGTTATTTTCTTGTGAAGCTGCTCAAACAATCTGTATCGTATAAAGTGCTATATCACGAAATGCAACTTGACTTGATCTTCTTTATCAAAGCTACTGTGTAAGCTTTTTTTTTTTGCACAACATCAAACTAATGGCATGCGAATTCCCTGTAAATGCAACCAGAAATTTTCTCTAAGCCCATATCTGTGGCTTTTTATGGCACACATGAGAAAACATCTTGATGTAATTGTTCCAAATAAAACATGACTGATAGGTTTCTTTCAGCATGGTAATGAGAGTTTAATGGCATCATCTACCCATAAAGAAGGTCTGTAAACAAGTCAAGCTCTTACCCACGCAGTCTGTGGACTGAGGAAATGTGCCCTCTGGACAGCTTTTGAAGCATTTGCCTTTGAAGAGCAGATATCCACCCTTGCACTTGGTGCAGAAGTCCTTGTTGAAGCAGCTCTCGCAGTCTGGAGCTTTGCATTCTGGGAGATATATGTATGAGGAATGGATTACAGTCATGTATAAGGTGTGTGGTATTTTACAGGCTTTCTCAAGATAACAAGTGAAAAACAAACTGAGATCGTTTTTTGGTAATAAATAAGGATATGTTATAATTATTATTATATCCCACTTATTATATCCCACAAATTTTAATTAAACAAATACATATAAAAAAACTGATTTAATATTAATTTATTTTAAAAAATATATATATACATATATATTATTATTATTATTATTATTATTATTATTATTATTATTATTAGATTGTAGTACTTTAGTACTCATCCCACAGTATTCCTTTTTAAAATATTATCAAGAATATAAAATAAAATATTAATTTTAAATAAACAAACAAAATCCCTAAAGAAATAAACAAATAACTAAATTGTTTAAAAAACAATTATGATAAATTTCATAAATTAAAACATAATAATTAATAATATTAGATTGTAGTACTTTCAGTTACATTTTCACCAACTCATCTCATAGAATTCCTTTTAAAAATATTAGCAAAAATATTAATTTTATATATATATATATATATAAATTATAAATATAAATATATATATTTGTAGTACTTTCACACATCCCACAGAATACCTTAAAATATTAGAAAGTGTATTAAATATTATGTGTTTTAAACAAAAATAAATCCCAAAGAACAATACACAAATAAGTAAATTGTAAAAACTTAAGACGTTTATTAAAAAAGATAAAATATTATTATTTATTTCTAACAATTAAACATTTATTTATTTAAATTTATTCATTTAAAATTTATAAAAAAATAAATAAATAAATATATATATATATATATATATATATATATATATATATATATATATATATATATATATATATATATATATATATAT